>JAXAVZ010000271.1:0-577617 GCA_034621355.1 Mycalesis mineus | reverse complement strand
TGGATTTCTAAGACGGAGGTCCTAGGTTCGATTCCCGGTGGGGCAGATTGAGATTTTTTTTAATTTGTCTTGGTCTGGCTGGTGGAAGGCTTTCGCCGTGGCTAGTTACCACCCTACCGACAAAGACGTACCGCCAAGCCATTTAGCGTTCCGTTACGATGTCGTGTAGAAACCAAAAGGGGTGTGGATTTCATCCTACTCCTAACAAGTTAGCCCGCGTCCATATTAGATTGCATCATCATTTAACATCAGGTGTGATAGCAGTCAAGGTCCAACTTGTAGTCTATAAAAAAAAAGAACTTGACGGTTCAAAAGTGCATGTTTAATAAGCCTACTCGAAATAAATTATTTTTGATTTTGGTTTTCGTTTTTTTTTTATTTGAAAAGCGTTTTTGTCGTTTTTATTGTAGTCATATTAACATTGTTACACAATATAAGGGCACCCTCATGAGTGGAGTATACGGCCGTACTAATCATCGCGATCTGTTTGCGTATTCATTAACCAATTGCTAAACGGTAATCATTGGCCCGCGCTATGGGGGCTTTTAATTATGCATGATTTAATGTCAGTTGCCGCGTTATTGCAGTTTTCAGTGCGGCCAGATAATGTCCGTGTCACATCTGTAACTGTTTCGGACCACGTTTACATTAATCGGCGACAGATTTATATTGAGGTGTATCTGTCATTCGTTATCGGCTTCTGTAGTTTTGTGGGCTGTTTCTGAACATATTAATTGGAAACCAATACTGAATGCGTTTAGTGATTTTCCGTTCGTGTTTTATTAGCAGACGCCCTTAAAATTGGTGTATAATTGAACTAAAGTTTTACCTCGTCAGGGGGTTGTTTCATCAGCCTCTGAATGAAGTTTGGCGGTTAGTATGCGGCAAGCTTTTCTATCTTCGACAATTTTCTTTTACTGTAGGTAATTTTGGAAAGCATTTTTAGTGCAAACCTACATCATAATAGTAGTTATGGGTATGTGTGCCATATTGTAGCGCAATCCATTCAGTAATATGTTTCGACGTTGATATATCAGACAGTAATCGTGGCTTTTCATTTAAACAGAAAGACAGGAAGACTAACAGATGTCTTCGACTTTTGAATCTATGTTTTATAAAAAATACTTAAGAAAATCTGTAGGTACCAAAATCTTAAAGTAGGTAGGCCATTAGGTATTTAGACTATACTCGTTTGCAAGCCTTATAACTTTAAAGAAGAATGTAAGGCAAATAAATAAATGTATTGTCATTTCGTAATCTTTAACTTAAAATAAAGTTAAATTTAAATTTCTAAATTAATACTAAAACTAAAAACAACGTTAAACTTACTTAACTTTACTAAATTACGAGAACATGAGCTGCCAAATAACAAATGAATTTGTACATCAAACAAGTCCTTATCTTAGACAGAAACAGAAGCAACTGTACACAAAATGGAGAATGTAAGGCTTTAATTAATTTTAAAACATGTTACTACATGTTCTTTCAGACATTACGCTCGTTACTTTGACAACAACGAACTCAGACAAGCGAGACTGGTAAGTCGCTAAAAAGAAACTTTTATCATTAACTGCTACTTGTGAAAGGCTGGCGTGGAGTGTTTGAGCTGAAATATTTGTTTTGTATAGACAACATAATGTTGTATAGACACAACATAATGACTCGGCGTCTGTTTGACAAAGGCCTTAATAACGGAAGAACAAAGTTCAACAAATTGTCGCGCCGTGTTGCCTTTACACTTTGTGATACGATGTCATACCACCCTGGCCGGTGGTAGAGTCATAGCAAATACAAAACTTGACGTTTCAAAAGAGCTTGTAAATTAAGCCTACTTAAAATAAACGAATTTTGAATATTTAGAAAAATATTAGATGGCCTAGTAATAATATATCAAATATTTATCTTGTTTTAATAACAACCCAAAAATAGTAATACATTAAATATTTATCTTGTTTTAATAACAACCCAAAAATTGTATTTAAAACGTTAATAATAAGTCCGTATCTCAATCACTTTTTTTTGTCATATATAACATAGCAGCACTAGAAAGTGTCGCCCTGTATCTACATTAGTCCTGAGGCGTAAGTTAAGTTAAGCCTATGTTCTCGAAATTACAATGGAAACAATGCCCTTTAGATTATAATACAGCAATGTTGTCTAATGGCAGAAGTAGAACTTCCTCGGATGAGCTCTGTCATAAAAGCTCCACTACTCTTGTTCATTAAAGACTTATTAAAATTATGCAAATCGTGCTGCTCATTTTGATATCGTATCGTCTCCGTAGCGTGTGTTGTCGTTAAACAAAGGAAGACGAATCGTTCGGCGACGCCCACGACGAATGTCTGCAATAATTCAACTGCTGCTAACATTCCCAGCGAGCTCCGTTACATCGATATACTATTTTGTGAACTAAATCATTATCAGCCCATTTTAATAATATATTATAATGGCCTGATGAATGTTGATTCAACAATGATTGTTCCTATAGTCGTTTCAGTCAACGGTCTTATAACGAAAAGCTTTGACGAACATCTTAAAAAGCTTTCTCTTAATTGTTGGATCAAGGGTCGGGTACAGAAGGCAGTAATTCTTGAAACAGCGCTTATTGTGAGGAGGTTTCTCACTCTGGAGCCCTCACCGGAATGGATTTTTTTATAAATTTTTAATAGTGTTTTTTTTATTATTTTATAAGCATTGTTAAAAATTTTAAAAATAATTGTAAATAAATAAATAAGTGAGCAAAAACTATTATGCCCATATCATTAATTATCTACTACATGTTACTAGCTAGGTATCCACCTCCACTTCCACATCAACTCCACAGTTTGAGTTTTGAATTCGTTTTAAATAATTCGAATTCGAAACTCACACTGTCGAGTACAGGATAACGGCTTAGGCCTTCCTCCTTATACGAGCGGCAATATATTCATCTTCTTCATCATTCTATCATTTTGGTCCAGTGTGGTTTATCAGCCTTAGGATATTTGAATCAGCCAAATTAATAAGTAAAGACGTTTTCATTCATGTTTTTTTGTAAATCTCTATAATTTTTATCTGAATTTTTTTTTGTCAGTACGTAATTCTAAATTTATAATTATTCATAAAGTGTAGTTACTTTCTGATCCATATTTAATTCGAATATCTAATGTTTGAAATAAATAAATGAATACAATAATAGTTTTAAAATGTTTGTTTCACTTAACGTTGTTCCCATATTTGATTCGATGCATATCTAAGATTATTATATCAATGCGGCTTGTTCATTTTCCTGATTATTCCCATATTTCTGACATTGAAGCTTTCATAATGCCGGCCCATTGTGCGCCGGAACTGGGGCAAGGAATAATTTATGAGTAATAATTATTTATCGAAATAGGTATTAATGTTAAATTACTTTGGAAATATTTGAAACAGGCGTAAACGATTTATAACTATGAAACTGAGTATAGAAATCAATCTTATTTTATTGAAATAATTTTAGAATTAGTCTAGTACGTAGGTATTGGCGCATGATACTATTTCACCTCGATTTTTATGCAATTCTCGTTTACTTGATGTACTCATGATATAAATCGATTTTGCCTAAGGGCAATCCCGTGACATATTGTTTAAAAAAATCCTAAATAATAGCAAGGTATTTTTCAACCATGTTTTTTTCATATTCTTAAGTATTATAATCTATGCCTATAATATTAATACGATGAAAACGTAGTACCGGCGTGTCTATACTGAGTGACTAACTGGCTAAGATATAAAATATCTTTAAAAACATGGTAACTTTCAGGGACAAGCTCTATGACAAAGGGTCTAAACTCTTTGTATTTGTTACTTTATAACAAGTAGATGGTATACTCTGTAACAAAATATCAAAATAATTTCAGATCTGCCAGAGATACGGCGTAACATCGCCGAAACAAACGAGTACGTGCGTCGAATCCATAAATTCCCCTTTTTTGAAATAAACTTGAAAGGAAAATCTTTTTAAACTTTCCACTGTTTCTCGTAACAAGCTGTGTACAAAACAAGTCGATGTTTCTTTAGGGAACTTAATTTGGGATCCACAATTACAGGGAGGTAATCCTTTTCAGCGTTCGGTATCAAAGCGACCCCTGCACTACACAGCGCCCTCGCAGACACGCGCTCTTAATTCTTGTACGCGATACAATGACGCTTGAGGGGTACTTTTTTTAACGTTTTTAGCAGTAAAGCATCGATGGACGTTGTAGAAAACAAATTAAAAATGTTGTATCACCTTTTTCTAAAATTGTTTGAACTATCTTATAACCATCTTCAAAGAAAAAATATAAAAAAGTTTAAAATAAAACATTTGGTGAGTCAAAGAATCGAATGCACACTGAAACATCACTTAATTTCAACTGAATTGAAGCTCTTCTGAATTTCTGTACAGCATAATGATTAAGAGTATTTATGATTTTTTTTTAATGACTACAAGTTGGCCCTTGACTGCTATCACACCTGATGTTAAGTCATGATGCAATCTAAGATGGAAGCGAACTTGGTAGTAGTAGGATGAAAAACCTATCAGTTTCTACACGACATCGTACCGGAACGCTAAATCACTTGGCGGTACGTCTTTGTCGGTAGGGTGGTAACTAGCCACAGCGAAAGCCTCCCACCAGCCAGACCAAGACAAATAAAGAAAAATCTCAATCTGCCCCGCCGGGAATCGAACCCAGGACCTCCGCCTTATAAATCCACCGCGCATACCACTGTGCCACGGAAGTCGTCAAAATTGAGTACTTGTTCGACGTTTGGAGTTTAAAAGATGCTCAGTAATATAAAATATTATTAATATTTGAGTAAGGTTTCAGTATTCGGGCATTTGAGTTAAAAAAAGACAGTAAAAATCAAAAAATAATTAATATCGCGTCGCTCGCAACTGTGAACATGAGACCATAGATACTAAGCCTTGAGTTCCTGTAATATCGTATACCTACATCTCGATTATTATTTATTCAGGAGGTAATGGATACCGCGTTTATTAGTCGGAACCTATTCGCAAGGTAGGGAGGCGTGTCGAGTCGAATTTGTCAGTTTTGTCGTGCCCCAGCTAATGTATTCGTGAAAGTTTGGTTAAGCCGACTCATCGGGTTGAGTCTCGAAGGAAAAACGGGGCGTTACCTAATGGAAACGAGTTCCGATCGAATGTTGGCCCGAGGCATTGCTTCTCAAACTGGGAACAAATATTTACTGTGACTTAATACTGTACTCGTAAATGTGAATGTAGTTAATTTTGTTTGCTCTTAGTACTCAAACTGTCAACTTGAAATTTTTAACTTTATTACTTTATCCAGCCGTTTAGTGGATACAATATTTATTAATTATAATTATATGTAGATAAAATATTTATGCGTGTAAAATAGCTGGCTTCAGTTAGTAATAATAATATCATTGGCATAATCTACTCTACTAAATCTACTACTACTAATCTGGTCTACGTTCCATATCCCCTCTCCTTTAAGGAAGGAGGCCTGGACCTGTAGTGGGCCGTTGATAGGCTGAAAATGATGATGAGGAATCAAAAATTGATGACATTTATAAGCACGTTAAAATGTCACAAATTACAACGTAAGCACAATTTAACATTAAAGTCACAACTTCAATAAATTTCGGATAGAATATCGGTCGGTCTTATTTGTTATTTGTTACGAATATAACAATAAGAATGGACAAAGTGGATCAAAATTATAGGTTTTAATCGTTTAAAGCTTACATTGACTGTCGGTTAAACATAAAGCGTAATGTGTTTTAATAATTTTAAAATTAATTTGCAAAATGAAGATAGGAGTAACTTTGATTAAACTTGCCCGTAAAGCGCAATTTAAAACTAGGACTAAAATGTAACAGTTTGAGAAGCACTGGTCCAAGGTGACGGAGGTTTGCCAAATTTCAGGATGTCGTGATTATTTCGACGAATCGGTAATTAGATTTGGCGAACGCGGTCGGAATAAAGTGTATGTTGATTCGTCCCGACACGTCTGTGAATGCTAATGTAGTTTTTATTTGCTCGGTTACGTCACAGCTTCCCTAAAACGTTCCGATTCTTACAGAGTACGTATTTTTATAGGTAAAACGTATGCTCTAAGAATTTACGATGGCTTATTCTCATTTAGACCTATGATATTCTAATTATAGGTGTCTGGAGACGATTTATCATATTATCCCCCAAAAATATTATAAAAAATACGTTTTATGTTTTATCGATTTGAGGTTTGGTTACATGCAGACAGCATCATAACACTCGAACTCTGCGTACACTGCCTATGTACCTACAGATAAACTTTAAGTTTTTATAAAATAACGAATGTCTATCCATTACATTCTCTTAAGTAAAATCACTGCCTCGTTGGTCTAGTGCGGCAATGAACTGCCTCGTTGGTCTAGTGCGGCAATGAACTGCCTCGTTGGTCTAGTGCGGCAATGAACTGCCTCGTTGGTCTAGTGCGGCAATGAACTGCCTCGTTGGTCTAGTGCGGCAATGAACTGCCTCGTTGGTCTAGTGCGGCAATGAACTGCCTCGTTGGTCTAGTGCGGCAATGAACTGCCTCGTTGGTCTAGTGCGACAATGAACTGCTTCGTTGGTCTAGTGCGGCAATGAACTGCCTCGTTGGTCTAGTGCGGCAATGAACTGCCTCGTTGGTCTAATGCGGAATGAACTCTAGTGTGGCAATGAACTGCCTCGTTGGTCTAGTGCGGCAATGAACTGCCTCGTTGGTCTAGTGCGGCAATGAACTGCCTCGTTGGTCTAGTGCGGCAATGAACTGCCTCGTAGTGCGGCAATGAACTGCCTCGTTGGTCTAGTGCGGCAATGAACTGCCTCGTTGGTCTAGTGCGGCAATGAACTGCCTCGTTGGTCTAGTGCGGCAATGAACTGCCTCGTTGGTCTAGTGCGGCAATGAACTGCCTCGTTGGTCTAGTGCGGCAATGAACTGCCTCGTTGGTCTAGTGCGGCAATGAACTGCCTCGTTGGTCTAGTGCGGCAATGAACTGCCTCGTTGGTCTAGTGCGGCAATGAACTGCCTCGTTGGTCTAGTGCGGCAATGAACTGCCTCGTTGGTCTAGTGCGGCAATGAACTGCCTCGTTGGCCTAGTGCGGCAATGAACTGCCTCGTTGGTCTACATGAACTGCCTCTTTGGTCTAGTGCGGCAATGAACTGCCTCGTTGGTCTAGTGCGGCAATGAACTGTTCAATGAACTGCCTCGTTGGTCTAGTGCGGCAATGAACTGCCTCGTTGGTCTAGTGCGGCAATGAACTGCCTCGTTGGTCTAGTGCGGCAATGAACTGCCTCGTTGGTCTAGTGTGGCAATGAATTGCCTCGTTAGTCTAGTGCGGCAATGAACTGCCTCGTTGGTCTAGTGCGGCAATGAACTGCCTCTTTGATCTAGTGCGGCAATGAACTGCCTCGTTGGTCTAGTGTGGCAATGAACTGCCTCGTTGGTGTAGTGCGGCAATGAACTGCCTCTTTGGTCTAGTGCGGCAATAAACTGCCTCGTTGGTCTAGTGCGGCAATGAACTGCCTCGTTGGTCTAGTGCGGCAATGAACTGCCTCGTTGGTCTAGTGCGGCAATAAACTGCCTCGTTGGTCTAGTGCGGCAATGAACTGCCTCTTTGGTCTAGTGCGGCAATGAACTGCCTCGTTGGTCTAGTGCGGCAATGAACTGCCTCGTTGGTCTAGTGCGGCAATGAACTGCCTCGTTGGTCTTGTGCGGCAATGAACTGCCTCGTTGGTCTAGTGCGGCAATGAACTGCCTCGTTGGTCTAGTGGTTAGCCTATGTGGCTTCGATCATGACAAGCCCGGAGTCTGGAAGTTGGTGATGTTGCACCCCCATGCCTCGGAGAGCACGTAACGCCGTCCGTACCGGTAACTATCATCAACATCTGATAGTGATCGTTAATAAATGAAACATTATTGCCGCAACCCGCATTGGAACAGCGTGGTGGGTGTACGCTCCATATCCCCTCTCCTGTAAGGAGGGAGGCCTGGCCCTATTGTAGGCCGTTAATAGGCTGATAATGATGATGATGATGAAGTAAAATCAAAGAATAAAAGTCGAATTTTAGCCATAATTAGTAAATTTATTTATTTAAACTAGAAACTAGAGCTAAATAATAATTTAATTGTCAAATTTCATTCACATCTGTTCAGCCGTTGAGATGTGATTCAGCAATAAAACGGTCAAGATATCGACAACGAAGTCGTTGCACACAAAATGTATGGAAAGCATTGAATTACTGTGTACTACGTACATAGTTTAGTAATTAAATGATGGACAATTTGATTTCTTCATAAATTTGTTGTAATTTATCGATATTTTGATAATTATTCCTAAGGATATTTAACTCTATGGTTATACTGCTTTTGTTTCATATTTATACGTATAGATGTTGTTAACGAGTGTATATAGTTTAAAGAACAATATTGTTTGCGAATAGTTTTTTAATGGAAGCCAATATTTGTGTTTTCCGAGTAGGCACGTATGTGGAGGCAATTTTCGAAAACAAATAAAAGTGATCGAAAAGGGAATATCTGGGACGCTATGATTGGAGGGCCCTCGAGTTGGATACAAAACATGAGGTCACAGTGAGTTATTAATTCATCCGTTCGATAATACGACCGTTTGTTTTTGAAGGACGGATAAATAATGTAGTATGACTTCGGTTTGCTTTACTTTAACCTCTATTCGGTTATTCTTGGGACTTGGGATTGATAACGAAGCTTGAATTTATAACCGACGAAAACAATGGAGAAGTTTCTCAATTCGACAATTTTTTTTATGTATGACCACGCATAACTTTTTACAGAGTTGTCCGATTTTGATGTTAGGATCTGATGATGATATCCTGGGAAAAATTTAAAAGTAATTAGTAGGAACTCTTCAAATTTTATAGACATACTTGCAGCGATTTCGGTTTTTGTGTAAGCACCGACTTCATAGATGTGCTTAAGTAAATTAAAGCAACTAAATGACACAGTTATTTTTTAATTTTTAGTGCGTTTTGAGTCGGTTCTATTTTTTTTTTAAATTGTCTGTTGGCAAAGATGTACCGCCGTAGCGATTTAGCGTTCCGTTTCAATGTCGTGCAGAAACCGAAACGGATGTGGATTTCATCGTACTCCTAACAAGTTAGCCCGCTTCCATCTTAGATTGTATTATCACTTACCATCAAATGATATTGCAGTCAAGGGTTAACTTGTAATCAATAAAAGAAAGAAATTAAAGATATTCGTGGTAAGGTTCTTGTTAGCCCGCAATTTATGTAAAATATTGTAGGTAATCATGTTTAAATAATTTTATGAGATTAAAGAATCTTAATAGAGATAATGAGGCTAAACAGGCCTATTCAGTGTATAATATCAATAATTTTATGAGATTAGAACATCTTAATAGAGATAATGAGGCTAAACAGGCCTATTCAGTGTATAATATCAATAATTTTATGAGATTAGAACATCTTAATAGAGATAATGAGGCTAAACAGGCCTATTCTGTGTATAATATCAATAATTTTATGAGATTAGAACATCTTAATAGAGATAATGAGGCTAAACAGGCCTATTCAGTGTATAATATCAATAACTTTCCAAGTCCAAGCTGCTAGTGAGAATTTGAAGAAAGAAAACCCAATGTTTCATAGCTCGATCCCAGAACATAACCATCCGTCGCCACACACACTGAGCACGTCTGAACCAAGTTGGTAATAGAACCACATTCAAAAAACTACGTAAATTAAAAAAATTACGAATCTAAATAAGTTAACAACTAGGTGTTTAAATAAACAAATTATAATGAACTGTACGTACGAGGAATTTTTCGTATTAAATTTGAATAACCCGTAATGAATAACTTAGTATTCAACCCATCCACCAGCGGATAAAGTAAACAAAAATTAATATAATATCCTATTCACATGAAGGGCTTAAATGATGTTTTAAAAAGCGTCGCTCGTCATAAAGACACTCGAGCTCCCCGGCGGACCAAATCGCAATAAGGTAACAAGTTAATGCGAACAAAATTGTTGGATCTTTAAAAAATGTAGATAGAATTACCCGTTCCCATTTTTAAAAGTAATTAGTAGAAGTTTCAGCTGCAATTATGAGCGGGGGAAGTTAAATTAATAAGCCGTTGAAAGAGCTTCCTCCGGGAGCACTCCATTGCTTTACTGCTTTTCAGATTACTGCGTATTATTCAATCTTTTTATTATATTTTGTTTCTATTACATCATGGACAAGCCTTTGATACCTAAAACCCTTTCGCATTCAGTTTCTAAAGTCTTTCAATGTTTTAGATATTTTATTCTATGGGGTTTTTTTAAGTTTTCAATCGCTGTTGTAATAGTTTGTCATATTGGCCTACCGTTTTTCCTGACAGTTTAATATCATAATAATTAGAATGGCAAATCATCCAAAGGCAAACGGAGTTGCAAACGCTATTATTGTCAGTGTGGCTAGTGTAAGTTTTTACCCCGTCGATATCGAGAACGGTAAACGCAAATTTTATATGACACTGACACTCACCCATTTGAGTTTTCTCTCGATACTGCCAGGGGCGCTGCTTCAATTTCATATAAAATTTGCCTTTACGTGAATGTGAAGTTTTCGATAAAGCTCACACTAGGCACTCTGGTGACATTTTTGCTCTTTTGCCCACCATTATAGAATTTTAGTCCACTTAACTTTAACCAAACATGGAAAAGCAAAGAAAGAAACGGCCCCGAGTTCCCAGCGGACGAGCGATACCCAGCCAGAGCAGCAGAAGCGTGGGTTCAGGCAAGTCCAGGGGTGCGAAGAATCCCTGGGAGTCATTAAGCTGCAAAAATAATAGCACAACTAAGGAGACTATGCTATATATAGGCGCATACAATGCAAGAACACTATCCACAGAAGACAGGAGGGAAGAATTGTATCACGAACTGGAAAAGATACATTGGGATGTACTGGGTCTATCGGAGGTAAGGATGCCTGGTGAAGATTGCACAAAATTACACTCAGGCCACACCCTATATCACAGAGGAAGAGATGATGGAAAGAAAGAACATGGTATAGGTATGCTCATCCATAAACGACTTGAACAGCAGATAGTCAGTATCGAATCAGTGTCAGAACGTGTCATGTTTACAATAATAAGCATAAATAGGAATATTAAAATGAAAATTATTCTGGCCTATGCACCAACCTCTGAAAAGGACGACACTGAAGTCGAAACTCTCTATGAAGATATTTCCAAAGCAATGGCAGCCACTAAAACCACATACACTTTTGTAATTGGAGATTTTAATGCTATAATTGGTAAACAGCAGGAAATATCAGAACATTGTATTGGGAAATACGGATATGGAGATAGAAATGACCGCGGAGATATGATTGTAAGCTTTCTCCAAGCAAATAAACTCTTTCATATGAGTTCTTTCTTCGACAAGAGACCAGGAAGAAAGTGGACTTGGGCATCACCAGGAAACCGCTATAAAAACGAGATTGACTATATATTTTGTACACACAAGTATATAGTCAAGGATGTAACCGCCCTTAATAACTTTTACACTGGAAGCGACCATCGTTTAGTAAGAGCCAAAATAGCTGTAAATGCGAAACTGGAGAGGTATACTTCAATGGTTAGGAAACACTCAGACACGATCGATCGGCTGAGATTAAGAATAAACGCCGAAGAGTATAGGGAAACTTTAGAAAAGGAGCTCCTAAAAGTTGGTGCAAACCAACTCGAAATTAATTTTTTTAATGAACATATAACTAACGCCATTATAGAAGCATCACTGACGGTAGCCAAGAAAGTCCAGAAAAAGAAGGAAAAGTTATCTCAAACAACGCATACTCTACTAAATGAAAGGCGAATGATGAAAATTAAGGGTGAGGATAATACAGAGAAGTTCCGGCAACTATGTCAAAACGCCAGAAAACAGGCCGAGAAAGATATTGCCGAATACAAAGAGATAATTGTACAATCTATTATTCAGAAAAATCGAGGACCAAAGATCTTCTGTAGGGCTATCCTTCCTGGTAACCAACAAATCACCAAACTTAAAGATGAGAAGGGCAACATAATTACAGATCGCTCAAAATTACTTCGTATAGTGGAAGATTACTACCGCCAACTCTATTCGCAATCCAACAAAGAACCGAGTAACACCGACCGCTCAAAGATTCTTAACATTGGATCTGAAGACATACCAGACATAACCAGCGATGAAATCCAAAATGCCTTAAGAAAAGTTAAAAATGGTAAGGCCGGCGGAGAAGACGGAATATTACCCGAAATGCTTAAGGAGGGAGGCGAAATGCTGTACCATCGTTTGGCCTTACTTTTCAATAAATGTCTTTGGGAAAGCGAGATCCCGGAGGCCTGGGAAAATGCGGTGGTCATTCTACTGTACAAGAAGGGTTGTAAGGCTGACCTAAATAATTACAGACCTATAAGCCTACTATCTCAGATCTACAAACTTTTTTGTAAGGTCATTACCAACCGCCTCACAAATAAACTAGATGGGTACCAACCGAAAGAGCAGGCCGGATTCAGACAAGGATATAATACTTTGGACCATTTACTTACCATGAGAGTGGTAATAGAAAAATCAACTGAATACAAAATACCACTGTGGTTAGCTTTCGTCGACTTCAGGAAGGCCTTTGACTGCGTGGAAACCTGGTCAGTTCAGCATGCGTTAAGAAATGCGAGGGTAGATCATAGATATAATAGCATTATTGCTAGCATCTACAAAAACGCGACTCTTAAGGTAGCAATCCCACAACATACGCGTCCAGTCAATATACAAAGAGGTGTCCGACAAGGCGATACAATGTCGCCGAAACTTTTCACATTAGTACTGGAGGATGTCTTTAAACAACTTAAGTGGGAAAATAAAGGCTTACAAATATCTGGAGAGAGATTGAGCAATCTGAGATTTGCCGATGACATAGTTTTGTTTGCTAACGATCCTCAAGAACCGGAAGAAATGATGCAGGAGCTACATAACGCATCCTTAAAAGTTGGTCTGCAAATGAACCTAGAGAAAACCAAAATCATGACTACAGAATCAACAGCATCAAATAGGATTATGGTAAATAACGAAATCATCGAAAGGGTGGACAAATACATCTACCTAGGCCAAGAAATTAAGATGGGCAAGGGAAACCAGGCCAACGAAATCCGAAGACGCATTAATCTAAGTTGGGCAGCCTTCTCCAAGTTAGAGTTTGCCTTCAAAATGAAGCTCACTGCTCATCAAAAAGCACGAATATACAACCAGTGCATCTTGCCAGTCCTTACCTACGGAGCTGAAACTTGGGTTACTACTAAAGATATCCTCCACAAACTTAGAGTAGCCCAAAGGGCAATGGAAAGGAAGCTTGTAGGAGTTACACTCAGGGACAAAAAGACTAATAAGTGGCTTAGAAAACAAAGCAAGGTCTCTGATGTTGTACAACGAA
This sequence comes from Mycalesis mineus, assembly GCA_034621355.1. NCBI lineage: Eukaryota > Metazoa > Arthropoda > Insecta > Lepidoptera > Nymphalidae > Mycalesis > Mycalesis mineus. Next base: position 564,153 of record JAXAVZ010000271.1, on the reverse strand, counting down.
TTGCAAATCTAAAATGGCAGTGGGCAGGACATGTAGCCCGTAAAACAGATTCGTGGTGCAAGAGCGTTTTGGAATGGCGACCATGGGAACGAAAAAGACCAGTGGGAAGACCACAAATGAGGTGGAAGGATGATATCATCAAGGTGGCGGGCAACAACTGGATACTGACAGCCCAAAATAGAAGAAATTGGAAAAGGTTAAAGGAGGCCTACACCATTATGGTAGAAAAGGGCTACTGAAGAAGAAGAGAAGAGGAAGTCCACTTAACTACTGCTCGAATTGTAGAGTATAGACGTAGTAATCGAAAATCGACAGTGTCACAAGGTGTTGCAATAGCGACTTTACATCAGATACACAGTGGTGGTCGATATATTGTATTATTATCGGTACATAAACAAAACCTACTGGACTAAATTGAATAAAATTAAATATAAATTCCTTAATTAATTACCAAGCTGAAAATAAAACTAGGAACAAACACTAGCAATTATAACAATATATTTCGCTTAAATGATTGTATTTTACGTACGAAAGTGATTGAACGCATGAAAGTCACAAGATCGGTCCACAGTGAGTCGGCAGAAAGCTTTGATCAGCCATCAATATGCTCGGAGGTGGGGCGGTGCGGATATTGCCAAAAAGCGGATAAAAGGGGTCCCGTGTTTTTGCGCTTTACGACCCGCCTGCTGCGACTCGGTAACAAACGAATAAAACTATTAACCTAACAACAAGTAGTCTAAGGCTTAACTCAGACTGGCATAGAGGCGATGCGTTGTGACGTGTTATGATTTTTGCGTACCTATAGCAAAATCCTCTCTATTTCCCCATTACTGTAGAACAATAATAGAATCAAGCTTTAAATCGCGCCCCCACGCGTCAGTCTACTCCATATTTGTACATTGTGTTAACAAAGCCATACTGATTTGAAAATATATATGAAATAGTAGTCGCCCGCGACTTCGCCTGCATGAAAACCTCTTAGTACCCTTCTAATTTTAAAGACAGACTTTAATTCCCCGCCCCCGTCCGTCCCATCTCAATTTAAAGTTTCCCGTCAAGCAATATCCTCCGTCCCGTCCCGTTTACTAAAGATCAACATTTTTGTTATACATTATACGACATTACAGTACATTAACATTAACAATATATATTTATGGCAAGCCGATACAAACTTAACCTCTTTATAATATATGGATATTATAATTATTTACATATTTGACTAACTTTTTTTTTTTTTTTTATCGCTATTAAAGCGGGCAAACGAGCATGCGGGTCACCTGATGTTGAGTGATTACCGCCGCCCATATACATTTGCAACACCACAGGCACTGCTAATGTGTTGCCGGCCTTTGAGGAATTGGTTTATTCGCCCCTTAAATACACCCATGTTAAAATTAGCAGGAAATACCGCAGCAGGAAGTTGGTTCCAGATTCTGCAGGTTCGCGGCAGAAACGACCTAGAAAATCTAGTGGTTGTAGAAAACCAGCCATCCAGATGGTGTGGGTGAAACTTGTTTCTACGCCGCAAGTTCCGCTGAGAGAAGACAGAGGGTGGTATTAGTTCGAACAACTCCTCAGAGCACTCGCCATTATAAAGGCGATAGAACACACATAGAGAGCTGACGTCCCTACGGTGCTCTAAGGTCTCCAACTGGTTTGTGAGTTTGGAATTGTCAACAAATCGAAATGCCCGTTTTTGGATGCAATCAAGTGGAAGAAGTTGGTATTGAGGTGCTCCCGCCCATAGATGTGAGCAGTACTCCATGTGCGGACGTACTTGGGCTTTGTAGAGCAAGAGCCTATGTTGAGGCTGAAAGTAGCGTTTGGCTCGATTGAGCACCCCAAGTTTTTTAGAAGCTAACTTAGCTTTCCCTTCCAAATGATCGCGAAATTGGACTTCATTCGAGATGTCGACACCAAGGATTCCAATAGATTTACCAGGCGAAATATGAGTGCTCTGAAAGAGAAGTGATGAACATAACGCTGTCTTCTTTGCTGAAAAAGCACAGACTTGCGTCTTGGAGGGGTTTAATTGCACAAGGTTACGCGAACCCCAATCAGAGACTTGGTTTAGAGAAGCCTCAACTTCGGACACCAGTCTGGACCTACACTCCTCCAGCTGTTTAGAAGAAAGCTGAGCGCGGCCATTGTAAAGGGCGTCGCCTGTGCTATCATCCGCATAGCAATGCATATTGTTGCTGGTAAGCATGTCATTTATGTGCAGTATGAATAGCGTGGGCGACAGCACTGAGCCTTGTGGAACACCAGCGTTAATTGATTTAGGAATAGAGCACAAACCGTCGACTACGACTTTAACGCTCCGTTCATTTAGAAAGCTGGCGATCCAATCGCATAGCTTCTCCGGGAGTCCATAAGATGGTAGTTTTGACAGAAGTGCCTTATGCCATACTCTATCAAACGCCTTCGCAATATCTAAACTCACCGCGAGAGCTTCTCCTTTACTCTCTATGGCTTGTGCCCAACGGTGAGTGAGGTAAACTAGGAGGTCTCCAGCTGATCGGCCATGGCGAAAGCCATATTGACGATCGCTGAGGAGTTGATGCTCTTCTAGATATCCTAGTAATTGCGCGTTGATAATTTGCTCCATCACTTTGGAGAGCAGGGAGGTTATGGCAATAGGCCTGTAGTTAGAAGGATTGGACTTATCGCCTTTTTTTGGTACAGGGTGTACCAAAGCAGTCTTCCATGTAGAAGGAACAATGCTGGAGGAGTAGGAGAGTCGAAACAAACGTGTCAGGACAGGAGTCAGCTCTGGCGCACAAGTTCGTAACGCAGGGATACCATCCGGCCCGCTTGCCTTGTTGATGTCTAGGGATAAAAGTGCTTTGCGCACTTCACGCTGGGTGAAGCGTATGTCTCGCAAAGAGCTATCACACCGCGGGATGGTAGGCGGTGTTTTTCCCTGATCATCAAGCGTAGAATTGTCGGCAAAGAGAGTACCAAGAATTTCTGCTTTCTCTTTAGCTGAATAGGCCAGTGTGTCGTCTGATTTGCGGAGTGGTGGAAAAGAAGAACGGCAGAAGTTTCCTTGAATGGCTTTGGAAAGAGACCAAAAAGCACGCGATCCAGATGGCATTTTTAATAACCTCTGACCAATTCTGTTGATGAACTTGGACTTTGCCTTGGCAATAGTACTTTTGTAGGATTTGGAGGCAGCGTTAAAAGTTTTCTTCAGGTGTCCTGCATTTGGATCTTTTTTGTTACATGCAGTGACCCAATCTTGGTAGGAAGACTGTCTATGACGTGCAGACTTATTGCAAAGGCCATTAAACCATTTTTGAGTGCGTTCGCCAACGGGTATTAGAGCATTAGGAATATAGCACTCCATTCCTTGTAGAATCACGCTGGCAATGATCTCAGCACACTTGCTAACTAACTTAACATATCTCTATAAGTTACATAATGTCTACTGTTAACTAGATAATAATACCATAAACAACGGTATTTTATATTATTGTTCGACTTATTAACGTCAAATAACTATAGTTTAACAAACCTAATAACATTTTTGAAATTCGCTAAACGCTATTTACACCTCTAATTTAAAACTAATATTTGAAATGATTTTAATTATCTATTTAATCCTAATAATTACCTCAACAAACAATCACACGGAATGGAGCTGTAACAAAACAGCATTAGGTCTGAAAGTAAGATAACGACGGTGATGGCAAATAAAAATAAATCAGTTAATAGCCAATACCACGCTCCAGTGAGCGATGAGCCGCGATCAGACAACTGTTTACTGTTATGACTGATTACTGTATTACGGATATTGTTATTTTCTTACAACTATTCTTAAGTCTTTTGACACAGGTGGAGATTTTCTACTCTTAAAAAAGCTCAAGCTTACTGTATGTTACCGACTTATACGTTACTGAAATAAACTATTTTTATTTTATTTTTGACTGTTAGTAATTGAGACATGTGTTAAATCCCTCTACAGATAACTAAGCATCCACAGAAACTACTCGCGACTTACTCAGGGTTCCGTAACTCAAAGAATAATATCGATACAAATAAATAAAATTGACGTATATGTTTGTTATTTCAAATGACAGTTTTTTAATAAATACACATTTGTCTGTGAGTCTCCAAAATTACCAATGTATTTATTTAATATTATAGCCAGACTCATGAGGAATCACATAAACTGATTTGTATCGCGATTTTGCCATGAAAACAGAAACTACGCCGGTGAAACCGCGGGCGTTCGCTAGTGATCCATACAAGCCTACTTATCACTATATCACACAACAACACTGAACGAAGTCGTAATTAAACGCAGCATTACTGCAATGGCAAATAAAAATAAATCAGTTAATAGCCAATACCACGCTCCAGTGCGCGCTGACCCGCGACCCGACAACTGTTGTTAATTGAGACACGTGTTAAATCCCTCTGCAGACAGCTGAGCATTCGCAGAAACTACTCGCGAATGAATCAGGGTTCCGTAACTCTAAAGAAAATTAAAACAATATAAAAAATAAAAAGTTTGTAACTAGTGTTTGTAATTACAAATTAACAGCTTTTCAAGAACTGATATAACATATTTGACTGTTTGTTTGTTTGTTTTTGCACACTGCCGACAGCATTGTAAAAATTATATTATAGCCAACAGCATGAGGAGTTAATAAGTAAGTTGATATTCTGAAGGGAATGCGAACTACGCGGGAGCGCGCGTTCGATATACATATTATAAGTGTGTATGCACGAAGGTCTGGCTATACCAGACCTATACTAGAACTTTTGTATGGGTCCGTATAAACGTGCTGGTTGTGTAAAATAAGTAGCCAGACAAAGTACGGGGAACTCGATAGCACTAATAATAAATTAGTAAAAAATGACCACGAAGCTTTACATGAGCGTTGGCTTTAGAACTTAATAAATTATTTCTGTGCTTGCTTAGCAAATGAAAATATTTCCTCATTGTCATCCGTCACCATTTCATTCAAAGCCGAGGCTCGGTAATCCTTAAATATTCGGTCCAATTGGAGGCAACCGTTACTAATTGGACCCAGCGCAGGCTGGCCCGGGTGTAATTGGACCGGCGGGCCCTTCACCTAACCTTAATTACCGACTTCTGCACCAGGAAAAATTCTAGTGCTGAGCGTGGAATTAATTACGCCATAGTTCGTAGGGGTTTAATGCCGAAATGATTACACGAGTAATAAGGTATATTATATTTTCAAAATTATCAAAACTTGTAAAAGTTTACTAATAAGCTAAATTGATATTAAAAGTACTCGAATGTCTCCTATATGTCGATTTTTGAAAAAAACGTCAGTTTTGAAGCCGATGGTTGCGAAGCGGATGTAACAGAAATCGCTATTCTCCAATGACATTTTGCCATATTAAACTGACAGTCGAACTGAAGGTGACACAAAAGACAAGATGTACCTACCTAAGCGAGATGTTCGTACGATGTATTTTTTTCAAGTATTGACATGCTGATACTATTTACTGTGCTAACTTTCAGTTTGTCGACGGTTATAAATAGTAACTGTTAACATTGGATATATTATGATGATCAGTGTATACGATGCTGGAGCTGTATAGAATTTATCTTATTCCTAAAAATATATTTCATCATATCACCATCATATCGGCTGATACACGTCCACTGTTAGACATACAGCTTTTGTAGGGGCTTCAATACAATACAATCTTGAGCTCGTCAATCCACCTAGTGAGGAGTCGAGCAACGCTACCCTTTCGGGTGCTAGACACCATTTTTACGCCTCTGAAAACATTATAATGTTTGTCTTGTTTCAGACTGCCTTCACCTTCAGCTGTACCGCGACCCAAAGGACCGCTATAAGAAGGGGCAGACCAAGGCGTCGTTGTCGCTGCAACACTTCCTGGGCTTCGAATCGGGCTTCACCCTGGACAAGGAGTCCAACACCATCGCCATCATCTGCCAGGATGTCACTGTGGTATGTTTGCACTCCCAGGGATAACTATTAGATGTTGACGATAGTGAATGGGTTGAGGCACGGGCGCGTTACACTACCAACTTCTTAACTTTTTGGATTTCAACATAGAATTTACTGAACATTTCTTAGAAAAAAACTCAGAATTACCTATTACACAACTTAACCCAGGATCTTGTGGTCGAAGTTATATAGGGTGATACACTCAAGTGGCCTTCGATTCGCCTTCGCAGGAATACTCACATTCTTTCCCTATTGTATAATGTCCTCTTCAACCCTACTGCTCCCATATATCTAAAAGAGCGATTCCACTTCCTCCATCTAACTCATTGTCGCTCTCTTAGATCAGAGGACAACCTACTCCTAAAAATTCCTTCTCATCATTCGTCCTTCTACTCTAATTCCTTCCCTGTCAAAGCTAATCGGCTTTGAAACTCCTTACCTCTAGACATTCGCCGTGCGCAATCACTAGTCACTTTTAAACGACTGGTGAATGCTCACTTCTATCCTCCATAGCCTAGTATCTCTTTCTTTCCTTTCTCTTCTGGATTTCGCCTAGTCTCTATTATTTTCATTTATTTATTTATTTTACTATAATCTTGTATTTATGTATGTATGTATGTATGTATGAATTTGTGTATGTATTTAGATAATTATATTATATAAGTAAATTTTTATTTTATTTCAGTAAGATTCGTTCTTTATTTTTGTGTACGTACACCCGAGCCTACTCCAATATATACACTTTTTCTTATTATTGGTTGTCTGGAAGAGATCGCTCATTAGCGATAAGACCGCCCATTGTACATTACCACCGAGACCAACGAGGCTGTTGCTGCTACTACGTTAAGTATCTGAATATAGCTAACTACATCTAAGAAAAACCCTTAAACTATCGAGTAATCGTATTTAGTAAAGTTTGGTCGCTTGTAGCCGAACTTGCCATACAAGCTACATTTTACGTAATTTCGTTGAATAAAACCGGATGTATGGTGAATGTTGTCATTATACGGTGAATTTAAGTTAAATGAAGTCACGGACGATATCCTTTCACACGCGGAATTATCCGCGTGAATGTAATTTGTAGAATATAATACAAAGCTAACAAGCAAGGCGTTATAACATATTAATTTGTACTTTTTGTAGAAAAAGTTGTCAATATTTACTTTAATTTATGTAACTATGTATTAGCAGACTAACAGTCGTCCTAATCAACGTCCAATCCATTACACATGATATATATTATTCATGAACTAGAACCTTCCTTTCATTTATCATTTCATTTCATTATTAAGTCTGGTCATTTTTGGATTTATGTTGACGTCCAAGAAACATAAATTCGTAGAACCCAATCACTAGGTCCGATGGTTAATGCTTTTGGAACTTATTATTTTGCAAGTTTTACTTTGATCGACTTTGTGATACCCCATTTATTTGTGCAGGTTCTTGCCTTCGAGACCAGGGAGAGGTTAATAGCATGGCAAGTGAAGGTGGGAGGGCAACTAGGCTCGTCTAAGGAGTTCCTGGTTATGATCGGTGGCGGCGGCTCCAGAAAGTTACCCGCTGGACCTGCAAGGCTGCACATCCAAGGGCGAAGGTTCGCTCTAACGAGTGGCGTGCCGCCGCGCCTACTGGGGCTATGGGAGCTTGCTCATTTAAGGTAATTATATTGTTTATTTTATTAAGGTAGCTCTGATCTATGGTATTTGAAAGTTTTTTATTTATTAAGCAAGCTAAATTGCAAAAGTCCCTGTACCTAACAAGAAGTCCATCACCTGGCATTTGGACTACAAAGAAATCTATACATTTTACACGAGTATAACTTTGTTGTAGAACACAAGCAATGGAAGCTTACGATGAGCGCATTCTACAATATAAATTCCATTTTATTTTGCATCCCAGTAAGATAAACTGCGAACATACGTCTCACTATTTCCCCTTTAGAGCCCTCATAAAATTTCCAAGTCGTCAAACCGCGATAAACAAATTTCAGGCTCGCGTATCCAACCCATTTCAACAGATCATAACAGCGGAAGAAACAGTTCATAAAAATTTAAGACGTTCCGCGACGGATTCGCCCAAATAAAATTGAAACTGGTAATAAAACTGAGTTTGGTCGAATGCAGTCGACATAGCACACAACAGCGAACAATAAAAGTCGATCATTCTCGAGCGGGCCATAAACGCGGCATCTGCTGGTTTATGTTGTTCGTCTGGACGCCGGCGGGTTAATGGCGACGACTTCCGACGCGGCGGCCATTTCGTGGCGACGCCATCTTGTCGGCGTTTTTGATATGACTTGCCACTCTTGCCAGTTGCCAACAATGGCTCGCTGCACGGGTTTTTAAAATTGTGACAGTCACGGTTTGTTAGCTGGATGACGGATGATACTCTAATGGTAGTTTTCCGTTTTACCGAAAAATGTGCGGCGCATAAAATGTGAACTTTTGAGAAATCGTTAAAATGACATTAAATTTAACTTAAAACCTCTTTACCTCACATCAAATAGATGTTATATTAAGTTGTTAAATAATTTAGCCTAGTAAAATTTTGTGATAAATACGGTCTCAAAAATCAATATACCCGTAGTTATAAAACATTATACCTTATTAACCGACGAAAAAAAACAGAGGAGCTTCTCAATTCGACACGTATATTTTTTTTTATGTATGGCCACGCATAACTTTTAACAGAATTTTCCGATTTTGATAATTATTTTTTATTAGAAAGGATACACTTCCAACGTGGTCCCATTGTCATCATGTTAGGATCTGATGATGATATTCTGGGAAAATTTAAGGAACTCTTCCAATTGTATAGGCACTCTTACAGTGATTTCGGTTTTTGTGTAAGTATCGGTAGCTTTTTGTCTAGAAGTGCCGTATAATATACTAGGACAGTATAGTACGAGTTCGTTACTAAAAAGTAAGAAATAATTTTTTTAACAAAAAATAGAAGCGCACTAAAAAGAAAAAAATAACTGTGTAATTATTTGCTCTAATTTAGTTAAGCATATCTAGGAGTCGGGGCCAGCCAAGGTTTATACTTTAAGGACATTACCTAGAACCCGCAAACTGCTTTACTACGTTAAATAAATGTTCCTTAAACTTGCTGGCACCGACGTCATAGATATGCTTAAGTTAATTAAAGCAACTAAATGACACAGTTATTTTTTACTTTTTAGTGCGTTTTGAGTCGGTTCTAGTTTTTGTTAAAAATTTTAGTTATACAAGCAACGATTAGAAACTTCAATCATAAACAACAACAAATGTTACCAATTAAGTTTCAGAAGGCATTGCTTTTGTATTTGCCGCTGTATAATAAAGAGCAACGTATGAGTTATCCACCGAGCACCGCAACTTTGCAACACTCTGCTTTATTTCACAACTGTGCAATGCTGCGTTAAACTGCGGCTAGGCAGGCGTTTTGCAATAAAGTTATCTTACTTTGAATTCTGATATAGCAGTATTTAGCACATAGCAGTATTTAAAATATTGTTAACAAGATACTATTAAAATTCTCGATAAATAAGTAAAGTTATTTAGGAAATACCTTTACGGGAAGTCGTATAAAAGTTGAGGTAGAGCCAGAAAAGAAGAATAACAAAACATTACAAATAAGTTATTTTCTGGGTAATTAATGAATCGATTCTTTCATGGATATCTTACTGAAATTACACTTATATTGGTGTCCTACAAATCTATATCCCGCTGACAAAGTTATGCTAGCTTGCATGTCTGCTAAATACATACTGAAAATAGCATCAAAAATAATATGGCAATAATAATAATGGTTTTGACTATGATATTTTGTTTTTGTCAAGGCGTTACGGTGTGGTGGAAGGCCGATTCTGCTTTGAAGGAGGTTCACACTGTGGAAAAGGTGAAGGTCTACACATGCTCATGACAGATCAGGCTCAAGATATCGCTGATGCTTTCGATCAGGCTGCTCAAGGCAAACTCCAACAGAAAGCAGCTAGTCAAAGAACAGGTAAGTATCAATTATCATATTTTCATAATCTGCGTACTTTTTAATTATTTTACATTTATATAAGGTTTTAAATGACTAAATTCAAGATTGTTATTATGTAATGTCTATAATTAAATAAACTAACAATATACTCATACAGTAGATAAGAAAAGTAGGTATAACTGTTATCAAAAGTTGATTTTAATTCTAGCTGATCGTGCCAAATCTCGACCAAACACAAGATTATCGGACTTCAACACAACTGACCAGAGTCTTCTTGATACTGCCAGTGCGCTTTATGAGGAAAATTACTTTGGCGAGGATTGTGGAGAAATTTCACCTTTCTGGCCATCGGCTGAAGCACGAGGATTCGGGGAAAGAGAATACAGACCGGAGACGGAAATGAGCGTGAAACCGCCTTGGAGTGGGGCTGATCACGTCACATTGGAGAGATGTAGTAACTGTTTGACTAAACTCGGTGGTTTAACACAGTCTTCAACTGTAACTCTGAATACAGGTGGCAATTTCAACCCAGCTTGGACTATGGAAGCTGTCCCTGAAAGTAGTTCAGACAATTCGTCAAACAGTACGGAATATTTTTTACCGAACGCAGGAAAAAGGAAACAAGACATATGTCATTGCAAAGATCAACCTCCACAAAGACCTCCAAAACCTATGCAATATGATAATAAAAAACGTCCAGCTCCATTACCTCAACAAGCATGTAATTGTAACTCGAATGATATGTTTTGTCCAAGTAGTAATCCCAAAGTTGGTCCATATGAAAATTATGATGTTCCCAAAGTAGCACATAATGAGGTAAGTTATCTGTTTCATAATTTGAAGCTATTATTTTCACTACACTTTAGTAGAGATCGAAAGCGGCTATCAAATTTTTTGACAAGCAATTTCAGTCTACGTTCAGTAGCCGGACTCTATAAATAAGTTATTACAACTATAATATTTTTGTTCCAGGTGGTGGACAATGCAGAATATTATGACACCCCAAAAAGAATCAAAAACGCTCTGGCTGATGATCTATTTCAAGTTACCAAACCTTCTGTACCTGGGTCATTAGTATTGAAAAAGAAATGTGGCTGCATATTGAAATTTGGATCAAAAAAGAAACCAGTTATAGTAGAAAGTGACGAAAATTTGCAGCCCGTTGATTGTCCGTGCCAAAAAGTTACAAACTGGGCAAACACATTAATTAGTCTACCATATTGTAAAAGAAGCACAAGTAGTGAAAGATTAAATGCAGAACATAGTAATACTACTAATGATGATACTGCTATTTATGCTACTGTAGATATTTCTAGGAAAACAAACCGGCAAAGTACAGTTCCTGATCAAGATAAAAGTCACGAAGGATCTAGTACAACGGTATTTACTAATTATCAAAATGTGGATATTCGTGACGATAAAGCATTTGACGGTCCTTATGCTAATTATGAAAATCTTGAATTCGCTTTATCATTAGAATATTATGAAAATGCTAAAGATTTATTAAAGAAGGCAGGTGTTACACAGAGTGAACTTGATGCTCTCAGTGCTAATATTGATATAGCAACCGCGACTTTACCACGGAAACCAAAAACTTGTACAAAGTGTAACCATTATAAACCTGTAATTGGAAATGAGGCACATAATAAAACTGATGAATATTTGTTGATGGAACCTCCAAATGATGTCAGACGAAATATAGTGAATAGAAGTGTTGGTCTTAACCCTGGATATACGCCAATGTCCCCAAATCCTAACTGGTCACAAAGTTTGAAGCACCCCATCTCAAAAGTTCACAGAGCAGAAATAGAAAAGTCACTAAGTATACCAACATTAAATGGCAGTAGTTGCCATACATTCGACGTCTCTTCCAATATCTGTAAGGAAGCAAAACGATCCAGTTCAGTAGATTCAGCTAGACTTTTAGAAGATTTAAAAGAATTTGATAGTAGCATAGGTAGTCATGCAACCACTTCATCAATGGAAACTTTAAGGAATCTGGCTTTAGAAAATAGATTGTCTTCCCCTTGCGATAATGACAGAGAGTGTTACGAGTGTTGTAAATCTTCAGGATCTGAAAATAAGACTTCTGAAGAAAGTTTTTCAAAAGATATACCACACTTACGAAATAAACACATGGATAATGCTGCTATCAAAAGATCGTCCAGTGTACCTTGTAAAGGTGGTAATCGCGATTCATCAAGCTCTAACGACTCTGGCGTTTCGAGTTGCTCCTTAAAACATGGTGTTGGAGAATTTCAAGAGTTCGAAATGCCTCTTACGTCAGGTAGCTCTAGGTATCAATACATGGTACACAAGAGAATGCGGGGGAATCTATCTGGATCTATACATTCTTCACTGCCACGGAAATCTAAGTCATCGGATCCTCTAAGAGACCAACCAATGCAATTACACAAAAGTCATGGTACTGCTAAGTCATCTTCGGCTGAAGCTGAGGTACCTGTACTACCGCCAAAGCAGTTCAAAGGTATGATATATTCCTATCTCGCACTGCACAATGTAATAGTTATTTCTATGACAGTTTAAAAGCGTTAATTAATATTAAATGCACAGTGAAATTCAAGATAGATCAGATTTTTCTGGAAACAATTGTTATAAAAATTATACCTAATCAATTGTTAAAATAAGAAATGCGTTTCACATATCTCGGTAATAGGTATTTATTAATCTTTGTAATTAAAATGGATTGTTGTTTGATAGATTTTTCATTTTTGTGCAGGAGTATTAGACACGCACAGTACATCCAGCGGAACCTCGGACATGTCTGATTATATCGAAACTCTGTCTTTGACTTCTTCACATTCTTCTTCGGATAATCAAAGTGGATTAAGGTATTTATTTCAAATTAGTAGTAATTTTTGTTTCATCCCATTATTTATACTTTGCCCTCCCAAAGATAGGGCTTACCTACTTTAAAAGCCAATCATTTTCAAAGCTAAAATATAGTTGCGGGCATGAAATCAAATGGGACAAGTGCAGTTAAAATTCAAAATTATGACAACTTAGACTTTGGAGTCCTAAATTGGGCTATGAAAGCTTTACGTCATTCCAGTAAATTCTCAACCCGAAATTGGATCATTGATATATAGGCGATGTCAGTTCAATTTTAGTTACATTTAATTGTGACCGTTAAAATGTCTACAAGGTAAAGAACATCACTTTAATCCCATTAGTCCACATCAAAGCAGTCTGATGATTCTCAGCATTGTATCCCCTCTCCTGCAGGGTTGGGAGGCTAGCCCTGTAATGAAGCAATGATGATAATGATGTCCAAGTTGATATATTTCCTTACTGTTCGTATTACTGTTTTGATAACTGTGACAAAGTCCACTATTTAATTTCATATTTCCTTTCCAGAATAAGTCGCCAACCAACAAACACACTCCGACCTCGTTCAGGCAAGGAGTATCACAACCTGGACCCCATCATCACATCTATGTACAAAAACGGGAAGAATATTGGGAACTACACCAATCTACCGTAGAATATTTTAGTATTTATATTGTGATTTATATTCTACAGAAAGAAACGAAATTGGTGTAAAGAGACTGAGCGTAAATAACTATATTGTTTTACATATAACATTTTCCTACCTCAATAAATATTGGTTGTCTACGTAAAATATTTGTATACAAACTCAAACTACACTCCTGTAGCTGTTAGGAAGGGAGTTAGAATTTGTTATACAGAATAAATACGCGGATGCTTGCGAGTAAACTATTGGCTCGTACCCAATATACGAAATTACGCACCTCGTAAGAGCAAAACTGTTTTGAGTATCAAAACAATATAAAATAACAGAGAAATACACTAAGTGCTCACTCGTTTTGGAGTTTGAGTTTAAATGTTAGTATCCACAACACGTAGTACAAATATTGAAAAATAAAAAGTTAAAGTTTTAAATTTTGAAAATATTCCGTCTACAATTTTAATCAAAATTTTTAATGGTGTTACTTCATTGCAATAGAATAACGTCGTTATCTTTAGGTTGCACTATTGGATCTTCACCGTGTAACACAAACTATCTAATGTAAAATTTCAAACAAAACAACCGTGTCCTTTAGTGTAGAAGCAACTATGCCTAAGACAAACACACAAACAGACAAATCAAACCCAAAAATTCAAAATTAGCCCAAATAACTGTAAATAAAACATCTGATGAGGTATATATCATTTTTTTCCTGCCTTTACATTACATATTGATGTGAACACCATTGTAATGTTTATTAAATTCACATTTATGAGGTTAGTTCTCTGCGCTGAGTCGATTTCACCAATTATTAATTACTGTACTATTATTGCGGACTGCATTGATATTATATTTGCATGCCTAGTTGGATACCGAGTATGAATCCAGCTCGAAATAACTTTATTCTAAATTGTAATGATAGTAATTTATTGTAAGTAAAACGAAACAAAGGTTGTAATCATATAATCCTTTTTAATAATTTGTAGCTTTGTTTACAAACGAAAGTTTCATTATTTTCAAGTAATGTAGCCGATTGCAAATTGAGTTTCATTTTACATTAATTCGTCAAGGTTTGAAGTGGCAGTCGGATGCCACTTTCATGTCCATTTCAGTCACGCCTAATCCTTGAGTGATCAATAACTTCAATTCTTAAACTTATTTAACGTTTATAAATTTAATTGTCGGCGTTTAAACTATGTTATGTGTCTGGTAAGTTTAATTTCTTTTTTGTATTTATTGGACCGAGTTAAAATTTGTACTTGCCACTGTACTTAATACCGGTAAATAGTTTGAGCAGAATCTCCTTTAAAAGCATGAGTACGTACCCGACCGCAGATAACTGTTCTGGTTTGTATGAGTTACTACGAAATGAGATTCGTATTGGATGGCACGTCACTTATGTATAAATACATAAAAATTGAAGTGTCGCTACGACACTTGTTCTACTCCTGTCGTCTGCAGTCAGGTACTAACTCGCACCTTTAAAGCATCATATAGACACAACAGACAATCAAAATATAACAAAAAACAGATATTTTAACTCAATACCTATGGATCGTATGTGTTATTTCTTAATAATAACATCACTCTCCGGTAATTACTAAAACTCACTTACTTGAAAAACTTAATTTATTAGATTTCAGCCCAAAAATATAGAATATAATTTTATGACAAATAAGACTGATTTTAAGACATTTTATTTTCTTTTGTTTAAAATAATAATTTAACAATCATATTTTTCTTTATTTATTCAATTACGTATTCTAGTCAGAAAAATGTTCAGTAAAATGTATTTTATATTTTAATATTTTTGTATAGCTCTACGTAAATAATAAGAGCGTTTGAAAATTATTGAGTAAAGTTAATAGTCTATTCTATTCCATTTATCTAGGCTAGCACTAACTAGGTAAATGGAGCATAAAGCGATTTTTTTTTCAAAAAGCTTCAGAAAATGATGTTTAACGTTCAATCTCACAAAAAAGCAAGCATTGTTTGTTTTATTACAAATTATTTAGATAATATAATAAATAAATAAATACCATGTCTAAATGTTGCCGTTGTGTAAATACGTTTACAACTGTAATAGCGGTCCGAGAGACCGAAGCGGCGACCATTTTATGCTAAGTATGAGTCATGATCAAATTGTTTGAAGTTCCATTTCAGGGATGCGATTTTTGGCTGGAAATGTAGCCAAACCATTACTTACGCGGCGGCTCGACTGAGTGAACGAATGAATGATAGTTTATTGTGGCGCTAACTCTGTGGCGCAAGCCAAGTTTTATTAGAAACTCAGCATACATTGTCTGGAGTTACTTTTGTTATTTAGGCACGCGGGTCTCACGGACAAAAATCTATTATAATTTACTGAGTTTATTACCATTCCTTTTTTTAAACCAGCGTTGGCCTTGAAGCATAGTAAGCCTTTTCTTCAAATGTGTGACAAGGCGGTTTCAAAATATAGTTAACGTAAGCGATAGAGACGCGTCGACGATCGGAAAGTGCCGCACTGCGCCCGGACAATCTAACGATGAGAATAGTTTTATCTGTATCTTTCTATCTACTATATTATGTTTATGTATATTTTTTTTAATTTTTAATAAGGTTATATAATATGATTAAAAAATATAAAAAAACACAATTAAAAATTTATAAATAAAATCTGCTCCCCTTGCTGAGCCTTTAAGGGCCCAAACAACCGGTGGTCAGGGCTCCAGAGTGAGGAACCTTCTCACAATACTGTTATTTATAGCTTTTATATTAGTTGTTTTTCAAAATAAAATTATTCTTATCCCTGGAAAATTTAGACACTAGCCTAGACTAATCCTAGACTTCCATCCATTCACAACATTCCTGTATATCTCAGTGTGGTCTATAGGGATTATAACATCTAACTGGTTTGAAGAGTCTGTGTAAGCTTGTCCTTTTTAGTATTTGAATTTTTTTAATGATATTTCTAGAATGCAAATTGAATTGTAATTGGTATTGTAAAATTGTATAAAAGTGATCAATATGATGTATTGGGTAAACACACAACGACTACTGTACACGTAGCGGGTAGGATGTAAAAAACTTTTTGTACCATGTTTATTATCGATGTAACCGCCGCTGTAACATATTCTAGCTCTAAGATAATATTATGATGAGAAACTTTGTAACTAAGTTTGATATAAAACATTAAAATTCATCATTTTACAGTAACAATTCTAAAATTATTTGATACACAAAATAGGTGACTGTTTGCATAATATTTATGAAGTAAATATGAATGTATAATTATAATTCTAAAAACAATAATTGGCCAAACTTGTTTGTTTTTTAAAATGAAAATTACATAGTGATTAGTTTCTGGTCTATTGAGCGAGCATTAAATTAGACGCATCAATTATGTTTTTATTTTAATTGATTTGGGAATCAATGTTTTTGATAACAATTGAACTAGTGTCCCAAGCGGTAAACAAAAATTGGGAATGGTTTTATATAAGTACCTAATATTTTTGTGTATACAACATTTAGAAAGCCAATTTTGTCAGATTCACAGATTCTATTTTATATTAGTTCATAAATTTCTACATTGTACTCGTATTTGGGTGTACCTACATGGTATTTAGGTTGATGTTCAATCGGCTTCATTCATTCATTCATAGATTTCTAGTCATGTTTCACCTCTCCGCAAAGACGAGCGACGACCTCCGTGGCGCAGTGGTATGCGCGGTGGATTTATAAGACGGAGGTCCTGGGTTCGATTCCCGGCGGGGCAGATTAAGATTTTTCTTAATTTGTCTTGGTCTGGCTGGTGGGAGGCTTTCGCCGTGGCTATTTACCACCCTACCGACAAAGACGTACCGCCAAGCGATTTAGCGTTCCGGTGCGATGTCGTGTAGAAACCGATAGGGGTGTGGATTTCATCCTACCCCTAAACAAGTTAGCCCGCTTCCATCTTAGATTGCATCATCACTTAATATCAGGCGTGAAATCAGTCAAGGGCCAACTTATAGTCGATAAAAAAAAAAGATTCCGTATGTGGAAATAACGGAATAAAATTAACCAATGTGCTGTTGCAGTTTAACCTTTGTGCAAAATTGCATCCAGATTCGTTCTTGCATCTTGGAGTTATATTTGTAACTAACCAGAATATGTTTTATAATATACGTATACAAAAATGTAACTTTATTGCATCAAAATGAAGTCCGTTTGTACACTTTATCTATTAAAGTTTAACTATTTTTGTAGACCTTAATTCTAGCATATAGACCGATATTAAATTCAGAATTTTATGCAGCAATAGTCTGTTTAAAATTCCTAACTATTCATTTGTTCGTGGCAAACTATGTAAAGCCGAACATAACTTTGTACGAAACGAATGATGCATTGAAATGTAAAAATGTTTCCTCTTGAAATAAAACACTAAAACACAGTTTTATTTCTGTGTGAGTGCGCGGAGTGTATGAATGGGTGTTAACGATTACTTTCAATGTAATTACTGACCTAAAGCCTTTCATCCGAATACATGTAGTAATACTGTAAAAAGCTTTTATTTTCGATCTAAAAAGAAATTCGAATGAAAGTGTGTAATTTAGTCTTTTTCTTTTGTCACAATCTTAAATTAAAATATATTTAAATAGGCCTATTTATAGAACTCTTGGAAATAGAAATCTCAATTATTTTTCTTAAAAAAGTTCAATACTAATTATTATGTTTTATCTCAGAGATACTTGCGTAGGTACACATTTAATTATTTATGATTAATATTCATTTATTAAAATTTGTAATTAGTGGAATAATAATTTTGGCGCGACGTTCATAAAACGATTTGTATAAAATTCATCCTTATGTATATTGTAATAGAGTCGATCTTATGCCTACCTATTGTATAATACCTACATATCTGTAGTAATATCGCTAGCATGTACCCCTCCCCCTACCGACTACCCTCAAGTTACCTTTGTATACCTACATATGAATAAACATTATAGTTATTTGTAACTTGTTGTTTCATTTTCTTTGCATTCTCTATTATATTTTCAGAATTAGCGGATGACAGATTCCTTTCAGTTATGAGAGATGGAAATATCATAATACAAACAAAAATTTTATAATGTCTCTAAAATGGCTGGACCATTTTACTTACAGATGTTATTAGATATTCTTTGTATCTCGATATTCTCATGGGAATGGTATCTACGCGGGTGAAAGTGCGGGGCACAGTTAGTATGTGCATAAATTATATCGCTCCTAACGGTAACATAGAGAACTAGTCGTATGTGTCTCCATTTTATGTAAAATATTCGCTATAATCTTAAAATCGCACAAAAATTTCATACATCCTGTATCACGGCGCTAAAGTGACGTTACACTCGCTGTATACGCTTAATATTTTAACCACAGAATAAACAAAACAAAAAGATAGAACAAGTGTTTAAATAAATTACATCATCACGAACAAGATAGTGCTTGTCTACGGAATACTGTACTTAAGTGTAATAGTGCTTACTTTAAAAGGGTACAGTATAATATTTAATCTTTGTTTTGTTTGAGTTTCATAAACTTCAATTGGTACGAAATTGGACTTAAGCAACTGCAAAATAAGGGAAATAAAAACTAATTGACCCAAACTAAACTAACAGTAACGCCATGAAAAGCCTGTTACAGTCTTTCCTACTATTTTTAATGTGTATTGTTAAACACACAGACCGACTGATGTACCTTGCTGATGTAACTTGCACAAAAATGGGGGGACGCATGGAACCGATCGGTAGGGATGGCGAGCGCAATCTCCCTTAATTCGCGCTCTGAAATCTGTAACTTTTAAATTATAACGACAAAATATTTATGAACAAAAACATAGACTACAGAATTTGTTCTGTTTTTAAACATAATTCTTCATCAAGGTATAATAAAATTTCACCGACTTATACTAAAGCCAAACTCGATTGAAAATGCTTGTAAACAAACAAATTAAAAATGAAGGTAGAAATCACTAGTCATTTTACACCTAATTTTTTTTAGTTTACTTGTTAATGACGAATTCATGTAACAACAAACAAATAAATAAGATTAGAAAGCTTAAAACTAGTTAATATATAAAATCTTTTAAATAAGATTTTATAAAAAAACAAAACATAATTTTAAATTTACTACGCATAAAATGTGTTGCATTTTCTACCTTCAGTTTAAATTTGTTTGTTGACAAGCATTCTCAATCGAGTTTGGCTTTAGTATAGATGGGTCGATCGGTAAGTTATTAATTAGAGTTATCACCCTAATATAGTGACCGCATGCATTTTAGAACACAGGAGTCGTGGTCGTACTGTTAGGAGATCTTTACACTGTGGTTATACTGATAGGACGTTTGTTATCTGTGTGCATTTTTATTTTAATCTTTGCCGCTTAATATCTCGCTCGTAACATTTACATAACATTAGCATCACAATTCTTTGCGCGCTGTGCGGCGGCGGAACAACAAAAACGATATACATAATTGTTCTAGTTTAAAACTCTCTTGATTAACGGCCGCGCCGCCATTGTTTTTGGACGATAAAAGTATTCCGTAATAAATCCCAAGTGGAAAAATACAATTGAACTGAATATGGGATAGAGGTAATGGCCTTTCACCTCAGACTGTAATGGTCGGTATTGCTGTATATTTTAGATCTGTATTTTAATTAAAACATTTTATTACGCTGGGACCGTGGAGTCCGAGTACTCGCTTTTTTTTTATAGAGAAAACTCAAAGCGTTTGATCGACGCCTCTCGTGACCATACGATATGCTGGTGTCTTTTTAGGTCAAAGGATCAGCATTGCCATTCAATGTGGCAATGCTGCCAGCCTTCTGGGCTTGGACTTTACCGCTCGGCACCGATTCGGAGGAACATTATGACTCCTAAGTTTTTTACTGTTTTTTTTAATTGTTTTATATATTATATATAGAATAGGTTATTGTAGTGTTTAAGTTTTTAATTTTTTATTTATTTAATTGTAAATATTTAATTTAATGTATATATTTAACTGTAGATATAATAACATTTTTACTATCAAATAAATTAAATTGTTTACGAACGACCTTCTAAGCTCGATACCTGATTCTTACAACTCGTCATTATCTCTCATTGAGTCTATCTCTCTCATAGACTCTAAATGCTATTGATAGAGGAGATAAAAAGGCAAATTCAAACTCACACTGTCGAGTTGTAAAGGCCTCCGCCTAATTACCGGCCTACAAAGACGTACTGTCAAGCGATTAAGTGTCCCGGTACCATGTCGTCATCATCATCATCACTTGGTGCCATCTTCCGAGCAAAGTTTGCCGGTCAATCTGCGAAAAGCTTGCCTATAATCCACAAATCGCTTTAACTCACTGTGTCTATCTGATTCTAGATACTATTAATAGAGGAAATAAAAAGGTGAATTTAATGTTATACTTGACGGCCGTGGCGCAGTGGTTTGCGCGGTGGATTTATGAGACGAAGGTCCTGAGTTCGATTCCCGGCGGGGCAGATTAAGATTTTTCTTAATTTGTCTTGGTCTGGCTGGTGGGAGGCTTTCGCCGTGGCTAGTTACCACCCTACCGACAAAGACGTACCGCCAAGCGACAAAGACGTACCGCCAAGCGATTTAGCGTTCCGGTACGAAGTCGTGTAGAAACCGAAAGGGGTGTGAATTTCATACTACTCCTAACAAGTTAGTCCGCTTGCATCTTAGATTGTATCATCACTTAACATCAGGTGCGATAGCAGTCAAGGGCCAACTTGTAGTCGATAAAAAAAAACTTTCGTGTAGAAACTAAAGGAGGTCTAGATTTCATCCTACTGCTAACAAGTTAGCCCACTTCCATCTTAAATTGCATCATCTTCTGCAGTTAAAAAACAACTTATTATAAATTTAAAAAAATAACATCTTTACAGAAAAACAGTACTGGAATAGTATGTAAGATGTCTCATCAACAAAATTTATTTTTGACTGTGCTAAAAAGGTAATCAGAAAACAGCTACAGAATCTTGTATCTCAACACAAAGGCCATTGATATAACTAGTCCATAGATACCCATGGTCATAACGAATCAACAAAGGAGCTCATTAGTATACAAGCTGCACGTCGACACATCGTTAATTCGATTTCGTGTGATGAAATTAAGTATAATGATGAAACTCGTTTCACCTTGTTTTGTAGCTTGTGTGTTTTCTCTTAATTCAGCAGTCGAGTTGGTAAAATATATTTTGTTTTCTTTAACATTCTATATACTATTTATATTAAAATTTAATCACTTTTTCTTAGAGTTAGAGTTATTATACTGTGTTGTTCCTTATCAAAAAGTTCTGAGATATGTAAATTCTGACCTCTTTCAGACCCAGGAGACCCAGACATTGAAATAAAAGAGAGGGTTAGATATTGAAATATTGAGATTTTCTTTCTTTCAAGAGAATGTCTGTAACAACTCGGAATTGGAAAGTTGGTGAAGTTATAACCCTCTGCTTCAGAGAGTAAAGCCGTCAGTTCCGATCATTATCACTAAAATTTCAATTAGAAGACCTGTTTGTTTGTGTATGTCGATTCTTGAAAAATTTGCATTGTATCAACTTTACATCGACCACCTTCACAGATCGACTGTTAGACCAATACGACATAATATCACTGGAGAATTCGTTTCTGTTACATCCGTTGTACTTTGACATCAATAATGACGTGGAATTTGGAAATTCGCTCTCCTGGGGTTTCGTAGTGGGTCAATAATGATGATAACATAGCAGGTAAATATAAAAGCAAGTAATTAATTGTCCCACAAAGCTACTTACGCTGCATAGGTAGATACATACTGTTGACTGAGTCGCATTATCCGTCAGATTGCGCGTTGTCGCCGTGTTTGTGTTCCATGTGCAAAGACAGCAAGCGATCGGTTTGTTATCTCACACAATAGCCGCTGTATACACGCTGGGCTTATTGCAAGCTGGCGATACAGTGATACCGTGATACATGTCATAAGCGTATATCTTTGGGCAATACATAGTTCGATGTCATCATTATCAGCCTAATAACAGGCCTACATGGCCAGACCTCCCCCCTTAAAGAAGAGGGGTACTCAGAATTCGAACAAAGCATCTCTTGATCCAAACAAAATAGGCTAACCACTAGACCAACGAGGCAGTCCACCTATTCGATTTATAGAATGTTATAGTTACGAAATTAAAATCTTTACTTACTTTAAATAGAACTTCAAACTCGCCGTTTTTGATAAATTTATTTGTATAACAGACTGTGACCTTCTCTGCAGTAAGTATCGAGTTTTTGAACAAATTGTTACTTCTAGACTTTATAAAGAGCTTGCATGAAATCTCACTTGAAATAAATTGAGTCTAAGCTTGTGATGGCCAAACTTTCGTCAAGGGTCTCTACTGTATTGAACAGTTTATTTATTCAAACTCGTAACAAGACGAAGGTCTGGTCAGACGTCAGTTTCATTAGTTTACTGTCAACTTCTAGAGAAGGATAATAGCTCGCAAAATGTTACAAATAATGTACAAACAGCTACAAGACTATGAATCAATCACAGCGCGATGATAGCAATCACGGTGTAACCTAATGGCCTGTAGTGAGGGCGGAGGGTGGTGCGATGGGGGCCCTCATCCGACCGACATCAAGTTCATCTCAACTTGAGTCATTAGTGCGCGGGAACTCTTTCAAGTGGCTATGCGCAGATAAAGTTCCAGAACTATTGCCACGTCAACAATTGTAGTTACGAGTTTTTAATCCATAGTAGGTAAAGGATTGTACGTTTTAAGTAATTACACATTTTAAATTTATATAACCATTCGCATTAGTAGATACATGGTAATAGTTATGGGCTTTATGTTTTTTTTTTATCAGCTACAAGTTGGCCCTTGACTGCTATCACACCTGATGTTAAGTGATGATGCAGTCTAAGATGGAAGCGGGCTAACTTGTTAGGAGTGGGACGAAAATCCACACCCCTTTCGGTTTCTATACGACATCGTACCGGAACGCTAAATCGCTTGGCGGTACGTCTTTGTTGAACGCAACTGTTGATTTGTGTGTCAGAAATCAACAGTTGCGTTCCGTTGGATGCGTTGCAATAATGCCTGAGGAATATGATTGTCGATGTAATTACAAGCAGATACGACTCCACGGGTCGCGGAGACCAGGAATTTCAAGTAGCAAAGAGAAAAGCCTGAATCCTACATCTGAGTCTCAAATCTCAGACCTTGCTTGAGTTAATTTCTACAAACCTTGCCTTGCCTAATCACGCGTTGTGAAAGGGGGCTAAACGGAAAAAATTCTCACGTTAAGATGTAACGACACTTTTTGCTAGAGTAAGCTATTGCATCGCTTTGGAAGGAAAAGCCACCTGCCTTGTGCTGCTGCTCTGTGCTGTCGTCGTCTCCACAGCACTCCAATTGAGTGTATACAGGATTTTTGTACATAATAAATTATAAAAAATAATAATGAATCCAGACAGTGTTTCTGTACAAGTTCCGGATATTGCTGATGGAGTTAGGTAAGTAGAGATTTTATACAGACAATAATAAATGCCTTTGTATTTTGAGCATTATAACCTCTCTTTATTAGTGAACTAACCAAGTCGTACGCATTATAATCTCTCCATAATTGTGTGTTTAGCAAGTGTATGCGTCATAATTTTAATAAATTCAAAAGCAAATCATATTTTAATATTAAAATATCAGAACGTATGCATTCAGCAAGCCGTGCGTGTTTTAACCTATACTGTTGTGTTTATGAAGTTGAGAGAGTACATATATATAACTTCGTTTCATCCGGGTGTCCCTTGACACCTCTCAACTTTTTCTTTATATTCGATGGTTCATCCACTTACCGACCATTAAGGCGGGAAATCGAAAAATTCACCATTGATGTAAAGGTAAGTCTGTCATATTCAACTGGTAAATTGAGCGAAAGTTGTAACAGGGTTCTAGTTAGAACCCTGCTACGAATTCGTACAGCAAGTAAAATCTTGGAGCAAAAAAATATATATTTCCCTCATAATTACGTACATTTTAGTCGTAGATATATAAAGATAGATTTTACTTAGCTAAATTTTTGAGATATCTAGAGAACCTATCAAATTATCCAGCCAACGTTTATTACCGTACCGCCATCACAACCGAGCCATGAGCATAAGATTAGATCGTAATGGCTCAAGTTGAGGAGTCTCCGGTGACGCGGAGGGGTGAAGCCTCCCTTATCAGGCCTTTAGCTGAGCTGCCGCGCTCGCGAAATTCACTTAAAAACTTTATTACTAGCTCAAAATATTGTGTTAAGGTGATGCGGATTTATGCAACATTCTAGAGCGTCTATACTAAAGCCAAACTCGATTGAGAATGCTTGTCAACAAACTAATTTAAAATGAAGGTAGAAAATGCAACACATTTTATGCCTAATAAATTTAAAATTATGTTTTGTAAAAGATAGTAAATATATTAATTAGTTTTAAGCTTACTAATCTAATTTATTGTCATGAATTCGGCATTAACAAGTTAAATGAAAAATTAGGTGTAAACTGACTAGTAATTTCTACCTCCATTTTTGATTTCTTTGTTTACAAGCATTCTCAATCGAGTTTGGCTTTAGTATAGATATTTTTCTTTGATAAAAGTCTGGTCCAAACTGTGCAGTGTATTTTAATTTCAAATAGTTATTATACTGAAAGCTAATGATTTAAAAATCGTGCTTAACACTAAAGCTATAAGAATTTTTCATTCACTTGTATAGAACAACTAATACAGCCAGGCTTTCGCTTTGTTTTCACCATTTTTAATACTCATGTTTAAATATCCAGCATTTCATTAAAGAACTTATAAAGCATATTATAATCTAGCAAATACCTGAAATTCTAAACCTTGTCATAGAAAAGACATTCATGCAAAGTTTGAACTTTTGGTTAATCTTTCAAAATAATTTCTTACTTACTCTTAATGTTAAAAACGAAAAGTTTTTTTACAATTTGCTGGTTTTACTGTTCAGCTGTTGACAAATCTTTAAACTAGTTCAGCATCATTATCGTTTAAATTGAACCTATAAGTATTTGTATGAGTAGTTTACAAATATCTATAGGTTTTGAACCTCAGGTCAATACAATCAGTAAAATATGAATCAGTGAAATATGAATTTCTAAATTTTTGTACTCACAACGACTGCGTAGTTTTAGACGCATACTTATAAATAATATAGCAGGTTTATTCAGTCGGTTTCTACACAAAATGATGGCAAAGCTCTTAATCGTACATCTTTATTGATTGGGTGGCAAGTAGCCAAAATCGAATCCTCCCATTACCATTTGATGGGCGGCTGCAGTCTAACTCTTCAATATCACTTCGTTATTGAGGTATAATGTTGAACATAATTTAGTTTTACTACTGAAAGCCTTTAAAAGTCTCGCGGGAAATCGCTCCATCTTAATATTAAATTCAATTCATTTCCCATTTAAAGTTGAATGTCTAGTAATAAACTCGATGAAGTTTTTTTGTAATAATACGTTTTAGCACCTTATGAATAATAGGCTTTCATTTTTCTCAGTGTAAATAGACTTTAAACGAAGGAGAGATAATATGGAACTTTGACCTAGCACGCCTCTCTATTATAGCTTGGCAAGAACAGGATGATGTTTAAATCTTGCAATGATTTTATTAGGTGTAACCTTACGTGTTTTTTAGCTGAATGTGCTCTTCGAGGCGCAACCAAATACTCCAGGCAATAATTTTCACTGAGAATTTCTCGGAAGAAATTTAGTTTCGGCCTATGTTCTACCTACCTATCTCGAACCAAGGACCTCGTGATTCGAAATCATATTAATTCGCCACTACACCAACAAGGCAATACTACATAATCGATTCTAATTTAAAATATCTGGAAGTTCAAACACTAGTAAGTATAATTCAAGGCACACCTTGCCCAATGAATGCATGAATTCTTTAGAATATAATGATCTGCCCAGGGCCGAGGCCAATGCTAATAAATAATGAATATTCGACAGGGACGGAGTGCAGGATCGCTGCGGACTAATCGATTCACCCCACTCCGCCCGGGGTTCAACTTAGCCGATTAATCTTTGATGGAAATATGCTAACCACGGCTTTCAGCAGTAGCACTTGCATTCATAGCAGACTTATTTGAGTGCCATCTTTCCAATTTACCAATTCAATAAACTCAACTGTATAACTGTGTAGCGATTCTGGAATTGAATTTTGATGAACGTTGAATTTCTCGATGTTTTCTAAGCAAAAGAAATATTTCTACTACTTACTTCAAAAGTGAAGATTTATATCTTTACACTTTTCGGATTTCTTACACATGTAGTATAGTAGTATATTATAGGTTTTGTGAATAGCAATATCCATAATACCTATATTTTTCTCACAAACCGCTCCGAGTAACTATATCAAATGCAAGAGCTTGTAAGAATTTCAATATATTAAAGCTTTATAGTTTAAAAATAAATGGTTTAAATAAATAAATAAATATTACAGGAAAATTACACACATAGTAAACAAAATGTCCATGCTCATCATTTTTCCAGATGTGGGAATCGAACTCACAGCTTAGGGCGCAGAACCAGGGTCACTACCCATTGCGCTACTCGGCCGTCAAAGTTATTCAATACCATAGACGTAAATTGACGTTCTACTGGTCTTCGGATTAAAGTTTCACCTTTGTTTATTTATTTTTCATTAAAAAAAAAACAAAATATGGCATATCACAAAATAAACATCGTATAGAAATCTCTTTAGAATCGAATGAATGAATCGAGTTCATTTCGCACTTAGCCCGTTTTTCACTATCTCTGGGCCAAAAAAAAACACGTGCAATGTCACGTGCGTCTGGTAGTATTTATAAAAGATTAGGAATGTCTAGGTAGGCCGATATCAATTAGCATTTGACTAGCGACACGGCTTCTGACATCTGAT
Organism: Mycalesis mineus; assembly: GCA_034621355.1. Classification (NCBI taxonomy): domain Eukaryota; kingdom Metazoa; phylum Arthropoda; class Insecta; order Lepidoptera; family Nymphalidae; genus Mycalesis; species Mycalesis mineus. Next base: position 536,805 of record JAXAVZ010000271.1, on the reverse strand, counting down.
AGCCTACTAGAAGCTGATCCTCTTTGACAGACGATCTAGACGGATTGTAGGGTTTGATGTTGGGGATCTAACTTAATGGGATTAATGTTTAGTGATATTAACTTGAAATAGAGCTTAGGCCCACCTTTGATACTCAAACTTGTTGACAATAAGTACCTACGTATTTTGATCAATAGCTTAGGTTTTAAATAAACACATAGGTGTAAAACAATACATAAATTATAATACAGAGGCCCTTGACGTGTTTCGATCAATTAAAAGAGTACTGGACCGATTTTCAAGAGGTTTTCATTTCCAGAGGAATTTCTAAGAAAGGTTTTAGTATATTATTTGTAAAGGTTTTCTGTAAATTGGTTCAAATATACCTACCGATATTTGTTGTGCAAAAGTAACAAAAAAGGAAGGATTATTTCTCTTTATTGACACTACAACAGTGTCTGTAATGTTAAAATCTATCTTTTTAAGAAAAGATTGTCATATCCTTAAAAAGGGTCCTTAAAAATATACCAATATAAATAATACTAGGTATTTGCTATTTTTTATCGATATAAAAGCGGGCAAATGTTAAGCGATTACCGCCGCCCATAAACATTTGCAATACCAGAAGCATTGCTAGTGCGTTGCCGGCCTTTGAGGAAAGAGTTAATACGCCCCTTAATTATCCCAATATTAAAATTCCCACGATAACCCGAGCGGGAAGTTGATCCTATGTGAACAACAATTTCAATTTCTTCGCCATTATCTTTGTCGTGGAGAAATTGATCAATTGCATCATATTTAAATCCAACACAATTAAGTTTTGGTGGTGATTAAAACCCCTTTGACAGTAAATACAAAAAATAACACTCACACCGAGTTGACCGCACATCGCACAACATTAATAATGTAAAAGTAAACACCAGTCATAATATGTACAAACCAACCCCAAAGCAAACTCTCTGTTTATATACATACAAAAATCCCTTTTTAAATATTGTGGCTGGAGATTATCCCCGGGTTATAATATATATAACATAACATAGCGTAATATTATAACATATCCCGCGTCCCGTGTCACTACCCTGCCCGTGTGAGGTGGGCCCCGCAGGAATTACGGGATAATGTGACATTCGGTAAAAATGAATTTTAATGTGCCCCCGGAATATGGGATGTGGGCCCCGAGGTGTCTTTACTCTTTACCCTGCTGTCGGGTGCCGGACAAATTCTTATTTATTTTGCCTTTCATTGTTTCTTCACATTTTTTTCATTTATTTGTCATATAACTAAGAAGATACCACATTAAACTAGAAGGGGTATATTATTAATTCATCCAACCAAAGACATTTTCATCTCACTTGCTCAGAAAAGTAGTTTTTGCTTGCTTGGCCAAAAAATCATTTTTGCTGCCTAGACAACAAAGTAACTTTTAAAAAAATGATAGCTTAGGTTCGGGGTTCCTGTTAAAAATGAGTATTTATTAGTTTTATATATTTGTTTATTTTTTTGACATTTTCATTCATTTCAATTTCATACAATGGATACATATTAATCAGGTAGAAATTTATTTCCGTTTTGGATTATAAAAAAAATCATGAATAAATAAAATTAGAACACTAAAAAAATTAATACGCACCAACAAAGATTCATAGAGGTCATTAACCTTTGCATATATTGCAAAAATATTACAATTAATATAACACATTGCAATAATTTTCCCCTTAAGTTTAAAATTACCGTGTTTAGTTTCGTAGATATTATTATTATTAATAATAAACGAATGCTGTATTCTTGTATTTTTTTATTTCTTTTTGCGTGTATCATTTTCTTCGCTGTAATGCGCTGAAAAGTTGAGTGTTGCGCACGGCAGCAATATTTTTTACTTCTCGTGCATTGAATACGTGCACTCGCAGCAAAAATCAATTTTGCTGCCTAGCATAACAAATAACTATTTTATGTAAAATTTTGTTGCCAATATAAGAACATTTGACTGTCTCTGTCAAAGAAGTTATCTGATCTCAAGCAGAGACAAGCTTCTAAGTCTCCAAGCCCTAACTCTACCTGCCTACTTCACTAACTCTATACCTCAATTAAAATAATTGACTTGGCCATTTTGCTATTTCCACATGGGCGATAGTTGAAATTTTTCCATTGTTCATTATTTTACTGTTATACAATAGTTCTGGTAGTAATTATATGGCTTGATAAATTAGAAAATAAAAATAAGTGTTAGAATTATTTAGTCAAAATTCATTATTTTCAAGGAAAACATAACAACCAAAAATTCGTGGTCACGAAACTGATATTTGAAAAATCAAAATTATATATTTAAATTGTTGCAAAAGTTGCTATGATGTCAGAGTGAAACCAATATTGACCGAAATTTTCAACAGAGTTCAAGTAAAGATTTTCTAAGATACTCTGGATACCTACCATCAACTATAATAGTGACTCAACTGTAGACCAAAACCGACCAGTGGGGCTAGTGTAAGATTTACCGCGTCGATATCGAGAACGGTAAACGCAAATTTTATATGACACTGACACTCACCCATTTGAGTTTCCTCTCGATACTGCCAGGGGCGCTGTTTCAATTCCATATACAATTTGCCTTTACGCGAATGTGAAGTTTTCGATTTGTTTCACTTAGCTGACGTTATTGTGTAATAATAACTTAAACTGCAATTCAGTTTAGATCTACAGTTGAGTCGCTATTATAGTTGATGGTAGGTATGCTGTTTTCATTTATAAGTTGAAATCTTTGCTATTTGTTTACCTTTGCACTCGTAATTAGTTAAAAGCTTATTCGAGCTTAACAAAACACCTTATCGATAATTGCCAAAACAAAATCCAAGCAATCAAGTTCACCATCAAAAAAGCAATGAACTAAATTCATACGAGTATGAAACCCATATTTCTGCCGGCAATTTTAATATTAAGTCACAATGTATTATATCTATTATTTTCCATTAATATTTCTCTTAAATTTGAATGCCAAAGCGAGGGTGGGCAGCGGCCGGGCGGCTTTGAATTGCTGATTGGCATCAAATAAGGTGCCGCCCGGCGTGCCGACTGCCGCCCAGAGTGCCGACCGGTGCCGACTTGTTGCTCAGGGAGTCAAATCGCCCGCTTTTTAATGGCCGATATTGACTTCCCTTTGAATAATCCTACACTTTAGTGATTATTCGTGTTTGGTGTGAGCGCTACTTTATTGTGAATGTATGATTATCTATACATCTAAATAAAATTAGAATGCCTGTTCGTAATATTGAAGTAAGTAATATGTTAATAAGATTTGTGCGTGTTTTATAAAAGCAATAAATTAATTTATTCCAACAAGAGTTTTAATGCCAAGTTATGTACCGTCATACACTACTTTATCTCTAAGTAATCTCATACAAAACCTTTTGAGCAAAATAAAACATGTTTAGAAATATAAATCAATAACCTAAACGCGATTCCAATGGCGAAAGGCATAATTATTAAAAAACCGACCAAGTGGGAACACATCTTTCTTACAGCTTAAAGGTATTATAGACCTAAGTACTTATATTTGACATAAATTTCCTGTTTCTGAGAATAAGGGTCGTGACAGACAGACAGACGGATGGACAACATAGTGATCCTATCCGGGTTCCGTTTTCTCTTTCGAAGTACGGAACCCTAAAAACGTAACAAGAAATATAGCAGCCTCCGATGATTACAGATTGGCGTCAAACATCCATAGCAAACTAAAAAAAGAATAAATGAGAAAAGTTGCAAAAACAAAAAAACAGCCCTCATTTTTAATAAAGACAGTTAAAAGTTTTTAATTTACCGTCAGCCGTTTAGAATTAATTATTCTTTTCTCGGCTTTTGCGAAAATAGCCTCATGACTTATTTATCTTGTGCCGCTTAAACTCAGCCATGCCACTTCTACACGATTGATATAATCTCTAGATATTAGCTATCTATGTAAATAAAACTCAGCCGTGCCACTTCTACACGATTGATATAATCTCTAGATATTAGCTATCTATGTAAATAAAACTCAGCCGTGCCACTTCTACACGATTGATATAATCTCTAGATATTTGCTATCTATGCAAATAAAACTCAGCCGTGCCACTTCTACACGATTGATATAATCTCTAGATATTAGCTATCTATGTAAATAAAACTCAGCCGTGCCACTTCTACACGATTGATATAATCTCTAGATATTTGCTATCTATGCAAATAAAACTCAGCCCTGCCACTTCTACACGATTGATATAATCTCTAGATATTAGCTATCTATGCAAATAAAACGCAGCCCTGCCACTTCTACACGATTGATATAATCTCTAGATATTTGCTATCTATGCAAATAAAACTCAGCCGTGCCACTTTTACACGATTGATATAATCTCTAGATATTTGCTATCTATGCAAATAAAACTCAGCCGTGCCACTTCTACACGATTGATATAATCTCTAGATATTTGCTATCTATGCAAATAAAACTCAGCCGTGCCACTTCTACACGATTGATATAATCTCTAGATATTTGCTATCTATGCAAATAAAACTCAGCCGTGCCACTTTTACACGATTGATATAATCTCTAGATATTTGCTATCTATGCAAATAAAACTCAGCCGTGTCACTTTTACACGATTGATATAATCTCTAGATATTTGCTATCTATGCAAATAAAACTCAGCCGTGCCACTTCTACACGATTGATATAATCTCTAGATATTAGCTATCTATGCAAATAAAACTCAGCCGTGCCACTTCTACACGATTGATATAATATCTAGATATTAGCTATCTATGCAAATACAATTTTAACGCCTGTTTGAAATATCTAATTCACGGCTCTTCGCTAAACACTACTTAAGCCAATAAATCAATTTTAAACATTTTATTTGTATGTCTGTCTGTATGTACCGGCTAACCTCACAAACCAGTCGGATTGTAAAAATATTTTTTTTCATATAATAATTATATATATTTAGTCATTAGCGTATGGTCCTCATGATTATGGTTATGTTGTGTAGGATAATTAGTTTCCTAAAGTTCCCACGGAAAAGGGACCACGCGGGTGAAACTGGAAAGAAAAAAGTTCAATTCAGAAGTGTAGAAAGTATTGTACTGCAACATTCGGGCCCCATTCAATAATAATATGAAAATCAATCTGTCTTTATTTAATGAATGCGTTCCGACTGTTGCACAACTATAATTTCTATACTTTTGGACTGAACTTGTTTTCTTTTTTCTTTGTGTTATCTTTTTAGATTATTTTTTATTTCATTACATCTGATAGTGATCGTCAATGAATTATTTACTACCAGATGTTAATGATAGTGACCGCGAGCGGTGACTTATTGAAAACTTAGAAGAAAAGTCAGAATTTTTCCACAACCCAAGCCACATGAGCGAACCAACGGGGAAGCCGCCAGATGCCGCTGTATATAACGCGCTTCAAGAACTCTGAACGAATACCCATAAAGAAGTCCTAAAACTATACGAGTACGTAATGAACATCTTAAAATTGCGACATATTATTATCGCTTTTAAAGCGTGAGTTTTTGAAACAGATCTTAATTGGTATCCATAATCTGCTTTCCGAACTGGTGGTAGTGTCACTGCCAGTTTTTTCAGAGTAAGGCCATTTTTATATCTAGCAGTCCCAAAGTTTTAATAATTTTCGAATAAAAAAGAAACCAGAAAGCATTGGTATCGGAAACCCCGTGGGTATTCTGATTGCGCCTAGTCACCGCGCACCGTGTCGAGCTACCCAGCTCAGGCAATAGCCCGATCGTCTGGAGATCGATCCACTTAGCAAGACGCAGCTAAAATACTCGCCATTTGCAAATTGCAGACAATCGGGACCGATGTAACCATTCGTTCGTTCCACTTGACTTTGTAATGAGATCGTGCTGTTTGTATGTTGGTTCATGCTTTGCCTTACATATACCTATAAAACTGATCTCCCTCCCATTGTTTTTAATGGCCAACAGTAGTGTCTATAGCTACCTAAGTATGCCCAAGTTTTATGTATTGCGTGTAATATAAATAATTGTTTAGATACAATATTTAGTATTTACGCATAGCTCAATATCAGACCGACACTCTTATAAAGTAGGATAATAACGATAAGTATGATAGTGGTATGTCGCGGAACATGTGCATAAATAAAAAGAAGCACCTGGTTAATCCAGCTTTGGAAATAATACGTTTTTGAAAAATTAAACTTAGCTAGATCAATTAATTGTTCCCGAATGTTCCACACAAAATCTTTGGAGCTGTTTCCTAGATTCAGATTATTTAGATTTGTGGTGTGGCGGACGATTTCCTTTCTTATCAAACCAATTGTTAAGAATACCAACAGTCCCGAATTAATCACCTTTTGAACTAAAAAAAACAAAATCAAATTTAATTCATTCATTCGGGAGCCGAGCTCTTATGCGACAGGCAGACACAAACACACCAAACTAGTAGCGTCGTTTTTACGTCGGGAGTTAATAAGAATTTATTTTCAGACATTTTAAAAGCAGGGTTTTTGAAACCCCCGTCATTTCAGTAAATTATTGTTGCTTATGTGTACGTAGCAACAGGTGAAAATAGTACAGCACTTCTCGAAGTTCAGTTTACATGAGCAATTTATCTATCGCGGCTGAATGTTCTCAAATGTAGTTGTTAGTGGAACAATTTGGCGCAATACCCCCGAGGGAAGTCATCGGATTGATGGCGGTAGCGGCGGCGAGCGGCGGACAATCAGCCGGCCCTAGAGATCAGATGTGATAATACATTTTCAGTATTAGGGTGCAATTTCGTAGCCGACCGCAGACGACAGCTGCAGGTACGATACTTGGTTTGTATGTATGTTTATGAAAACGACTTGAAAATGAAAACTCTAGCCACAAATCTTATTTCATAGAAATCGAAATTAAAATTCGTTTACGTATAGTGCTTGTAGCGCTTTTTGAATATTAAGTTCATTTGTTTGTGGCGACTCTACCGTCGACTCGGAAAGCAGTCATCTGTTGGGATAAGCAAGAAAGTCAACAGTTGATCTTTATGAAAAAAATCATGCAATGTTTATTATTTTCAAATAGTTTCTTACAGCTCCTGTTTGAAGGTGAAAGCTTACTCAATATCCTTCGATCATATTTCACATTAGGAATTCCATACAAACCAGTAGTTTCACTGCGTCACGTTGCCTGCTGCCGTGTCTGCAATCAGCTATGAACTCGCACCCTTATATGAGTTTGGTACATGATCTAGTTGCCATTAGTGGACCAAATTGGAGCATTATTCATTTAATACCAATAATTGAAACGTTGTGGGAAATTGCGGTAAAATTTTATTTAAGCGCTAGAATATTTTACCTGAGACTTCCGTCACTATAATATAAATATTGTCAGTCGATTTATTACAAGGCTTTGTTCTACCTAGCTCCCAACTATGTAAAATTTTATATTGTATGGTAGAGCAGATCACAGTCACCTCTCATGATTATGTACTGTCCTATTAGACTATAAAGTTATTGTGCAATATTGTAACTCTTTCGAAGTCCCATACAAATAGTGTAACGCAATGAATCCGCGTTACGGTCGGAACGCCGTATTTTCATATTAGTGACGAGTGCAACAATGCATTACAAACAATCTTTTATTCGTTTAAAACGTCACTTTCCGGTTTTCAGTAACCCTCAGGACGTGCTTAACATATACTATGGATAAAATTTGAATGTGGAACGCTTCATGATTTTGCGTTCATTTAGAAGATACTACTAATTACTCGTTTATTTATAAACGCTGTTGTTTACCTTTTCACTATTCTTTAATAAAACACATTTACATATTTTACATGTATATATTTATATATATTTTATTTATTTTTAGTGTTATAATATATATTAGTACGTACGATTTTATGAAGAATATTTTCAGCTCATATTACTATCACAAACTGTGAATAAATAATATTTTAAAAGGTATGGAAATTAAAAAAAAAAAAAGTATGTTATTACCTCAAATTTTGAGAGTGATATTTGTCTGCCGCACTAAAATCAGTAAATTATAATTGTCAGTGTCACTAAAACCCGGAATAGTAATGAGCAGTAATCGATAACGAACGTTAATTAGTGATGTATCCGCGTCGTATTTCCTAAATCGATATCAGAATGGAATTGCTTTTAGCCAGCGATTGCATTCCACGTTATTATCGCACCAGCCAATTGAATTAATTAGCGCGTATAATGCTAGATTCTCAATTGGTTACTGCAGTTTGGGCCCCGATTAGTTACTGGGAGAGGTAATTAATAGAAAATGAAATCAGTTCTAATTCTTGTTTACTGTTACCCAACAGTAGTTGACAACTTCATGTTTATAACTTTAAATTTTAATAGAACTACAAATGTGTGTGTAAAAAATGTTATTGTTGGCAGCATTGTATAATCTATGTGAAAAGACTATAGACAATAGTGGCCATATTTGCTGTACCGTGTTGTGTCAGGCATAAACTAAAGACTGTCGAACAAAAATGGCGGGCGGTAGTCTATAAAATATGCCCCTATGGAAAATTGTTATTATTCACCTTAGTGTCCGAGTCATGTGTAGTCATGCTGTTTAACTATAGTAAGAATCTGTGCGTGTTATGTTTAATTAAGTGATTACTGTAAGAATGTTTCATTTTGATCATATATGATGTTTTTGTAAATAAATTGTTCCGACTAAGTTTGTCTTTTGGTGTTTTAAGTTTTATTCCCTTCTGGATGTTTGTTAATATTATGTGCACTAGTAATTGAATATCATCATTATCAGCCTATTACCGGCCAGGCCTTATATGAGAGGGGATATATACATATAAGAAAGTGTAAATATTTCATTTATGTATTTGTCGCTATATGTATATTGTTAGTGTAATTAAATAAATAAATTGGGTAAAAGTACAGAGAACAGTTCTAAGTGTTCAGCTTCTCCTTCAATGCACAATCTTATAAATTTAATACCGACTATAATTTTCACACAAAATTCGGCGGTTTCAATACGTAATCTATAGAATCTTAAAACATTGAAAGTAATTAAAACTTAAATTAGCATCACCGGCTACTGGAATGTTGCTGTAGGCTTAGTCTAGGTTGACAGATTGAACACATTTTACAGCAGGAAATTGTGTGTCCTGAGGGAAAACCGAAATTCCGCGCGGACGGAAACTACAGTTACCTGAAAGTGTGAAATATTTCATAATACACGAGAAAACATGGCGACAATATTTCACAATACTCCAAATAAAAGCGAATAGATTTATTTATAAAGAAGAATTTCCCTTTGTGATCCACCGGCCCCAAACTGCGGGCCCCGGGGACAAAACACCGGGGCTTTCGCGACATTTACATAATACGATGTCCCCGTGTGTGCTACAACTTTTGGATTGAAAAGTGAACTTAAAAACTCTTTCACACTAACATTTCTTCTATGTCATCCCCGCGTCAATCTACCTACGGCAGAGAAACCCAGGTGTGCCCAGCCTCTAAGTTGAGAATCGCCAGAAATGGCCAATCCACATATTATTTTAATTAAAGTGTTGAGTTTGTGAAGTTAGGCATAGTAGTATTTTGTTTTAAACCAACTGCTTTCGTCACATGTTTTCCTTAACTTGAAGTTGCCTATAAAATACCACTATTAAGCGGTTAATATTGTATTCTACTTCTTAGTAGTAATGTCAGTAATGTTCATATTTTACTAGCTCTTTTATTATTTTTGTATAGAAATAAAACGTAAATAAATAAATAAAATTTGTATAATGTCGCCGCATATTGGTTAATTGCAAGCTGTATTTAATTTTTTTACATAAAAATTAATTTGCAAAGTGAAAAAAGTCTTCGAAAACTGTGGGAAATTTTGCCAAGAGCGGAAATACTGTAACTAATAATGTTATAAATACCTACCTAACCCGGAGATGCTGTACTGCCCGGTGGCCACGCCGCCGTAGGTACTTGTACAAAAGACATTCCTAGGACGCCGGACGAGCGGCGGCCGCCGTGTACAAAGGGCGGCTGCAATATCCGTGCTAATGCCGCCTGATTCCGGCATAATGGGACACAACGCCGCCGTGTTACCCGTGTGTTATGACGGGTAGGGTTGTCACGGCCTTTGTTACTTTACTTACAACCTTACCCTCGTTAGTCTAAGTTTCAGCTATTTATAACGTTTTATCATAATTATAACGTCACAATATTTTGCCTTTAAATTTGCACTAGGAGGTGTGTGAAAAGCCAAAAATCTTTCGATTCTCTTGCATAGACCAATTCCCTGAAGTGAGACTTAATCTATGCCTATTAGTAATCTTTAGGGCAGATGATGTGGATAATTCCTAGTGATTTCCTACATTTATTATGCAGCATTTTAATCTTAAGGATTCCTCAATTATTTTTTGTTATTAAAAAAAAAACGCCTTTATTTACGCCGTACATTTATTATTTTTAAGTGTCATCTCGCAATTTTCAAACAGAATGCAAAAATTTAATTTAATTTTTTTTTACAGCAACTACAAATATTTATTGCATATCATAAATTACCATACACTAACGGATTTCTATAAATGAAAGCAATAACATAACACTTTTTGTTATTTTATTGCTTTCATTTATGTGGCAGCCCTGATGAAGACGGTATGGGATCTCGACGCCCGGCTAAACTAGCCAAGTAAAGCGAGCCAACTCCGAACCTACATTGTCTGATAACTGCAACATTTGCCTAAAACCATTATCCTTATTTACCACCGCACCACTCGCCTATTCCCCCGGCGTTGCCTTCATTATCTGTACACTAACTTACCATGTTCGTTATAGTGAAGTTTTAATTAGTCACTTAGAGAGAAGGGACTACGTCCTAATAAAATTGTAAACGACAATGTTTTTGAGGTAGGATATGTTTTTGTAACATCTAATCAAAAAATAACACCTAATTTGCATTTAATAATTGAAAAATTAATACATTTTTCAAATTAATTTATATTTATCGGTATCATTTTCATAAAAAGAAAGATTTAGATCTAGAAAATAATTTTTACAAACAAACATTTTCTATAAGTAAACAGGGTATGTTCATAACTGAGTTTCCGTAAAAAAAAACAATTTTTTTTTGTTAGTTAATAATAAAAGTTTGATAATATTTTTTTGCAATTAAAAAAATAATTTTACTTAAACTAACTATTTTAAATGATTAGACTCTTATAATATTACTTATTCTATCTAAATTTAAACAATTAGGTAAAAGTATGGACCATGAACTTGATATCACTTGATGTAATTTTTAGTCGCAATTAAATCGCTGACAAAGAGAACGAGCCCATTTTGTGCAGGTTATCTACAATTAATTACCATAAAATATACAGATGAACTTTTCAAGACAATAAATGTTGCTTTATAATATTCAAGTATTCCATAGAATAATATACACGCCGACTATAAGGGTTTGTTTCTATTGACGAAATCGAGATATAATATGAAATAAGTACGGAAAATTACACTTAATTTAAACGAAATACTTAATTCATATTTTATTGTAAAGCTGATTACTAAATCAACTTTGTCAAAGTAACACCTGCATAAATTAACTGTAGTTAAACTTTAGCTTGCTAGCAGCTCTATTAAAATAATTAAAATCAATTGCAAAGCGCTTTAACTGCCCAATTGTATAGCAATTAGCATGGCGGGTGAAGTACGCGGCGCTTAGAGCGGTGCGTTAGCCTGAGGGCGCTTAGCGACTGATTTATAGTCGCCCTCCGCCCTCCGCCCCGCACACTCCGCCCCGCGCCCGGCCACTTAGCACTCACTTGATAGCCTTTAGTAACGATAGCAGAAAAAACTGCAACAATGTCGTTTTCCAAGTTAAGTTCAAATTTCTTTTAAACTTTGATTTTGTTTTATTAAATTGACAGAAAAACTAACAGGATGTTCTTAAACAAGAAGTTTATTAAAGTACTGAATTTCGTTTACAAAGATTTTATATTTTTTAAGTCTCATGTCTATATTATATAGTCTGTAGATCTATGCTATAATATTGTTAATATTGTTGTTTTACCGGTACCCTAACGTATCCTCAATGCGCTAGGACATTCCGCGCAAAAATAGGGTACATAAGTCACATGAGGGCACATGACCGAAGCCCCCGTCTGAGTGAACAGAGAATCCAGTCGCTGTTGCTGAACACGGCAGAGAAGTAATGATGAATGACAATATTGTTAAAAGCAAAAGAAACCTTTATAGGTTCCAAAACCCAGCATATAAAAGCGGGCTTTAGCTAACTACTACTAAAACTGTGCCGAGGCCAGAAATGACCCGCGTAAAAATACCCTTGAGGTCCGTGTTCTCTTTGGGCTATAATCAATAGCTTGTACTATTATAATTCTGAATCGAAATAAATTATTATGTATACTGAATCAATAAAGTTAAAGGACAAGCTTTCATTGATATTAGCTGAAATGATGACTAAAGAAGGACAGTGTTTCCAACAAAACTGTCCCGGTAAATTAAGAATGAATCTAACATCCGTACCATATCAGGTCTCTTTGGAAAAGATTGTTCAAAAAAAACTTCGTTGAACATATGCAACAGTAGGCACGTTATATAGCTCGTGATGTTATCGTTTGTATTATTATTAGTACATTATGGTGGCACTCTGTAACCATCAAGATTAGAGTAACGACTTCCTCGCGGCAGTGCCAAGTCTGCTCGAGCGTTACTGCGACACATCGAAGCAGTTGATCGAGCCAAACGTCACATTGCGGAAATCCAGACAGTATGTATGTTTAGAGCTTGTATAAACAAATCCTACCAATAATTTACCCGTGCTGAATTCTGGCTGTTTTCTTTTTTATCTAATGATCACTGTTTAAATTTATAAAAAATATTAAAGGTCGTTGTTTAGCAAATTTTTTAGTATTTAACAGATTCTATTGCACCTATATACTTTTAATAGTAATAATATTTGGGTTTAGTACTAAACACATTAAGATCCCCTTCTTCTGTAAGGAGGGTGGCCCTGTTGTGGGCTATTGATAGGCTGACAGTGATGACGTTTAGATTTCGTTTTATTAGTTTTTACTTCTTTGGTTAGTTCCGACTGTCTGTTGTTGATAATTGATTATACAATTTTTATTCATTAACATTTCTTATATTACACATTTTTTGCTAGCTGTACCTTCAAAAAGTTTTTGTAGAAAAATATATCGCATCGAGTCGAGTATAATCGTTCGTCTTCGTTTGACAGATGCTTCTGCTCCTGCCGACACTCCTGCGAACTCTAAACTTCCCTTTTAGTTCGTCCGCAAAAAACCGCACAAGTTGGAAATTTTCGAGCGACTCACGAAACACTTATCTGTCTGAATATGTACGGTTACAATTTCATTTAGTACAGCTTTATGAATAATTCTTCTATCTCACAACGACACGAACATAGATGTAGTCTGAGCTTATACTTAATATTGTTCGCCATAGATTGTAATCTTTTTTATTACGAAAGTATTTTAATCGTACTTGTAGTTCAATCTATCCAAAATGTATTTAAATAATTTTTTTTCTTGTTAATTTATAGAAACATTTTATTAAATTGAACGTCTAAAGGGAAATTTTATTATAATGTTTTTCAAGATTTTTACTGACAACTTATTATTATAAAATATTACATAGATAATAAATTTTAAGAACACATTTACTGTAAGTCTCAATAGAACTAAAGACCGTTAGTCGTAGCAACAAAGACTTTTTCTTCTTGGCCCAAATTTTCATCCATATAAAGCCGCTAGCCATAGTTTGTAGAAAATAAATTTGAAAATACTTCGTAATATTTTTGTAATTTTGATAAGAAATGTAGCTAAATTAGCGATTTAGCCTCGGGGCCTGCGCAACCTTCACCAGCTCCGGACCTTTGCCGAATTAAAATACGCAACGAAATTAAATGTTATCTTTGTTCTTTTCATATAATGAATACGAAATTAGAACAAGTGAAATTATACCGTTACATGCTTATCAAAGAGACGCCGAGGTTCAAATGAAAATATTATACGAGGCCATGAAATGAGGTTAGAAAATATAATGAATAAGAGATGCGTGGGATTTACAAGGTTTCCATTTTTTCGGTCTGTTAAATAGCTGCCAGTATAAATATTGTTTTATTTCAAGGCTGCTCGTACACTTACTGTCTCGTAAAGCGTACTGTCCAAAATAATTTGTCCAAAACAGGAATATTACATAATAATCCAACTCGTCTTCTAAATTATACAAAATATAATCTCAAGGAGTTCAATTAAATGTAAATGTTATCACGAAATTTAGATCTCTATGATACTTGACCTTTATTATCTGGTTTCTCGATTCTATAATATCTTATAACTCGAAAGTATGAGTTTCGAATTTGAGAGATAGAGACAAAATTCGAGATTCGTACTGTCGTGTTATAAAAAACATTATTACAAAATACTGAAGAGTACTTTTAAAACCTCAATGATGATATAACTTTTATAAATGACCTCTGGCTATCACAAATTTTACTAATGTGATATGCGAGCAGCTTTACTTACTTACTTTTTGTTTTAATAAACAATTTTCGACCTGTGTAATCGGCCGTTGTTGGACGTTACAACGTCAAAGGGAAACCGAAGGAAACAAACTTATACAAACTCAAAGCGATAAGAATATTTTAAGGGCAATTATCATCCCCATCCCTCTAATTGGCTAGATGCGTTATCGAGGGCGAACAAAGGCTCTTCTTTGATGTCAAATGAGATAGATAGGTTTTGAAATAATTGTGTTCTGACTTCAAAGGGTGTATTATTTAATTGAAATGTAATGAAAAATTGTTTTCTTAATATAACATTGTTAAAATAATACTTGTTTGAAATAACAATATTGAACTATTAATATTATATTTATATTAAGTTTTAACATAATATATTTCATTTTCATCAGCAATCTAAACATACACGCTTACAAATCACATTATTAAACGAGGAATATAGAGAAGTTAGTCCTAAAATATTCCAAACATGTAAATAGGAATATTTAGAAATGATTCAGAACTGCACAAGAACGCTAGCATGAATAAATCTATGTTCATCATTATCCCTATACTAACAGCCCACTTGCAGAGCCAGGCCTCCCCCTTAAGTGAAAGAATATGTAGCGTAGAACCAACACACGGCTCCAAGAGGAATGTTTGATTATATAACAATCGGTATAAGATATGAATGATAATAATCAGATTGGTATATTGTGCTCTCCATGGCACGGGGTACATCAAAAACTCAAATTTAGTTTATCAGGATCAAAATTTTTTTTGGGAATTTTGAAAATCTTTATTACTAAAAAAGACGTGTGGCACTCGGAGACTGCCGCGGTAAAGCTATTGCACAGCATTTTTTATCAACTTATGTTTACCTACCGACGTCATCGGGACCGTGGCCTAGCGGTAAGGCGCTCTAAGTGCTCGGATTTCCAGAGAGACGCGGGTTCGAATCCCGTCGGTTCTGCAATTTTTTTTAAGCGTGATGTTTCAAAAAGTCATTTTTTTTAAATTTTACCTTACCGCTAAACCACGTTCTCCGATGACGTCGTTGCCGAAATTGTGCCTTTGATATTATGTTTTTGATACTCAGGGGGTGTTAGGTTTTTTCGTTACGGAATTTCTGTATTCAGTCTCCACGCTCAACGCCCGCGATAGAAGCTATGTAATAGCTAAAAATATTATGATTAATGTAATAATATTAGAAACGTACTTCTGTATTGCTTTCTAAATATTAAATTCAGAATATTGCTAGTGTCAATAAAAATATAAATAGATATAGGTATGTACAGGTATCTAATAATATTATGTTATACCTACTGCGCAAACTCATGCATTACTACAGGATAATACACAACACGTATTCAACACGACTGGGCCTCGTTAGGCTGTTGCTGTGCGCAGAGCCAAGTTCCGACGCAGCAAGCGACTTGGCAGCAAACACTTGCAATTGAAAGGCTCCGGCTCTCTGGATACCGGCGGGCAGCCAACAAATAGAAACATTTTTTCTATTAAACTATTCGATGCCTTGTGAACTTTTTTTGCTTTTTTATTTGACGACAAGTTAGCACTTGACTTGAATCTCATCTGACAGTGAGTAACAATGCATTTTAATAGTAGAGGATTACCTTAGACAGGGTACGGTTTTATTTAAGTCGTTAGCCGTTAGTCGTTTAGCGAAACGTTAAAATATCTTGGGCAACAAATATAGCCAAGTACTTGTTTAGGCTACTACCGTGAAAGTTATAAAGGTTTACTTGAAAACAATTTCCAAATTGTATTTCAATTAACTTTTTAGGTTAGATTTAAAGTCGTAGAAATTATAAATTAGTTTAATAATAACTTATCAGTTATAAAATTATCTCACCATGTTTTTCTACACAAATGCAAGCTTTCTCCACGCAACATAATACTAGTAGGTACGCAAAAAGCAAACAAACAAATTCCAACTTTGTCAGCATGTGTGTATGTCACGAGCTATTATCTCCGAAACGAATCACGTGTAAACGCATTCCCTTATCAAAAAGAAAGTTTCCCATAAGCCCAGTCTCGCCCCCCTGGTTTCCTTATCAATATCTCGACTAACTAGCGATTTCCGTGTGAGGGGTAGATAACAGCATTTAGGACATAAAATCTTAATCATGAATAATCACTTTTATGTTTTTGGTTCCGTACTGACTTTTGATTTACGTTTACATTACGGGTGAGCACTATATTCACTATATCATAAACATTTTTAACCCACGAAAATAAAACGGAAGAGGTTCTCAATTCGAAACGTATTTTTTTTTTATGTATGACCACGCATAACTTTTTACAGAGCTGTCCGATTTTGATAATTCTTTTTTAGTTACAATTCCAAGGTGGTCCCATTATCATCATGTTAGAATCTGATGACAATATCCTGGGAAAATTGAAGGGAATCTTCAAATTTTATAGGCGCACTTTCAGCGATTTCGGTTTTTGTGTAAGTATCGGTAGCTTTTTGGCTACAAGTGCCGTATACTATGAGAGTATAGTACAAGTACGTTACGTGGTGATAAATTACTAAAAAGTAAGAAATAACTGTGTCATTTAGTTGCTTCAATTTACTTGAGCATAAAATATTTTAAAAATTAAATTATTTGTTTTTGTTAAAAAATTTTATTAATACTGACATCGTGGTCAGGCCGCCCAGATCACATGATTTAACAACAAATCACTGTGTAGAAATTGGTAAATCTAGCCAAATATCGAAACATTTGTTGTAGTAAAGTTTTTTATTTTTTTATTAATTTAATTTATTTATACAAAACACAGAAAATTATTTAATCTAATTAATTAAATTATTGGCATAGGTATTATTTTATAGATAAAAATAAATTAGGGACAGAGAGACTTATCTATCTATATTAATCTACCTCACCAACTTTTGTGCTTAAAACATTGGCCGGATATTCGTCTTAAAAACACTCTTTTGAATTTCAGAACAATGAATCAAAACTGGTTCAAACTAGTTTACCGGTCGATTTTTTCGTAGTCGCGTATTCATCATACGTTTTGTATTTTTTAATATCACGGTCAGAGTGCAGAACCCTAAAAAAACCGAGCGGTTCTAAAGCGAAATAAAACAAGGGTCTATTAGACGTTCGACGCTGAGAGGGAATTTACATGAGGGGCGGTATCATTTTAATTTATAGATATGTTATGTTATGTGATGGGGTATCGTGGGGCAACATGGGGTAGCAGGGGTGTCGCAAGCGCGCTCGTTAGCGGGCCGCATGCTGTGTGAAAATTAAACAAGGGAAGATTTAGTGGCGCGTCTTAGATTGCTTCGGTTGAAATTGAGATACGTAGTTATAATTACGGCGATGTTATCGTTATTACGCCAGAGTGTTATTGAAAATCGTTATTAATTTTCATTATTTTCTATAAAAACAAAGTATGTATTGCAACTTATAACGTATAGTATCATAGATCAGAAGTATAAATGCTATATTCCGACAAAGACGTATCGCCAAGCGATTTAGCGTTCCGGTACGACGTCGTGTAGAAACCGAAAGGGGTGTGGATTTTCGAACCCAGGATCTCCGACTTATAAATTAACTGCCCTTATTGTTGTAAGGTCGTCAAAGCGGTTATGGATTAGGCTAGGCTAGGATTATGGTTTTTGATTAGGCTGAGATAATCGATAGTTATAGAAGAATGTACAATTCTCTTATATAACATGCTACTCGTATCTACCAAGCAAACAGTATCGCGTGCAACTCGGCGGATGCTGCATGCATGTGAACGCCTCCTCCATTTATTTGGCCCGTCGATTACAGCCGCAAGACGTTGGCAGCGCTCCCTCACTAACGAACGGTAACTCGATTGCATTGCGTTCTTGCTCTTGCAGAGGTATTGTGTTCCAAACTGTTTCTTGTATATCACTTTATGAGGCTTTTGTTTCAATGTATTGTTAGAAAGTTCGTTCTTAACATAAAAGAAGGAATGAATTGTATATTTAGTTTAAGTGTAATTGGGAGTTTTTGAAGATTTTTGCGGATTCAAATCCCGTAAGAGTGGAGAGAATACATCATCTTCGTGTATAAACAAATAAAACAATGGGGACCAGAGGTTCGTGCTCTTTTTGACATTATCTCAAAAAGAGTTATCGAGTCTACGGGTGACCAAAAAGCTGGCAGCTACCTTGGCCAAAGGATTAGGAAGCTGCTAGTATCCTGGGTACTCGGCCTCATTGCAGGTTCGAGGAGGTTTTAGATTTAATTTAATTTAATTTGTATTTTATTTTATTTGTAAAACAATAAAATATAATACATATTATATATAAAAAAAATAAAACAATTATTAGGTATTTCAGTAGATATTAAGTCGTAAATAATCACCTATTTAATCAGCCTATAAGGTAAGATTTTCTTTCTCATAAGAAAGGAGATATGCAATTTAGACCCACCCCCCGGCTTAATGTAGGTACTCTCCGAAGCATGGGGTAATAACACCATCAATATTGGGTTAAGAATTTTTATTGAAAATATCTGAGAAGTGGAAATAGCTCAATAGTCCATAGCACAAACCTCGAATTTAAGTCTTTGTGATCCGAAACTACATTGTTTAATAATTACTAGACCAATAAAAACCATATGGAATATTTTTGTGACAAGTTTTCAATATAGAGGTTGTCCTCGTGATGCTTAAACCTGCCTTCCGAGCCGGTGGTAGAGTCACCACAAATAGACGATACACGATGTTCAAAAGTGCTTGTAAACTAAGCCTTCTATATAGCCGATGTAAATTATTTTTAACTTTGAGTTAAATATGGTTCATAGAGTGAAATAGACAGCCTACACATAAAGAATTGTAATTAGTGTCGTAGATATACAAGGTGTTGTATCTCCCAAAGTAAACACAACTGGTGGGTCAGGCAGCTACACAAACGATCTTCAGTTGTCTCTTTGTCTTTGCCGCTGTTTGAGTTGACGCCGCGGGCGGCGGGCGGCGGGTGGGCAGCGGGGCGGGCGGGGAGTAAGATACAATTCTTTTAATGATTTGTATTTACATAACTATTACAAGCTTGTAGACCTGTAGACCTACGTTTGAAATAAGGTTACAGGACTAACTTGCGATATTTTGTCTCAATAGACGTACATATATATGTTTGCGTGTTTGTTTCAAGATTAAGGTACGATTTTTTTATATAATAGTATTGTGGCGTGATGGAGAAGTGAAATAAACAATATGATTATAATCATTTTATTAAAATACCATAGGTAATTAAAGGTTACCTATGATATTTTTATTAGGTGATAATTAACAAAACAGTTAACTATTTACATCTGCTACTAATTGGCTAATGCTAAAATATACTTGTTCTAAAGTGAGAAAACCATCCCTAGTAACAAAGGAAAACTTCACGAAGTATATAACAAAGCACAACTCTAATCCATCAATCTAAGGTATAAGATTTAATTTATTTAATTTAACTGTTGGGAAGCGGTAACTTGGTGGCAGAAATAATTAATAAATAAATTAATTAAGACATAACCAACTACATAACCTCAAAGTAATTGTAGATTACAGTTTACAGTTTGTTACGGGTTTAACAGAACAATAATACATTAGATGTGTCGGTTTTTCGATAGAAAAATACACAAATGATTAACTATTAAATTATTATCTTCTATATATATATAAATCAATCGCTGTTCGTTAGTCTCACTAAAACTCGAGAACGGCTGAACCGATTTATCTTATATTGGTCTTGAAATGTTCGTGGAGGTCTAGGGAAGGTTTAAAAGGTGAGAAAATTTTGAATAATTTCCGGGAAAATTTCTAAAAAGCGCGACACTGCCGATTATACGTACTGAATAGGGGTCAGCATTTTGGAACTGGTATTATTTCATATTATCAACCTATAGTACACGGGACGGGACGGAGGATATTGCTTGACGGGACAAAAAAAATTAAATTGAGAGGAGGAGCGTGGAATGGTGACGCTTTATATGAGTCTCTTTAAATTAGAAGGGTACCTAAGAGGTTTTCACGCGGACAAAGTATATATACATGTACTATAGTCAAAATCATTAATGCTCATCAAGCGAATATTTTCCACATCAAATTAGAATCGATTCCACTTGTTTAATGTAGAAACCTGGTTTATATTCACTAGGGCAGTCGCTAAAATGAACATTAACCATGAGTTCTCATAGGTTTAGCACAAATCCCCCTTCTCCACAGCCAGGCAGTTCGTTAACCAGCATCAACTATTGCATTACGAAGCACGAATAAAATGAGTTTCAACAACTCCCCGGATTTCGAGCTTGTTCAAACTTGATTAGTTCCGCTGCTTTCTTTTGAAAATTTCATTTGAAAGTTTACTGTTGGAGTTGGTCTTTATACTAGCATTAACAAGTATTAAATCTAACATTTAGTTTGCCTCGTACTTATTTAAAAGGTATACCTAGCGAAGAAAGTGCATGTATGTGGAATTTCTCAAAAGTAGAGCCTTGACTCTATTTTTGTTTAATTAAATATGCATTGGGTAAGTACTAATAATCTTACCAAAATATCGCTCTATTCTATGACCAAATCACGATTCACGACTATAAACCATAAAGAACATTAAATTTATGTTTTACGTTGCCTCCAGGTGTACGGTTTCAAACCAACGGTTTGATTCGAAATAGGTTGTGTATGTAGCCTATTAAATATTAGTTATTTCTAACAAACAGTTTTCAATGATCCAGTATAGTAGTATAGTGATACACTAGCAACATCGCAACATCTGATAGTGATCATTATGAAATTAGTATTATTTTGCAATATTAAATAAATTTAAATATTGGATTATATTTTATTTTCCAATGGTGAAAATAACTATATATACTACTATAGTAAACCTTTTCAGAAAATACAAAAACTAGGCTAACGCTTTTACAGGTGCATCATAAAGTAGAGATTTCAAAGAAAAACTGATATTTTGACGGCTGAATTTTCGGTTGAAAATTA
Source organism: Mycalesis mineus (assembly GCA_034621355.1). Classification (NCBI taxonomy): domain Eukaryota; kingdom Metazoa; phylum Arthropoda; class Insecta; order Lepidoptera; family Nymphalidae; genus Mycalesis; species Mycalesis mineus. The sequence goes on along the minus strand of JAXAVZ010000271.1, from coordinate 515,305 downwards.
GGTTACTTTTTAACCGACGACGAATTCGACACGTATATATATATATTTTTTTTTATTCGATATTTATTCAAAATAAGGTGAAAAATAAATATTTCAAATCAAATAAATAATAGCGTGTTTGGGACATAAAAAGGTAAGTTTTTAAATTTCGGGAAAATAAAAATTTATTTGTAGAAGGTAAAAATAAAAACAAAAAACTAGTTTTTTTTGAATTTTTCACATAAATTTTGAGGTTATGTGAAAAAAGTGTAAATACAAAAGTTTTAGATCTTTTTATTACCTACAATTTTGTCATATAAATCTTTTCCAAAGTTTTGCCAGAAATGGAGAAAATCCGTTTTATACACCTAAAACGTTACCTTCTACCCCTTCCCGACCTCAGATCACCCGTAATTTATTTTTCCTTTAATTTTTATAATATTTTCCTCCTTTTCCAAAGGGTTTCATCCTACTGCGATTTTTTTTTATTATTTTTAAAGCTAGCTGCAATGGTTTATTAGTGCATGTAGTGTTTTATAGAACACCATTCTTATTGTTAACTGGAAATATAAAGAAACGATGAAATATTTACACCTTTGTAGAGTCAAAGCCTCGTTATTTCACCCTTGCTTTTTGTTTTTGTGTTTCCTAAAGTCGAGCGGTGGAAGCGATGGGCACCAACTGAGTTCCCGTGTTTTGTTTTACTTTAAATCAATAATGTAGTATGGTGGTACATAAAATGTGTGTGTAATATTTCCCCCTTTGTCTCCAAAAATATAAATAATAATAAATAATAATAAAAAATCGTTTATTTTCAATCAGTTCATTTACATTAAGGAGATTACATAATTATAAGCTGCCAGATCTACATCAGTATAAGTTAATATACATTATATTTTTATTTGATAACTATTTTACATTTTAGTCTGAGTCTACATGGGTTAGCTGTAGATCAATTAGATGGTACTGGGACCAGCCTGATCTAGGTTTATGTCAAACCTGTGTTTCAGACTTTCTCAGTTCTTATTTTAAATACTACTACTACTAATAATTGTTAATTAATATACTATAATATAATACAATTTTTCTTACTAGTTAAAGTACATGAACTTACATTCAAAATTTTACTTTATAATTTCCAACATCTTTTCCGTGTCTTCGTAATCTAGTTTTTTTAGGTAATTAGTCACCAAAGCCTTGCAGTCTCTATAATTTAAGTTGCTTATTGTTAGTTTCTTATTTAAGTTGTTGTACAAATAAGGTCCTAAAAATATGTGAAATTTCTTTACATAAGCATGTTGAAAGAGTGGAATCGTGTAGACCCGATCCCGCCGACGTTCAACCACTGTCTGTTCAGATGACGGGAGCTTATTGTGCTGGTATAATATGAGCCTTAATATAAATAATTGTCGCACTGGGAGTACATCGCATTCCTTATACAGTTGATGGGTGGAAAACCTGCGGTGCCGGAAAGTGGCTACCTTAAGGAGGGCTCTTTGGGAGTGTTCCAGCGGGAGTAGGATTGAAGCCGCTGCACCACCCCAGGACGTTATGCAGTATGTTATAATGGATTGACACAGAGCTAAATATACCTGTTTTATTAGCTTGTATTTGGTTATAGCACGTAGGTTCTTGAATATGTATATAAGTTTGCGTACTCTGGTACATAGTAAACTTGTTTGCTTACGAAAATTTAAATTTTTGTCAATCGTGACACCGAGATATTTTATGTCATCGGTTTTGTCTAAAGGGGGACACAGACATGGTGCGTCAGCAGTTCTGCAGCTATGCGCGACTATGTTTAAGTTGTTCGATGTTTTATTGTTGCGCATTGTGAATAATATGTATTTTGTCTTAACTGCATTTAATGTTAATAAATGTTCATGAAGCCATTTCGTTACAAAATTTAATCCTCCTTGAGCATAGGCATACAAGTCAGATCGTGATTTTGCGGCGAATAACAAAACTGTGTCATCAGCATATGATATTATCATACCGTTATGTAAAGGGGAGGCGCAGAGGTCATTAATATATATTAAAAATAAAGTACTTCCTAACACACTTCCCTGTGGGACGCCAAAGTTACTGTTAGACATCACATTACTAGTGCGATTCCCAATTTTGACTGATTGCTTACGATTAGTGAGATAGTCTACAAATAATTTATGTTGTGTTCCTCTTATTCCAAGAAGTTCAAGCTTCCGTAATAGTATAGTGCATGAGATACTATCAAAGGTCTTGGCAAGGTCGAGGAAAATACCCATGGTGTGCATTCCCTTATCTAGATTGTTAGTAACATATTCTGTTAGTTTATGAACTGCCTGGCTGGTGGATCGTGCTGGTCTAAAGCCATACTGACAGTCCGACAAGAGGTTATTTTCTCTAAATAGTTTACTAATCTGCTATTAATAAGTTTCTCCAGAATCTTTGATAACCCTGTTAAGACAGAGATGGGCCTATAGTTATTGACGGAGGTCTTGTCACCAGATTTAAACACTGGTGTGACCACCGCTCTTTTGAGGGCATCCGGGAAGATTCCTTGAGTAAGGCATAATTGGAATATATGGGTCAGAGGAGGTGCGAGAAGGAGCTTAAATGCTTTAAGTATACCATTGGGTATGTTGTCCAAACCGGTGGCACATGCATCTTTTAGTCCTGTAATTAATCTTATTATTTCCTGAGTGTCCGTATCCAATAATACCAAAGAATTCATTGGAGTCTGGGCAGATCGGTAGTTTGTATAACTTGGGCATTTATATGATTTTAATAACTTTTCGGCTAAATTCTTACCAACGTTTATGAAGAAATCATTGATTTGTTCTATGGTAGTGGTTGGGTTTCTGTCTGCATATAGCAGGTCGAGTGGTTGGTCATATGGTTTCGTTCTGAAAGTATTTGTTTTTAAAAAATTCCAAATAAGCTTACTATTATTGCCGGCTTTTTGTAGCTCTCTTCTCTGAAACTGATATTTCAACTTTTTAAGAAGGTTGTTGCAAAAGTTTCTGTATCTTTTATAAGTAACGGCAAGTATGTCATTATTAGGCGTTTGTTTTAGCTTAAGATGTAAACTATCCCTATGTCTGATGCAGCGAACAAGCCCAGGTGTAATCCATGGTTTAATATTGTTATATTTTTTAGGAAATGTTTTTATTTGTGTATTTTGCTGTATGGCTGATTGGACAGAATGAATAAAGTAGTTCAGTGATGTATTTGGATTATCGGAGTTGAAAACTGGGTCAAAATTAATCCTACGTAAGTCATATTCAAGGTTAGACATATTCACTGCTGTTATGTCATGTGTGCATTTTTGTCTAGGTAAACACGTTTGCATCGCCAGCAAAATAGCTCTATGATCAGTTAGCCAAGTATTGATTACTAAAGTCTTAGTCGGTCGTTTAGATTTTATAAGGATATGGTCCATGCATGAACCAGTTTGGGATGTCATGACAGTATGAGTCGGTAGTAGACCGTGGGATGAACACATGTTAAGGTATCGGTGCGCATTATGGTCTGCGTGCTCAGGGCGGATATCAATGTTTATGTCGCCTATGATAATAATATTTTTGGTAGAGGAAAGATGTTTTAGTGTCCTATTTAAAGAGTCTATAAAAATCTCTATACTTTGAGAAGGAGGGCGATATATCGCAAGTATTGCTGTGTCATGTTGGGGTTTAACTATCAGGCAGTTACTTCCATCCAGTATTGGTTCCTCAATGGTACAGATAAGATCCCGTTTTATGTAAACTGCGAGACCATAATTCTGGTTGATGTAATTGGTCGAAGTATGTGACAAGTATCCAGGTAAAACGGGCATGTTATGAGCGTAATCTGGATGCCAGCATTCAGTTAATACAATTATACTACAGCTTATATTAAGATCGTGTAATAATAGTTCCAGTGCGTTTATGTTTTGGTTAATACTACGAATATTTTGGGTTAGTAAAGTTAGTTGGTTTCCCGAGGTTAGAATTTTCTTACAATCCATAGGAAAGCAGATATGTGTTTCTGACACGGAAAAGTTGTCTAGGTTATGTAATAGTTGATTACATGTCATAATAATAATTGGTGTAAAAACTTAGTAAAAGTGCTACGAGTGTGCTTAAATATAGGTTTGTTGGTGACGCTCTTAGGCGCCTTCATAGTCTATAGAGTTGATGTAACTAGCTTCGGCATGTTTGCGTGCTGGGCAAATCTCATCACCCGTTTGGTGGTCACATTTCCTTTTAAAACGTTTACAAGTTGCGCACACCTGGGGGGAGAAGATTTCTTAGTACATTCCTTGTGGGAATGACCACTCTCTCCACAGTGATTACAGGTGGGGGTACCCTCGCGGCAAAACTTTGCAGCGTGCCCGTACAGTTGACAATTAAAACACCTCGTCACAATGGTGAAATCCCTTACAGGGCATGATGTCCAATTAATAAATATGCGACCCTGGTTTATTAAAATCTTTCTGATAGTCGGAGGGACCTCAATAATATAATTACAATAGGTAGGATTTTTCTTACCCGATTTATGGCTAATTTTAACCATTTGCACAAACGACTCTCGAGTAATATTCGGCATCTTATCTGAGAGGTTCTGTTCATAGATACAATCAAGTACCTCTTTTTCACCTAGGGATAGTGGGACACCAATAATTATGATTCTCGGTCGGCGCTTGGATGGTTCTTCGATTGTAAGGCCCGAAGATGCTAATTTATTTGAACATCTTATTTTATCGATATCTCCTTTATTTTCGGTGCTTATGAGGACACCTCCGTTTCTAACCTTCTTTAGGCCACGAACTTGTAACTTAAAGGCCTCTGGTGAAATAATCTTCTGCACAAGTGCCTTAGTCTCGTCACTAGTTTTAGTTTTGTCGTTGAGCGCCATTGCCATCTACCCTGGCAATGGCGCTCAGGTTTGCTGGACGGACCAGATTATCGGCTCCTTTTTTGACAATGTGCGCATAAGAGGTTTGTTCTGCTGGCTGCAATTTCGTCTCAACGGTCTGCTTAAGTTGGTCTAGTGCTTTTGTGTGACTCTGCTGAGCCTGAAGGTACTCAATTCTATCATGGGCCTGGATCGTCTTCTGCTTAAGCGACTGGTACATAACTGCCATCTGGGATGTACCGTTTGTTACTTTTCTGCACAGATTGTTTACTCGGAGTTTTTGGTCTGAGTTCATTTTTCCCTCCCCAACTATTGCGCAGACTTCGTTCAATACATCACCTATGGCTTCCAGCCATCTCTGAATTTCCGCGGACGACACAACTTCATTCGGTATCGTATTGTCGTAACCAGTTGGTGGGTCCGCAACTATAGGCGGGTCCCGTTGCGTAGGCGTCGGCGGTGGACTTCGGTGCATCTTTTGGCTACGGCTAAACGGAGAGTCTAAGTTAGCCATATCCAATTAATAAATGACCCACTTTTTGTTTAGTACATTATGAACTCTATCAATTTTCACAACACTAAACGAAACACTTTCGATACGACACACTTTTTGCTATATTGCACTTTATTTTTACTAAAGTTATTATTTGCAACTATTTAATTGTTATTCATCATAATTAACAAAATGCACGTCTGCATACGCGTAGCGTCGAGAGTAGATCTCTCTAGAAAAAGTACTTAGATTACAAACGTGTAGATTACAGCGACGACAGCGACCTCTTGCTTACCTTGATTTTTTTTACTACAAGTTAGCCTTTAGCTGCAATTACACCTAACGGTAAGTGGTGCTGCTATTAACGAGGGAAATGGCTTTATTTGTTAGGAGTAGGCCAAAATCCACACTCCCTTCGGTTTCTACGCCATATTGTACCGTAACGTTAAATCCCTTGGCGGTACCTCTGTACTGGTAATTGCCATGGCTTGAAACTCCCGCCAGCCACTCCAGGACCAACCTCAACCATCAATCAGCCCGGGAATTGAACCCAGATTATAAATTCACCGCGCATATCACTGGCGTCAATGTAATGAATTATTTGACCCTTTAGCTATCAAACAAGGACCATAATATAATCAAAACAAACTGTAATCCTCTGATTTTCTTAAAAACAGTTTTTCAATTGTCTTCTACAGAGATTATTTACACGCTAATAGTAAATATATAATTATAATGCAGCATCGTTTCACGCTGTAAGTTCAAGCGAAGTGTTCCTTTTGTATTCATTCGAACGCCGTCATATCGGAAGATAATTCCATTTCCGGCGCGGCGCCACTTGTGGAGGATTTATATTGTGTTTTTTATATTGTGTTTGCGATTATTTACACTTATATTTATTGTGTAATTTTACTTTGAAAGCCACATAAACGGATTATATTTATATTTTATTTTATAAATTATTGGAGATATTATATCTTCGCATGTGCGGCTGGTGGTTAAATGATAATGGGTCCAAAATCTACATAACTAAACAAATAAATTAATTTAAGTCTGCTCGTAATTTCATATAAAATACCTGTGTACACGGTTAGGTATTTACATTAAAAACTAAAAGTATACTGATATTTCTACGAGAACAGGAACCACGTGGGTGGAACCGCAGGCATCCGCTGGTTCACAATAAATTTCAATAACTTTATGTTTAGTATACATTGAGTACCATACTAATATACATTTCTGTCAAGATTGGATACGATAATTTATTATTATGTTAAATTTTCACTCTCCATTATATCACTTAATTTTTTATTTTATAGATGATAGTTTGAACATTTAGATAATATAAGGATGGTATTGAATGAATATAATAAATAATATGTTTAAGGTTAGGTAAGTGGCCGAACTTAACACCAAAAGCTCAGGGTTGCTGCCCGTTATAAAACTCCTTTATAATATTATAATATAACAATGAATGCGGGGATCGAAGCCAGGACGCAAGTAATTAATCCTGCAACACGATTAACTAAAACGCCGTTAGTTTTTATTTCTTTATGTAATACTTAAGATTAAGGAAAGCTCCTTCAGCCCAAAAGTAGGTCTAACATGTACGTGTCGAGGGAATTAGAATAAATAAACACTTTTAGCCTATCTGAGGCAGTTCTCCTAATATTTAAGCCTTCCCGGCTTCCTTCGCCATCGTTAGCGTTAACGTTTATTGCTTCTAATGCTTTTAATAGCTTTCGAGATTAAATGAAATTGTCCCTGAGACTCCCTTGTATGTGCATCGTGGCTTAGGTACGGTATGGGCCAGCACTGTACATATTTTCTTTTTAATCGGCCTCATAACTGAAAAATTGTTCATTATATTTTTGTAGGGATCTGTCAATTTAGTGAAATATTTTTTTTTATTTAAACAAAAATATACATTTTAATACAACAATTACAAAAATTGTTAAAACGGTGCAACAAAAACTCATCTGAGTTTGTCCGTACACCGGCACTCATCGTTCAGCGCTCGGAATTCCTAATTATACTTTTAGGTAGGTAAGTATGAGTACGATATGCGTAGATGTGTTAATAAGAACAAAAATATGTGAGGGTAGTTAGAAAATAATACCGATTACAGGTGCCTCGCTGCACTGATGTGACGCATTAGACCAGTTTTTTGTTTGTAAGGTTTATTGATTTAGTCCTGAAGAATATTTCTATCATTATTGTACTTCTACATTAATATGATTACCTATGCTAAAATTCAAATCAATCAAGAGTATAGCTTTAGAGATCTATTCACTTTAGAGTCAATCAGTCAGTGACATTTCGCTTATAAATGTATAGATTTCAGCCTGCAGTTATGATTTGCTGCCACGCCATTACGAATGCCATTAAATTAGAGTGTGCGTTGAGCTTAATGAGTCAATTTCCTATGAAGGAATGTAAATTATTCATTACCCGCACAGCCTCCACCGCAGCCTCCGCCGCTGCATCTCAATATGAGGCGCACTTTGTAATTAATCCCGCCGCGGAGTTGAGCAATTCAAAACAACAGAGAACTACCCGCAAATTGAAAAATTAAACGAAAACAGATTGTTAGAGTTTGCGATGTTCGTTTTTGGGAATCGCATGTTGGTGTATAGACTAGTATAACGTATATATAAGAATTGGTGACTTGTTCATTTAAAAAATTCTTTGTAATTCAATGTCTTTTGAAAACAATCAAAGTTATTATGGGAATCGCTCTACAATATACAAAGTATAGAATTTTAACTACTTGATCGATCAGTATCAACGGAAAATGCTTAAAAAACTCAGCCCCGATACAAATGAAATGTATGTCAGATTTTAGGTATTAGTGAGAAATTAATGCCTAAAATGCCAGCGCCAGACATTTCTTTCAATTACCAGCCTAATAACGGCTACACTACAGGACCAGGCTTTCCTCCTTGCAGAAGAAAGCTTACAGTGCTTAGACCCACCACGCTTCTCCAAGGCGGGTTGCCGAGCTTAGAGAATTATTTATTCATTAACATCATCATCACTATCCAGACGTTCATGATAGTGACAGGCATCGACAGCTTAACGTGCTCTCAACCACTAACCAAAACGAGGCAGTATAGTACAAAATGTTCTAGCTCTTTCTAAATACGTTCCCGCACAGGAAACGCCAACCAAGCAGTTGAGTCAAAGAAATATGAGAAAATCAGATATGATAATAATATGCATGTAACAACACTCAGAATGCTGGCTAAAACATAGCCCCCACGCAATATATCGCGCGAGATAGATGCGAACGTCGCGGCCGCGACAAAAAGACGCTAATGCGCGCGACATACTCGGAGCGCGTTGATTTATGTCGCGGAAGCGGGGAATGTCGCGACTGGCGCATTTGTCATAACACAAAAAACGTATCTTGTGTTTTGTTGTTGAAAATCCCATTTTGTCGGCGTATTGTTATGGCCGTGTCGTGTATCACACTAATATCGTAAATGAGAAAGTTTGCGAGTCTGTTTGTCACTTCTTCGTGATGGAATGGATCGAATAAATCCCGAAATAGATACAGCTTTGCTATAATAATACATTTCTTCTTTTAATGTTTCACGCTGTGATTATGTATATCTGTGTCAGATATAGTAATGTGTGGTGTCTAGATATAGTAACGAGTCTGTCTGTAACATTGTAGCTCTCATATTGGATCGGGTCGGACAAATTTTAGAAAAATAGTTTACACCTATAATACGATTGAATAAACTAGCCATAGAAGGAATTACTGACACAAAATTTATCATTAATTCACCTAATTATTTATTCTAATTTTTTTTATTTGAACATGTTTTGAAAGCTATAACAGTTTTGCAACAGTCGAACTATTGAAGGTTGAATACCAAACCATTAGTAAATTTTAATTTCGAAATACTTTTTTGTATACTCTGGTGAATTCAAATGACTGCGGCAATTGACTGTTCTAGATCTAGATAGGTTAGATTTATTTGGATGAAATATGGGTATGTTACACTCAACGTAGTTCGCATTTGCTCTGAGATTAATGTAGCAGAAGTCGCAAACAGAAGCTAGTATCGATACATTAGATCCTTTCGCCGCTCAAGAGCCGTGTCGCAGCGAACTACCGTCATTCCCGGCGGCTCTAATGGCGCGCGGTAATGTCTCAATCCGGCTGATTTATAGTCGCGCGACAAAACACGTGACGTCACTGTCGCGTGTTCTACTCGCACTCTATCGCCACTTGAGATGTGTCGCAGTGTCACGGGATCTTGAGAAATATACTTGATGATGTTCGCTTACAATTACTTATAATGTTCGAACAGGATTTCTTTTGAACCTTCAAAAAAATTACGTAAGGGTACGTTTTAAGAAAAATGGGTATAGCAATGGCAGTCCATATGCCACTGCGGACTCTTAAAATTTCTAATAAAGTGTAATAAATCTTCCACATTTTTTCGTTATATCTCAAATAAAAAAGTAGCGTTTTTTTTAACTTTTTCAACAAATATCGTCATATTTTATCCCATGTATATTTAAAAAACAAACAAATTATATAATTAAATCTTCCTCAGGAACCTCTCTATAATCGCACGTTCGTTTTTTAATTTGTCGCGTACAGACAGACAGACAGAGAGACGCGGCGGGGGACTTTGTTTCATAATATATAAGAATACATGTAATTTAAATTGCTAACTTTAGTTTAAAGTTATCAACTTTTAACAAATAACGAAAACACAATAAAAAGAAATATTGCAGACGACACAAATTACAGGAAATGCGTAAATAAAGCGACGACAATGACAATTACCCCATAGTTGTAATTGTGGAGCAGCGCGGCTTAATTACAGCAACTCAAGGGCCCCGTATACATAACAAGCCACAGGGGATGCTTCCACCGGCGCGGCGAATGCTAAGGTGTAAGCACACACCTGCCACGCGAATGTTTTATGACAGGATAAATAAATTGGTAGAAAATCGCTGTCTGACAGTCACAATGTATCATCGTCGTTTAGGTATACGAATACGTTATTAGGGTTACTTTTTGAATAGGTTACTTTGGATTGAATTGATTGAACAGTCTTGAAAATTTAGGGTGGGAGTTCATTGCTGACAGCAGCAGGTGGTATGTCGGAGCGACATTACTTACTATGTATTTGTATGGTATTTAATACTCATAAGCCATAAAAGGAATTTTAAAGTGATAATCACACCCACCCGTCGACACGTCGTCTACTGTTCTCGTCTTCGGTTGGTTACGAACTTGCAACTTTGCCCATACTGATATACTAAGTTGGTATAACAATGATCATTCTCCTATTTCTTTATTTAAATCTTTTTTAAATTTTGAACAAGCCTTATATTATAAACAATAATGTAAATATATACAACTATTATTATTATTTTCATTATTTATTTTTAATGTATCCTTTACTTTAATTGCCTGGCTTTAAACTTAAATCAGTTTTCACATCCGAAATAAATAAAAGCAAAAAATATCTTCTGTACGAAGGCATCTCACTAAGAGGAGGAAAAAGTACAACTTAGAACAGCCACGTTGTTCCAACGCGAACTTGGTAATTAAACTAGTTTAAAAAGTTAGCACTCGAAAATCCACAACAGACTGAACACTCGCAGTTAATTAAATTCGAGGGATCAAAAATAACTGTAACTAGTGAGAGTTCGACAGCGGGGCGGTGACCGAACAGTCACCGTGACGCGGGTGACGTCACGTCACGCGTCAGGCGTCACGTCAGAGTGAATTTATCATCCGCGTTTCGATGGGCTCGGGGCGGGGGTCCCGGTTACTGAGCCTGCTCCTTTGTCGACCGTTTGGTGTGATTTCAAGAGTGAGCTCTTTGCCACGGGTTTGTTTAATTAAGTATTACAGCTATGCTATTATAGCTATGCTGTTTAGCGACAGGAGAAGCAAAGATAAGGCAAAGGAAGAAGGGCACCTCTGAGCGAACTGTAATGTTTATATTATATAAAAATTATTAATGGCTATTAATAACTTAAAGTGTTGCATCTCAGTATAATTCTATTTACAACGATCACTATTTGATAAAGCGATTCTACGGGAAGGTTTATGTGTATATGCATAATAGAGAAACACTGATAATTTTAGAGGTTTCTGATGTGTTGTCTTAATTTAACGCATTTTTTTGCGCTTACATTGCAAACGCTGGCTAAATCCTACAATATATATCAAAATAATGTACTACAGTTTTGCACACCTTAAAAAAGTCAACACAAAAGTCCGCGATGGCATATGTTTATCTCTTAGGGATAACGCACAATAACTATTTTTTATCTTTTACTTTCAGCCAAAATTAATGGTTTATTTACGAAGCGATTTTAAATAATACTGCATTAATCTTTATCCATTTAAGTATCTTAAATACTTTGTGTATTCAATATAGATCACTATTGCCTTTTACAGCATGTAATTTAAGTAAATATTTTCCAAGATATATAAGATTCAAAATACAGGGACATAGCGAGCGCTTGGGGGTCGCGCAGGTCGTGATTTTTTAATATAATGCTTTTTTTAATGCTTTTTTAGTACCAGCATTTCAGCCGTGCGAAGCAGGGGTGGGTCGCTAGTTATATATAAAATATACTTTGGAACAGCGTATATTAACTTTTAATCGAATAACAAATTTGTGTGTATATAAGTGACAGTTACAAATAAGCTATTTCAAATTATATTCAATTTATTTGTGTTTAAATGGAATTATGGATAACGTACGTTTACGCCGACCAATATCGCGCTCAAAATCGAAACAAATTTGAATTATGAGGCGGAAGACTCATTACACAACTCAAACGGTCTACTGGATATAACTACTCAGAGCCAACCGACTAGCAATCTAGTCGATAGTAACTTTTTAGAGTGAAAAAACTCAACAAGGACTTACCAGTACTCACGAAGAAATCACAAACTTGAACCAAGAAATTATTACTAAAAAAATAACACTATCGCATTCCTGAATAAAAATTATCATATAGTTTCCACAAATTTCAATCGCTGAGTAGAATTTCGACTACATCAATTGAAAGACTGATTAAACCTAATTCTACTTGTACCCAGACATTACTTGAATGCGAAAACATGCGGAAAAACTTAAATGATAAAGATATAGTTATCTTAGGAGTTGGTGCTGATGAAAAAAGTCCATAGATATAAAATTTACTTAGAATTGTGTAACACTTTGCATGTTTTAAAGAATTATAAAGTATTTATTGTAAACGTTTTCCATAAACCTTACTTAATTGCCTACATGTTAAACAATATGGTACGCAGAAACTATAATAATTGTAAATTTATAGCTTTACATCAGTGTTACTATTATAAAAGCTACATAAAACAATTAACCTACAAGTTAAATATAGAAATAGCCAACATTAATTATAGAGAAACTTTCATTGTTGGCTCTAAATTAAAAAATACAAACCCCCGTACAAAAATCATACAAAAGGGATAAGAGAATAAACTGAAATGTGAATGAGACGTGTAATAATTTGAGCATGTTATATAAAAGAGCACATTCTCAACAAAAACAATGTAGCGTCGTACGAAGCGAGACATTTTCACGTTTCGCTTTTGATCTCAAATTTATATTCAAATTATTAAACTTGTACGAAGAAAACAAGTTTGAGAGGCTCCAAGCCTTTCATGAAGCTAATAAAAATATGTACTTACTTTACTTGTAAGAGATTGTTGCTCTCGTTATTTCTGTTTGTTATACGATAACAAAGTACTGCCTTTATTCTAAACAAATAATACGAGATAATTCAAAGTCGTTTACATCAAGTAGGCTTGGATTACAATTGCTTTTAATACGTTAAGTATATTTATTAGTGACTCTACCATAGGCTCAGAAAGCAAATTATAGTGAGTTCCACCATTATAGTATACTCAATAAATAATAAGACATTAGTTATATTGAGTAGTAGTCAGTAGTTAGTAGCAGTAGGCCAGTAGCCTTATCATATATTTTTAAAACAGGTTCGCAAATCGCAATATCCACAGCAAAAAATTAAATAATAGTAGCCGACGTCCATTGTTTCATATTCAGAATACTTACTTACTTATGCTACTTAATTCGTTATAAAATAACAATTATTACAATGTGAAAGGTAGTTTCAGAGATTAGCCAGAACAAACAAATGCTTCAATTTTAATTATTTATATAGATTACTTTCTGTACCTGGCAAACGTTGTTTTGACATGTACGAGTATGTTGCATATTTCTATGAAAAATTTTCTTTTAAATAGGGGATGATAGTATAGGGGTGAAAATTTAAGGTATGTATTTTTAACGCAACATTATAAAAAAATAGGAATAAAAATTTTGTCCAAAAAATTAAAAACAATGTTAGCGGTGGACAAATAGATAGCAGCCGATTCTCCGACCTACTGAATATGCGTATAATTCCTTAAAAACGGGCAAGCCTGTGACACGACTTACTAAAACTGTGACACGAGAATTTTATATATTAGATGATATATATCCTGATTTAATCTATAAATATGCAAACTTACTACACCTAATTTTTTTGTGAAAAATATCAGATGTTCATGTTCTAAATAATCCTATAAAAATTTTTTTAACAAAAAATGAAAACGCCTTCAAAACGCACTAAAAAGTAAAAATTAACTAAGTCATTTACTTACTTTAATTTACTTAATCACATCTATGAAGTCGGTGCCATCCAAGTTTAGGTAAAGTCTTTAAAGTAGAAAGCTCGGGTGGCACCGACTTCATAGATGTTATTAAGTACATAAGACATATTAATCGAGCCCAATCACAAGGTAGCTACTGTAAACCGTTAAAGAGCTCCCTCAGCTGTCCTTCTTCTTCATCACCAGAACCCTCAATGACAGCCACAGCCCATCTAAATGTAAAGTTCTCATTGAGACAAATTAATCGAACCCAAACACAAGGTAGTTACTGTAAACCGTTAAATAACTCCCTCAGCTGTCCTCCATCTTCATCGCCAGACCCTTGATGACAGTCACAGCCCATCTAAATGTAAAGTTCTCATTGAGACAAATTAATTGAGGCCAAACACAAGGTAGCTACTGTAAACCGTAAAAGAGCTTCCTTAACTGTCTTTCGTCTTCATCTGCAGACCTTCAATGACAGTCACAGTCCATCTAAATGTAAATTTCTCAACGAGACAAATTAATCAAGCCCAAACACAAGGTAGCTACTGTAAGCCGTTACGGAGCTCCCTTAACTGTACTTCGTCTTCATCACCAGACCCTCAATGACAGTCACAGTCCATCTAAATGTAAATTTCTCATCGAGACAAATTAATCAAGCCCAAACACAAGGTAGCTACTGTAAGCCGTTACGGAGCTCCCTTAACTGTACTTTGTCTTCATCACCAGACCCTCAATGACAGTCACAGCACATCTAAATGTAAAGTGCTTATCAAGACAAATTAATCGAGCCCAAACACAAGGTAAATGCAGTAAATCGTCAAGGAGTTCTCTTCTATGTAGATCGGCTCCATCATCAGATCCACTCCAGACCTTCATTAAAATGTAGTGCTTTTAAATACTTACCGGAAAAATTAACAAACATATTTGTTATCCCTACAATTTTTGAAAGTTCCCCTCGGTTTCTCCAGGATTCCATCATCAGATTCTGGTTTCCTTATCATGGTACTACCACTGAACTATCTACTTTCCAACAAAAAAAAAATATGAAAATCGGTTCATAAACGACGAAGTTATGCGCGAACACACATAAAAAATAAAAAAAAAAAAAATATATATATACGGTCGAATTGAGAAACGCCTTTTTTTTGAAGTCGTTTAAAAAATCGAGTTGAATAGCATGAAAAACGTAATATAAAGTTTCGCACCGGTCACGCTTCTCAAATTGAGCTCACAACTAAACGGGTACATTTAGTCGCGCCTCGTGCCGCATTCACTATTCAGTTCAACACAAAAGCTTGTTCAACAGTCACACAAACGCTGACCGCGGTCCTACACTAAATTAAAAGATAAAACTGACCTACTCGTATGTCACACGTAAACAGGGAAACTAAAACGCTGCCTTCATTTAGTATGTTACTATTTATTTCAGCTACTAGACGTACGTGTAGAATACATTCTACTTTATTTATTTTACAGCATACCGAATTGACTGCCTCATTGGTCTAGTGGTTAGCCTACGTGGCTTCGATCATGAGGTCCTGGGTTCAAATCCTGGGTCAGGTCACGGAATAATTCTGACTTTTTCATTCTTTTATGAAATTTTCAGGACAATCCAAACTCAGAGTCAGGAAGTTGGTGGTGTTACAGCCTCGTACCTCGGAGACCACGTTAAGCCGTCGGTCCCGACTGCTAACATTAACATCTGATAGTGATATTAACTATCACTGATAAATGAAACATTATCACCCTAAGCCCGCCAATCCGCATTGCAGCAGCGTGGGTGGGTCTACGCTCCATATGGCCCTCCTATAAGGATCTGGCCCTGTAGTGGGCCGATAATAGGCTGATAATGATGATAATACCGAATTAATTTATTAATTAATTATTAATCCTATAATGATCGTTATGTTTAGAAGTCCCTAAAAAGACCTATGTCGAGCAGTGGACATCCATCGGCCGTTAATGATGATGATGATGATGAATTGCTTGAATTAATATGTTAAAACACATATTATGTTTATGATTCACATACTTGCTAGAATATGGATTATACAATTAAAACGTCATTTATTAGACCTAGTAAACTGTAAATAAGGAAAATTTAAAAGCTTAGATTATATTTAGACGAATCTGTTAATTAATTGTTTAAAATATTTCACTTAGCTGAATTATTGGCGAGAATATATTTGGCATGTGTATTTATTGTAATAGTAATTGATTTTTATTAAAAAAAATCAATATTGTAAATTGAGTCTGTATGTTTTTTTTAAGATCTTTCTTTTTTATTCAACTCACCTAAAGCAAAAGTGGAATTAAAAAAAAAAGTCTCGGAAAAAAGAGAGAAGCAATTTGGAAGTCTGGTAGTATAACATAGTGTATAATCATCAAACTCTAGCAGACGAGCGCCATATTGTGATAGCAGCCACTTACGGCGGCGCGACTAGAGCCAGGGGGCCTAAAAATGAATTTTAATGGTCACTTAGGGGAGGTAATGAAGACAGCGCCGACTGGACGCCGCCGGCGCTGGCCGCTGATACCCGCTGCTTATTTTCTCTTTGGGTTTTTGAGGTACGATGTTCAAAGCCACCCTTTCATTTGTGAGCGCGTTGTTACTCGTAATAACAGCTCGGTGGACGGCTGATTAGTAATTTACTTTGTTTGATGCGCGCAGCCGGTTTTATTTCCAGGTGCGGCTTTCGTTTCGAGGACCGACGCCCGGCTTTTTGCGGAACGGTTTTTAAAGGCATTGGCTGTATGAATAGATTTAATTTTTGATGAAATAGTCTTGCTTTTTATTTGTTTTTTATACATATTTGAAATAAATTAAGTAAGTACTTATAAGAGTGCGTATCTGTGTGTTTGTGTGTGTGCGTGTATGCCAATGATCGGGCTTGATGAGTAGAATACTTCTTCGTCGCCACACTCTTGACAGAGCGGTCGTGGCCGTCACATCAGGAGTGGTGGCAAGTTTCACAAGCCGTCGCCAATGCTCCCGTACTGCAGCGCTCAGAGAGTCGTCATGAAGTTACAAAATAAGTAGAATACACCAAACCACAAAAATGGCCAATTACAGTTTTGTCAGAGGCTCAATGGAACAGGAGGAGGCAATTTAATCAAATTACATTTATGCTGCTACTTACCTACTTGCCTGAAGTAAGTTTTAAAAAATCTCTGGATTCCCGCTCTCCCTCCTTTACATACGTCAGTATTATATTAACAATTCATATGAAATACGAATCTTTTACATCCGGTTATTCGTTGATGACATAGTTACAACGCTCATCACCCCACCGCACGCGTTAGCCAACGCAATGAAACCAGCTACAATATCCCGCCTATTCCCAACTACAATAAAAACTTAGATTTATATTTGCGCGTTGGAAAAGTTTTCCGCTTTAATACGTTGCGCTTTCATGCAGTTCAGCGGAACTTCTGAATGGGCACCGCACCCGCACGCCGCACGCCCGCACACCCGCACTATACAGCCGCACGTCCGCACGCACCGCAACGGGATAAAAGCCGCTCTATGTATGAAAATAGAAAAAGTTCGCGGACTAGCGAGTTTTCTGCTTTTCAAATTGCAAATTTGTTTTTTAATATTGCGGCGTTAGCGGGTTTAGTGTTGGCGCTTTGTAAATTCTTTTAAATGATTTTTGCCTTTAAATTTTATAGATTGCAACGCTGACCCCACTTGAATATATTTGTAGTAAAATTATTGATAAATTTGAAATATATTGGTTTTCAACTATACAACATTCTAGTTGTTCGGATCCCTCAAATAACAATTTTATATACCTGTAAAATAATGCAAAGCTTGTAGTAGAAAAGTAACAACACCTAACACTTGTATCTGTATCAAAGCGAAATTAATGTACTACACGAATCCTTGCTTTAAGTTCTTTACAAAATACTTATGTCAATATGGCTTGGCCTTTACGTTATTCAAGGATCTGTTAGAAAATGATGAGTGTAAAGACATGAAAGTCAAACGCCAAACAAAACATTTTCCGAACAAGTGTGATGAAAACCTTATTTTTTTTTTCATGACTTAGTACTCGGAGCTGATGAATCATCGTGGTCTGCCGAAATGATTAGCTCTATGAGGGAGTTATTGCTACTATGATAAAAAGTCTAACAAGAGAGAAACCCACTCATAAAGCCTAGCCCTATTGCTAGGCTTTCCTCCTTATAGAGAGGGGATATGGGAACCCACCACGATACTGCAATGTTGGCGTCCGCTTGGCGTAATATTTTTAATTCATAGGTAAACGATCAGTAATCAGATATTGATGACACTGACCGGGACCGACAGCTTAACATGATCTCGCAGGCATGATATGATGATGATGATGGTGATATATCGTCATTAACTTGTAACTCCAGGCTCAGCATTTACTAAAAATTTCCTTAATAAAAAATTCCTTAATAAAAATCTCAGAAATATTCTAAGATCTGAATTCAGAGCTCCATGATTGAAGGCACATAAATAGGCGTTTAATTTAGCGTTCCGGTACGATGTCGTGTAGACACCGAAAGGGGTGTGGATTTCATCCTACTCCTAACGAGTTAGCCCGCTTCCATCTTAGACTGCATTATCACTTAACATCAGGTGTGATAGCAGTCAAGGGCTAACTTGTAGTCGATAAAAAAAAATAGGCTAACCCATGACGCAGTCAATACAACACTAAATTTGCCATAAGCAATACATTTGCCTAAATCTTGACATTTCTCAATCGAATGGCCATCGCTGTTACGTATTGGCGCTGACAGTAAACGTTGTGGCTCGCAAATCGCCGCCGGTGGCAATCCCAATTGAAAAGTCCCGGGATTAGTTCCGGGGCTGAAGCTTCATCGCCGTTCGATTATCCCGGCGTTCGGAACACGTTTATTCAATTAGACCTTCAAGTATTTAGCGGCGAGGCGGGCGACGTAATGGGGAAAACAAGGTGGCTCTTTAAAAATTCAGAGCTTGGAAACCGATTCATTGTTTCTCGCGATATTCCCAAGTTTGGCGGATTTGTATGAAGGTATTGTTCTCTGTTACTTAAGAAAGGAGATTATAAAATTGTAATACTTTAATTAATTTTTATGTAAGTAGGCGTTGTTAAAAACCACATAGGTAGCACATTTAAAACCTTCCTTATTTAAAATGACTGTAAAATCATGTCAAATAGTAGTAGATTAGTTTTTTTTCTTAAGGTAATGTTGAAAATAAAATTAATTAAACTTAAACGAAGTTATGAAAGCTAATGCAATTAGAATCATTATCACCATTATTAGACAAAGTATGACAGGTGACTTATTATAAATGAAAAAGAAGAGAAACAAAAAAAAAGAAGAGTACATAGAGTGGATTTTTGGTCAGACTTGGGTGATTTTGTCACTCGGATTAGCCGGTCTTTCGGCAGCTATTAGATAAATTAATTAAATAATAATATATGAAATAAATAAATTATTAATTATTTTAAGGTGAATTTTCAAAAAAGACTGCCTACATCTATCAAAACATGCTTATATTTATCATCTATGGTACGTAATTAATATAGGTGGTATTAAGTAAGCTACTTAAACAGCCGATAGACAGCCGAAATTAGATAGTCACGGAATGAAATGAAACACGCCGTTAATAATTCGTTTTTGATTAAACTCGCTCACTAAATACACACTCTCCCAAACACCGGTTATTAATTACGAACATAAATCGCAGCGCATTACACTAAACAAATAATTAAAGCGCCGCACGCACATTCGCGAGCGGTTTGTAAGCGATTATCACATATTTACACTTAAATACGCGAAACCGCTTAACACGACTTCGCTCGTAAGCGCCACTATTACGGCCGACAATTGTTTTAATTACACGGCGTTTCTATTATAATAACATTTAGTCAAATTCGGAATGCTTTTGGCAGAGCACTCCCTTTTATTGAAAACCGTGTCGCACACAAAAAACAACCGTAGTTCTATTACAATAAAACTGAAAATAATTTATATTATATATAAACATCGGTGTCATACAAGTTTGAACTGCAATATTGTGGTAGGAAGGTATAATTTCGCTCGTTAATAGTTGAAGAGGATAATCAAAGCGGTTGTATTAAGACGCTTATTATATCTGGAGCTGCGCTTTGCGGGCTCGTAACTTCAATATTGTGTTTTCTCATCGCCGGCCGCTCAGCAAATAATTAAGACGATCGATCTAATAGTTTAAGATCTTGATAGTGCAATATTGCACCGTTGCCTCATGTTCGCTTGAACTAGCGTCGATTGTTATACTCCAAGAAGAAGCTTACGTCGCAATATTGAAAGCAAGTGCACTTTACGCTACAATTTGCGGTATGGAGTGCTAACAATAAATATAATAATTTAAAAGTATCAGTAATAATGCAGTGCGATGGAAAAAAATTGAAGGATAAATTAAATAAATTATAATTAGGTACCTACTTACCTGAATATTATATATAACTATAATATACTATAAAGAGCTTGCCCAAATGCCCCGATGACGTCGCAGAGGTCACGCATGTAGCCTACAGACATTCATTATTATCAACCCATTAACAGTCCACTAAAGGGCCAGGCCTCCTTCCTTGTAGGAGAGGAGAAGAGAGGAAATATGCGGGTTGGCGCGCTTAATTAATTGACGATCACAGTCAGAATTTGTATTAGTATTGGGTATAGTAGTAACGGGGCCGATAGCTTAACGTTCTCTCTGAAACACGGGGGTGTAACACAACCAATTCCCGACGCCGGACTTAGAATTTATTGAAAATATCTTAGAAGATATAAAAACTCAGAATTATTCCACGACCCTCTGCAATATTCGAACCCAGGACCTCGTAATCGAAGCCACACAGGCTAACAGCTAAACCGTCGAGGTAGTTAGACAGCTACGGCACTTACTCAATTACAAAAAGCTCGTTACAGGTAGGTAGGTACATTGTAGTGTACATTGCCGCCACTCGCGGCAAGACTGCGAGCTGAAATATTAACGACGCGGTTATCTTTGATCCGTTCTAATTAATAGCTTTAATTAAATATTCCGCCGCCGCGGGAGCTCTCCGCACCCCGCGCCGCGCCGCCCGCCGTCACAGCTAGCCTCAAATTATTTTGATCTTTGAGCCATGCTGGATGTAGTTTTAAGATATCTATATATACTATATTAAACAGAGTAAAAACCAGCTAGTCACATTACTAGTTTTTAGTAAATAATTAATAGAATTGTAGAAAATGGATATGTAGGTACTTTAAATTAATTACAAATATTAAAACAAAATATTTGCTACTTTCAATCTATCTATCGGTTTAGAGTTATATCCGAAATTCTACATGCAAATTAGCAAAGATTGAAGCAACATACTTTTTGTAACGTTGACCGACAATTCTGAAAAGCTAGGCTTTATTTTATTAAATCGTTTGCAGGTTAGTTAATGTCTTGTGCACTCGAACATTAAGGTGAAAAATCTTAATTTCAAAGTGCTTCAATGACCAGCGGGTGCGCGTAATCTATATAAATAAAATTGGAGTTTCTGTTTGTAATATTGAAATAACCGTTTTTACTCCATTCATATAAATATACACAATACCTACACCGGCTTCGGCTAATCTCTGAAATGTACTAGTCGGATTGTCAAAAAAACCTTTTATATATGATAGCCAGACTTATAAAGAATGACATAGGGTAATTTTAATCCAGATATTCAAACGGGAACAGAAACTACGTGGGTGAAACTGCGGGCGACCGCTAGTCTTTTGATAAAAGTAATAATTTCGTTAAACCAATTTCATGAAATATTATTTTACACTGAAATAGTTTAAAAACACGCGGCTTATTGCACAACGCGCGAGAATCCGCGGCTTACCGGCGGATGATCCGCATGCGTCGTTATATCATTGTCAGGCGGATGCGGCGATTATTTTGCAGTAATTGCACATCGACAATTATTGTAATGTTAATGAAATCAAGTGGGCAAACTTACCGTGATTGTGTTATGAAATAAAATTGTAAATTAACGCAATGTTTACGTTTATTGTATATCCAATAATAATTGCGTGATGTTTAAATGTTTTTGAGTATAATTTAATTTTTATGGACATATTTTTGTTTTAAAATTTTTTTGCATAACCTTAATGTCAATTTACTCTTCAAAGTACTACAAGTGAAGTTAGTAACATTAAATTCCTTCGAAAGCTGTATTTGTTTATTTTTATTATTTCAGTAACAGCTAAAAAACATACCTAAAAGATGTTTATTTTCAACTGTTGCTGAAAAAAATAATAAAATAATAATTGTGTGAATTAAAAATAATAAATCGTAGGTACATTTGCATTTAACTAACACTTCATTGTTGATGGTTTAACAAAGAAACGTGTTCAACAGTTGTCATCCTGATAAGTGTAGACTTGTCTACCTGATAAGATAAATACAAAATTTCTAAAAAGGGCGATACTGCCGCTATTTAGCCGAAATTAAATTGAACTCAAAAAAAAAATACGCACTGAATAGGGATCAGCATTTTGGTAAGGATATTGTTTCGATAACGGGGGTTGAGAATTCGATCTTTTTAAAATTTATTTGGCATAGCAGACCACTTATCTATACTATTAATATAAAGTGGAAGAGTTTGTTCGTTTGTTTAAACGGGCTAATCTCTAGATCTGCTTGTCGGATTGTAAAAATATTTTTGTTTATTTTGTAACCTAGACTCAAGAGTGTAATAGATAGTCTATTACACTTTTGAGTCTAGCTTACAAAATTAATATCAAGCTATACATATCAGCTTGCCATAAATATATATTGTTAATGTTAATGTAGGTACTATAATGTCGTACAATGTTGAACAAAAATGTAGATCTTTAGTACACGGGACGGGACGGAAGATATTGCGGGGAATGAACACTTTTTATATTAGTCTGTCTTTAAAATTGAAAGGGTACTTTAGAGGTTTTCACGCGGACGAAGTCGCGGGCGATCGATACACATATTATTAAGTATAAGCATAAAGTATAGCGCCATTACTTCGCATTCAAATTCAAATTTATTTATTTTAAGTAGGCTGTTATGTTATACATGCATTTTTGAAACGTCATGTCGGTCAGTAAGTAGTGACTCTACCACCAGCTCGGAAAGCAGCATTACAAGGCTATATACTATTATGAAAAGAATTCTAAAACTCTGAAAATGTTACTCACAACTAACAAGGCCGAGCACTACCAGAGGACCCAAACACCAAAGTGCATGTTCCCTGCAATAATTTGAGCATTGCAACTAAGCGCTATTTTTAAATATGGAAGCCGAAAGATATGAAATATTCAACAAAACATCGCAGAGTCTCTTTGTCGCGACGCCATGGCGCGGCTGTAAGTAAAACGCGGAATTGGGATAAGTGAATTTTCATTTTTAATAGGTTAATGGGTAAAAGCTTTCGAATTTCGGGTCCAAGTGCTCTGGGTTACAAAAGGATGACTTTATTTTGTGGTGCGGGTCAATCTGGGTTGGTTTGAAACGAATAAATTATCTTGTAGCTAATTTTACTGCCTATTTACTTGGGCTTTTATATACTTTACCTACTTTTATAATTATAAAATTTTATTTATGAGTTATAAAAGTAACAAATAATGTCCAGGTATTTAATGAAATTCCTTTATTATTATTCCTACAAATTTTTAAGAACATAGTTCTACAAAGTAACCTTTTGCTTTTAGACAGTTACATATTATATAGTTTTGGATGGTGTTAAATCAAAATCAAAAATATTATAATTGTCGTCGTTATTTTACTCTAAGAAATTGATTGATACCAGAAACACGTTTTGTTTATGTAATTTGACGTAAATAATTGTTTTCAAACTTCAATCATTACATATTATCTCAGATATATTGTAGTATGAAATGGCACTTTACTTTTGAAAATTCCCATTATGCAATCTTTTTTTAATCTACAGTTCCGCTTTATAAATTAAGAGTAATGTTTGGTTTTTGGCAAGAAACTTCTATCGCTTCGTTATAATATTTTGGAATGTAATGGAATGGATGGAACGACGTCATCTCTCATTGCGTACAAAAATTCGGCGCGTGACAATTATTATATTATACAGGTCTCATGGCAATATTATGCGGGCGCAGTTAGCGGCACGCGCGCGGGAGGACGCGAGCGCGGAGGCGGAGGCGGGGGCGGAGGCGGGTCCTCAATCAGACGGTTTATCACAAAAACTGTAAGTTGGCGAGTGTCGGCGACGGGCCACGACATAAATCCCGTAGTGCGTAGGTAACCGCCATAAATTCCCTCCGCACAGACCCGCCTCCTTCGCGTGGTGCAAGCTATTAGAAGAAGCTTATCAATTATATTATATTCGAAATCTACCACCCGAGCCGCTGGTAAAGTCTTTACAAACAGTCAAACTTGACGTTTGTAAATCAAACCCCCTTGAAATAAATACATTTTGAATATTTTCAAAACAACTAATATAAAAAATTATTGTTGCTCTAATTTGATACAACATTTTTAAACTTATATTATATTATATTGTTGTTGATTAGGTTTAATTGATAGTTAATAATCAGTGAAGTATAGAACTTTATTAGTATTTTCATTCAAAAATGTACAAGCATCTTTGATTTTGAACTAAACCTACTTGAATTCGGATTTACACCGTCATTGGTCATATACATAGAACTTATTATTTTTGAGGTTTGCCAACCATTTGCCAGACCCTGTCGGAACTTCGAAACCTTTTCGTATAAAAAGCCATACAAAAATAATTGAAAGTGATTCGCTGATCGCTTGTAAGTTAAGAACCACTAAGCCAAAGAAAATTCGGCCCCGAATAAAGATAACGGTGGAAAGATTCAGTGACATGTGCTGAAGATGGCGCGGCGATCGCTCAGTGACGTCACGCGCTGATCAGACAGCTCTCGAGTGGCTCATTTAATTCAACATTTTGGACTTTGAGTATTTCTAAGCTAACTTTAAATACTAAAACTAGTGAATATTTGCCACGTCATCCACGTTAAAGAAAGAAACTTTAATCCATTCTTCATGCTAAACTATTGTGTATAAAGAAGTATTCAGTCATTTGTTATTTCATTCTATTTGTTGGACACTAAAAATGCTGGACATTTTTAAGAGGTACAAAGTACATTACAAATTTCAGATATATTTCTTAAATTTTCAATGCCATATAGCAATAACCACATCGTAATATACTTAAGTACCATCTTACCTTTACTTACATAAAAAAATATATAGTTACATAAGACCTACTTAACGTTACCGACGTGAGGGAGGACATAAATATTGGTAATATTTCATTTATTTCATAAGGTCAAATACAGGTAGCGTAATTTACACATTTAGTTTACACATTTAGTGTCTGTCTGTTTTTTATAGCTCATCATTTAAAAAAAGCAATCGGTGTGTGAAAAATCTACTTGTTCGAATATACACAATGATGAGTAATATAAGTTGTATCCTGATGAATAGGAACTGAAACTTTATTCTTGAATATAATTTGCACTTTGTCCGTGAACTATTCCTAAGGTTACAATTTTTTCATTTCAAATGATTCAACTACCCATAATATTATGTGCAAAATAAAAGAAAATTGCAAAATTTACCTCACGCGTTTTCTGATTTCGTAAACTAGATTTGCTGTGCAGAGAAAAACGGAAATGTTTAGGAGAAAATCTCAATTGATACATTTGACCCACGTATCAACGTTTACGTCGACTTACCCGCCTTCACCCTTCGCCACATACTCGCGTCAATCGTCCTACATCAACTTGTTACAACCCACGCTACGACTGTACAAACAAAGAAAAATCAATTTTACTGCATAAGAAATAAGAGCTACTATAGATCGTTGCTAGAATTAGGCGCGGCGCACACCTGCGACCGGCTATTCGTCAACAAATAAATCGAGTCCCTAAACCAAGAGAAATAAATTGCGATGAAGATGTGCAAAAAAGTGTTGTTTTCCCGTTACGTGCGTGTCGGTTTAAAGTGGTCGGTGAAATATAGGACGTACTTTACGGGCGTGTGGAAAGAATGCTCCTGTCGAATTTGGGATTTAATATGTCTGACTCAGGTAAGACCGATGTTCATTGTTTATAATTTAAAGGGAGTGGGAATTATATAATTTATGGAGATTTGAAAAGATGAGAGCATTGAGGAGTATGTGCGGAATAAAACTGAGTGACAGAGTTAACAATAGTATAATAAGAGAACAGCGTGGTGTAAAAGAAGATATAGTGACTAAAATTGAGAAAGGGATGCTTAGATGGTTTGGACATGTAGAGAGAATGGATGAAAAAAGATTAACAAAAGAAATGTATAAGGCGAGAGTAAATGGAAATTTTGGAAGGGGAAGACCTAGGCGAATGTTCTTGGACCAAATTCAGGACATTTTAAATAATGGCCAGGTTAAGAGTACCCTAAACCGACGATTTTGTATGAAAGGATTAATAAGAGTAGAAGAAACTAAGGAAGCATGCAAGGCAAATGGAAGGATGTAGTCTCTGACTACCCCTATGGGAACGAGGCGTGATGCTATGTATGTATGTATGTATGATTTTACGAAAAATATAAGAAGTAACTTATTAAGAATAGACTCGCCCCTTTGTCCACCTATTAGTCAGATTTTCCTCTTCAATAGAATAGGCAGGAGCTGAAACGTAGAGCCTTATTTTTAACCGACGAAAAAAAACGGAGGAGGTACTCAATTCGACACGTATATATATTTTTTATGCGTATGACCACGCATAACTTTTTACAGAATAGTCCGATTTTGATAATTCTTTTTATATTAGAAAGGGCATACTTCCAAAATGGTCCCATTATCATCAAGTTAGGATCTGATGATGATATGCTGGGGAAATTGAAGGAACTCTTCAAATTTTGGAGGCACGCTTACAGCAATTTCGGTTTTTGTCTCGGTATCGGTAGCTTTTTGGCTACTAGTGCCGTATAATATACTATGAGAGTATAGCACGAGTACGTTACATGGCAATAAATCACTAAAAGTTCTTACCTTTTTATTAAATATAAATTTCTTTAACAAAAAATAGAACCGACTCAAAACGCACTAAAAAGTAAAAAATAACTATGTCATTTACTGGTTTTAATTTACTTAAGCATACCTAGGAGTCGGTGCCAGCCAAGGTTTCTACTTTAAGGACGTTACCTAGAACCCACAAACTGCTTTACTACGTTAAATAAACTTAAACTTGTTGGCACCGACTTCATAGATATGCTTAAGTAAATTAAAGCAACTAAATGACACAGTTATTTTTGCGTTTTGAGTCGGTTCTATTTTTTGTTATTAAATTTTTATAACACTGAAATATTATTATTGTTTATGAATGGCTAAGTTGTGGCGCTAGTATAACAATGCTACGCGTATGCGTTGCCTTTGGCGTAGATTGTCTACGGCGTAGCTTCGTTCTACGCAGGTAGTGGCTACGTCGTACACAGAGTTTACCAACGACCGCTCTAACGGCCCGGTATGTTTTTAAATGCTGTAGTTTTAATAAGAATGAGTGGTGCCGGGTTCGATTTACATTTGAAATAAATATTAACCAGTATTTATAGACTAATTGAAGTCTTGCGGAATAGTTGATACATTATAAAAGTTAAATTCTAATGTAATGCAATATAAAGCTTTTCACTGAAACTAAATCAAACGCACTATTCACCTGATGTTAAGTGTTAATCAGAAATTTCTACATCATAAATTACCTATTACTACTCCTATCTAAGTGTAATTTAATTCCACACAGAGAGAAAGTTACTATCTGCTAAGTAGCTTAAGAGCTTAGCTTAGTTTAAAACTGCCTCGTTGGTCCAGTGGTTAGCCTATAAGGCTTCGATCACGAAGTCTTGGGTTCAAATCCTGGGTCAGATCACGGAATAATTCTGAGTTTTTCATTCTTCTATGAAATTCTCAGTAAATTCCAAGCCCGGAGTTGGAAAATTGGTGGCGATACATCCCCGTGCCTCTGAGAGCACGTTAAGCCGTTGGTCCTGGTCACTGTTATTAACATCTGATAGTGATCGTTAATAAATGAAACATTATCACCTTAAGCCCGCCAACCCGCATTGGAGCAGCGTGGTGGGTCTACTCTCCATATCCCCTCTCCTATAAGGAGGGAGACCTTGTCCTGTAGTGGGCCGCTAATAGGCTGATAATGATGAAGTAACTTAAGCAACTTCATCCTTATTTTAACTATAATATTTAAGCGCAAAATCTCATAAATAAATAAACACAAAGAATATTTTTCATACAATATTCACCTGTATGGTTATAATAATAGAAATTAGTTTAGCTTGTAGATACGCTCCCAAAAGCAGTTTAACCAAACAGTTTATCCAATTACGGACAGTATTAATTCTTGTCACAAGTTACTCGTTGGGGCAGAACGAAGACATTTGTAATAAACTGTAGACTGGATATGCCAAATTGTTTCCTCAACAATTTAACACAATGTTTTTACCAAACAAAAATTGTAAGTTCTTTTCAAGTATTCTATATTTATTTATTTTCTAGCTACTAAGAAGGGACAGTAATATATAGTCTATACAGATAATAAATATAATGTAAGTAAAACAAATGACGTTGCAGAAGCTCTACTTCTTTATTTCTAGTAAACAATATTGAATTTAAATTTTAAATCATGTATTGTTAGTAATTACAATAATAAATTTTTGTTAATGACAAATATTTATGAATGCAATGTCCACTTTCATCCGTACACAATATACCCTGTATTTTGGACTGTACATTACTATACTGTTAGCAACATTGAATACTGCGCTTCAAACAGCGAGAGTCTACGACGACGATTAGACGAGAATAATTAAAAAAAGAATGTACTCTGTGGTATTTTTGGCTTATATAAAAGGATGGTTTATTAAATTGCGGACATTATCAATTCCAGTTCTAGCATAGGCAGTTATGCTGCCAGTTAATTTTGTTAAAAGTTAGAGTGTAATAAAATGTAAATGCTCTTCAAGTAAATTCTGTGATTACCGTCATATTGTTTCATTTTGATTTGATTTTAGAAAGTTTGTAATTAAAATGTGTTGATATTTTGATTAATGTTGTTTTCCTGCTCGTGACTTTTAACCCCTTCTGATGATGTTTCTAATAATACATATTCTAAAATTTATTGCACAATCTTACACAAGCATCTATTGTGTTTTGCCGGATTTAAAATGTTCCAATTTTTAACTCGTAAGAAATTTATGTAAGTACGTAACTAAGTATAAATCCAAAAATCATCACAAACAAAAAAATAATACGTAATTAGATTATACTAAATACTTGGCTCTACCGGACTTTTAATACTTATATCCTTTCCAGGAGCTAATCATCCTGTCTATTACTGTTTAAATATCTACGGGTCGTTTGTGCCATTCTACTGCGTACTCGGGTACACGGTTATGGGTTAAATATACGGGTTAAGAGTTAAACGCAACTTATTTTAGGTTGAGGCCACGACCTAGTTGTGATCGCAATTATTAAGAGCTTTTTTGTAAGTTGAAAATTGATTGAAACGGTTTTTGTCGAGTGCCTTTTGGCGTTTGTGGGTCAAATGTCTGCCAAACGAAAGTTTTTCTTTCGATTTCAAACGTTTTTTTAAATGCTTCAGTCTAGAAGTTAATTCTGGAAGGTCAACAAAACCATCATTTGCTTTATTTACTTTAATTACCTGAACAGAATTGAATTCAGATATTGTTCGTAAAAAAATAAATAATAATCAAGTTTTTTGATAAAAACCTTTATCTTATATTTTAAATTCCTAAAGTTTATTTCTATAATATAAAAATCTCGAGAACAGCTGAACCGATTTCGCTAATTAATCAATTAACACCATTTAAGCTCAATTTGTTATACTGACTGTGTCTGTTTGTTACTTTTAATTTAGAACGGAGATATATATAGATAAAAATATAGACGACTTTCAAGTTAGATTTTCCCATGGAAATGAAAACCGCGTGGGTCTAACAGCGGACAAAGCTAGAGTTATCTGCTATAAAGATCTTGGCCTATCTGTGCCTGCATTAAATACAGTATTAGAATGGGTACGGGATTTTTAATAGCTTACATAAAAAAGAAAACTAAGCACGTCTTTCCTTTCAAGTCCGTAATTAATAAACTTTGTAAGCTGTATAAGAGCTACAATTGTCGTGAAAAGCATACAGTACATACGGGGTACGGTCGCGTCGTCCAAGCGTCGATACCGGCAATTAATTATTTTATTAATTAGCGGAATGCGGTCGATAGTTTCATTAGACTGTAGCGATGTTTGTTCGCATTAAAAGCGTATTAGTTTGTGTTTGACATTCCATTAGCTTATCAATGCATTGTTATACAGCTTTATTGCTTAATAATTGCCTGTTATAATATTATTATTATTGGCAAATACAATTGGTGATTGAAATATAAAATAATCAGGTTGATTATCTTTTCTATCGCATAAGAATAATTATAACCTAGAAATTAAGTGGTTAGATAATAGATAAAGCAATGAAATTAGAGTATTGTAGACAATAGAGGTCGACTATATTTATCTGGAATTTTGCGACAACTGGCAAAATAAAAACATAGTAAAAATATATTTGTTTCGAAAAAGGCTTTAGGTTATATAACATCATGATGCAACTAATAGGAGAGAAGAACTAGTGAAAAATGTGGAAAAAATTAGGCTAATATAATATAATAAGTAATAAAGAATAAGTAAGGCTATTTCTATTTTAGTTATTTATTTTAAGTCCACACGGACCAAGTCTCTAGCATCCGCTAGTGGAATATAAATGTCCTAACATATAGTGGAGTAATAAAACTCAATAACACCCTTGTTTTCACCTCATGTTACAAGCGAGTCACCTGCAATATTTCCATCCGTTACATCTGTAACACTCTCGTCACATCTGTTACATCTCTGCACTAAGGGAGAGTCACCAGCGCTCCGCCGCCGCCTCCGGTGGAAATGAATTTTAATGCGCCACGCATTCAGCGCTAATGGCCTCTTAAGTGGACAGACAGACGGCTCTCAGATACGGCACTAAGATTATAATTATGCAACTTTGCTGCACATTTTTACTTGCTATTTTCTTTTTCTAATTGCAATTCTGCACTACTGCATGTGAAAACCTATGAGAATAAAAACAAAATTAAATTTTTCTTATCATTAGCAGTTTATTAATATTATTTATAGGTTAGTTTATACGCAGTTGTATTGGGTACGAGAGAAATACCAGCCAAATCTCTCTAAAACCTGCTCAAAGACCTTGGACTGGCGAGAAATGCAGAAAGCTCCATTCAAGAACGATTAAGTTGGGCAGGGAGACGTTGACTGGTCACATTTACCTTAAAGCTACATCCTTGCCACAAGCCTCGGAGCCTGTTCGGCGTTTTTCTCTCTGTTACACGATGGACCCAGCGCCTGTGCGGTGACATCATGGAATGAAAATATATTCGTCTCTATCTGCAGGGCTAGGTTTCAAGACAAAGGTATAGATATCTACCACGTTTCAAAGAAGATTAGGGTACAATTCTTTAACTCTGTAGCCACTTCTATAATGTCGCAAACTAACGGTTTTACTTGATCTGTGAGCCATGGCATATAACATTAGTTCCAATATCTGTCTCTGAACTTGCACGGAAAATTCGTTGAAAAGGATAATTTCTTATAATTTTACAGCTATCAAAGAAACGCAATCAAGTAAACCCAAAAAACGAAACAAGTCAGTTTCACCATTGAGACAACTGCAGTTTCTTACATTCAGTATAGCGTTAGTATTATATAGTTACAACTAAACAGGATATTACACAGCATAGCTCAGCTCATCGTTAATACAGTAGTGCAAGTAAATGCATTCACTCAAGACAACAGTCTGTCAGCTCAAGCACCCATTAGTGCCGAGTGAGCGCTCAGTCGCACCCATCGCCTCGCACCCGCGCTGGGTGAACACTATCCATGATCATACAGCCATTAAAATATTTCATGTTACAGCTTCTAACTACTGTACCCACATTTACATTTAAATGAAGTCCTGTTTCAGTTATTCTGGGACGGGAAACATTGTTTGTATTTTGTTACACTATCTTGTTAGCTCTTTAACTTCTAAAACTACTTTCGATGGCCTTCGTAGCGAAGCAGTATGCACGGTAAATTTATAAGACGTAGATACCCTGTTGAGCCGATTTAATTTTCTTATTTGGTCCAGGTCTGGTTGGTGGGAGACTTTGGCCGCGGCTAGTTACCACCCTTTCGGCAAATACGTACCGCCAAGGGATTTAGCGTTCCGGTGCGATGTCGCGTGGAAACCGAAGTGTCTGTAGATCTCATTCTACTCTTAATAACTTGCTCGCTTTCACCATAGACTGTACCACCACTTACCTCCGGGTGTGACTGCAGTCAAGGGCTAACTTATTCCTTCCCATCCTAGTAGATATCTAGTCGTAAAGACTATGTTAGGAGTGGACACGACACGACGAAAGTGTAACATTGCATAGATAGGTAGAAAAATGTTCCATTCTAACACCGAAGCATCTTGTTAAGTTGACTCTACATATGCAAACATTGCAATCGAACATTGCGGAGTAGAAGAATGAATAAAAACGTAAATAATAGTAAACCCAATAATAGAGAATCAGAGCGAATCTCATTGTGATAATTAACAGAGATAGCAAGAACATAGCGTTGATCGCACCCGGCTCAGTGGCGCCCTCGCGATGTATTCATTATGTTCAGATGCGGATGCGGAATTAGTAACACAATTAGTGCGGATGCGGAACAACGCGGCGCATTGTTACTATTGTAAGTAATGGCGGATTATCCGCGGGCTTGCGGCGCTGAATGCTGAGTGCCTTGCAGATACCGCAATTTGCAATCGATGGATCAAAACTTACTGTTCAAATGGTCTTTGAATTAATAATATCTATTTTTCTCTTTGATTTATTTTATTCGTTTAATAATGTATCTATAAGATCAAAGTTTGTAATAATACTTTTATTACATGGTATCATAATATCCTCAGACACCACCATAAGCTCTCGGTTCCAGTTATAGTCATTAACATCTACTTAATAGGCATCGTTGCAAGATTAAAACACTAACACACTAAGCCCGCCAACTTTGATTAAAGCAGTATAGTGGGCCTACGCGCCATATTCCCGCTAAAGGGCGAGAGCCCTGGCTCTATAGTGTTAATGATGACAAACGGGTTAAGAAAAAGAAAATTAATAAAACCCAAAGCAACAGTCAAAATATAAATTGGTAATTTCGTTTGCTAATCCGACAATTTGCATGCAGTACCACTATAAAATTCAACGAGCAATTCTAAATGAGGAATTTTTAATATTCTGAACGAGTCTAACGTTTTAGACATCAACAATAAACTGCAAAGATAATATATTTCTTATTAAAGATAAATCTAATCAAACTGTGTTTTTATCGCTTAACTGCAATCATGCCTGTTTGTGAGCGAATATGCAGACTACGGTGGAACGCGCTTGCCTAAAAGATGCGTTAAATAAATAAAAAATATCACTCTCGTAAATTTATAATATATTAAATAATAAAAATAAAAAAACAGATACCCATAATATAGATGGTAGGCCACGTTGAATGGCAACGCTGATCCTCTGTCCTAAAAAGCTTATCTTAGCAGTGCGTATAAACAAAGAGGAACAAAACCGCTTAATGCGCGTCTAAGGGATATCAACTTCGAGTGTGAAACAGTATCATCATCATCATTATTAGCCTATTAGCGACCCACTATACGGCCAGGCGTCCCTCCTTATAGGAGAGGGGATATGGAGCGTAGATCCACCACGCTGCTCCAATGCGGATTGCGGTTTAGGATGATAATGTTTCTTTTATTAACGATCACTATCAGATGTTGATAACAGTGACCGGGACTGACGGCTTAACGTGCACTCTGAGGCACGAAGGTGTATCACCGCCAACTTCCTAGCTCCGGGCTTGGAATTTACTGAGAATTTCATACAAGAATGAAAAACTGACCGTTCCGTGACCCGATCCAGGTTTCGAACCCAGAACCTCGTGATCGAAGCCAGAAAGGTTAACCACTAGACCAACGAGGCAGAACGGAACGGTATAGAACTCTGCAATGACCAGCAATACAACAGACAGAGGCAAACAGTTACTTTTGTTCTTCTAACATGTTTACAACGTGTGTTCATATCAATTTTTCCTCATAGGTTCATGAGTCCAATGTGGGGTCATAATACTGACATATATCTATTAACCTAATTGGACTTGTAGGGTGGTCAATCACGCTTGATGTTACATTGTAGATTCCGTATAACTTTTTCACAAACCAAAATAAATCCTTTCCTGTTTGTGCAAGTATTTTGCATTCGAGTAATCATGCTTTTAACAATTTTTCGTGTCCACTGCAAAATAGTTATACCAGGGAAAATATTTTCCTACCTTGCGCCGGATTTGGAGTATATTTTTGAAAGGAGTTTTTATTACTCAAACTACTCGGGAATTTGTAGAAATTATTCGTAAGAGATGCTTCTCGGAAGATTGCTTTTAAGAAACTTTAATGAGGTACTTTGATCTGTAATTATTCCACTCCGCGCGCCTCTCACAGAGTGGCTTTACCTGAGATATTCTGTAGCTATTTATGCAAGAATCTAGTATTATAATATATAATAAATGTTTGTACCAAAATACATTATTACTATTATAATTAGTTGTGCATACTAACGTGCTTTTTGATACGACGTATAGTTTTTAATGTGTTAGTAAAACTAACTCTTAACATGGTAAAAGTTTTATTGTACTTATAGGCAATCTCGTCCGATGGCAAATGAAGATGCACACAACCTTTAGTGCTTTAAACAAAATAAGTGTATTTATAATCATTATTATTGGAGAATAGGTAATTAACATAGACACCAACTTCCGTGACAACTTATAATAAAACAAAAAAGCTCCATATTTCAGCCTGACTCGGCCCTCGAATTCAGGACCCCATGATTGGAAGTCACATAAGCTAGCTATTAGACCAACGAGGCGGATAAATATTGTTATAGTGTAAATCATTGATTTATGAAACAACATTCAATATCTCACCCCGATCATTCAGTAATGTTCGACATGACAAACTGAATCCTTTAAAATGATTAAAACGCTACGTAGCGCTGCGACCTCCCCCCGCGCCGCGCGCCGCCGCCCGCACCCCGCGCGCGCCCCGCTGCAACTGAAGCGCATTTTTTTAATTAAACATCAACGCATCTTGATACCTCTCCAACTGTGCCTCTCTACTGCGAGCGCCTGTCCGAGTGCTAGAGAAGCGGATGTGGTACAATCGATATATCGATATCTCGCACTAGTTGGCACCCCCAAATTCAAGTTCATTGAGTTATACTTTAAATATATTTTCTAAATAAATAATTTTCTAAAAAAGATGTTTTATTTATACAAAACATAGCTTGCTAATTTTCATGTTTGGTAATAGGCAAAAGGCACTTAACATAGTATAGAATATGTATATTTTTAGTCAAATATGATTAGTCGACCAAAAACATCCATAGCTTTATACTGTATTGACGTAATTATTCATTATCTGCTTAATATATGAGATTAAAATTTAATATACTGTAAAGTTAAAACCTTGTAAAAACTATTACAAACTGTTCATTGTGCAAATAGCAAGAGTGTAATTGAATAACCGAAATGTATCGATATACAATTAAGCGCATCCCTACGCTTGAGTTCGATAAAATTATACCTTTTTATTTTAAATCATACTGCGGATATCTTAAATTAATTTAAATAGAATTTTTTATGCATTCATTTGAAGTTTTCGCATAATGTGGAGTGGCGACGATGCTCGACGCTTTACAAAAATTGTACAAGATGAATATTTTACAAAAATATCTCGGCGCATTAATTCTTAAAAGTGAAATACGATTTAAAATTAAAAATTAAATTGATAGTCATTATTGTAAATCATATGATTTTTCTTACCAAACTTTCTAATTGATAAGAACAACTAAAACTTTAATTTTATTTTCAATAAACCCTGTCCCCAAAATAGTTAATAAGTATTTAAAAACTTTTAACGTAAATAAAAATGTCCAACAATTTCCATTATTATTGTGTGAAATTGGTAATATTCGCCGACTCTCATTTTATATTTTTGTTAACTGATTGTTATATGACGAGCTTTTCATATGTTTTCTTTAATAAATTTTCCGGGCGGACGGAAAAAGAGGTTGTTTATTCAATCTCCGTTGTATAATTGGGAACGAAACGTCATGTGGGAGCATGTTGATATCACTTGAGAGTTTTTGCGGGTCGGTTCACTAACCCGGTTACAACTACAAGCTCATGCATAAATCGCTGAACCTCCCCCGCTTTCCCCCGCCACCGCCTGCCTCACCCCCGCGCGTAGCGGCGCGATAACTTCACTGTGATGCTGTTATGACTTCATCTCGACTGAGGCTGCTGGGAGATTTAAACTCTGATTGAAACCACCTACGGGAGAGCTTACCAACTTTTAATAGACCTCCAAAAGAGGTTCTAATCTGAAATTGCAATTTAGTTCTGCACATCATACTGAATATTTTTATTTCTTATCTAAAGGATGCCCGCGGTTTTACCTGCGTAGTTCCTCTTCCCGTTATAATTTTGGAACAAAAGTACTCTGTGTTATTCTAATGTATAAGCTTTAATATTAAAAAGTTTCATCAAAATCCATTCAGTAGTTTTTGCGTGAAAAAGCAACAAACATACTTACAAACATCCTCACAAACTGTCCGTTTATAACATTAGTAGGATGGAACACAGACTCTGGAAATGTTTGTCATTTCTTATTTTACAGTAATCCTTCATAAATGCAAATTGCCCCTTTAATACCGTTCTGGTTAGCCTAGCCAATATTGTGTTACTAGGTCCTAGGTTGGACTTGCTCAGGTTATTCAAAATATTGGGCTGTCACAGAAATTTTGAGAAATCGATTGTGTTACACTCCGTTTAACTATTGGACCCAGAAATTATTATTAACATAAGCTGATAGTAATCGTTACGAAATTCAAACATTATCATCCTCAGCCCACCAATCCACATTGGAGAAGCGTAAGACTAAATTCCATATACAGCCTTCTATAAGGAAGGAGGCCTTGTAAAATCTCCTGACGTTGATGTTACTAAAGGGGACGTTAGTTTAGTTTTGAATAAAATTTAGGTTTCAAATACTGGCAAATTCAAAAATCTTTTTACAATGAAATTGGATTGGTCGGAGTATGCTTGATTAGTTTGGAACCAATTCCAGTCCTGCTCCATGCTGTATGCATCGTACTACAATGACGGAGCCGTGATTGAAGAGCTTGAAAGGATTTTAAAAATTCTCAAACCCATCGAAGTAAAACAATAAATTTCTCTTCCCATACGATTGGAAATTTATTTTATTCCATATGAAAGAATTTAATTTTTTTTATATCAAAGTTTGATTCTGTAACGATTTAATAAAATAATACAAATGATTATGGGACTAGCGAGACAAAGTAGGTTCGTCAAGGCTGTAATACAATCAACTCATGGCTGTAATTTCAAATTTTTATTCAGTATTTCTTCACATAACACACTTCGAATTTAGGACTTTATGATCGAAAACCACATAGGCATATCACACGAAGGAATTGGATTTCTGGACTGGAAATTCTTTGCCTTCCTGCTTTTAGATGGGGATAATATAGAGCTTTGATCTACCACGAATGCGTTGCTAGTGTAAGTAAGCGGGCTATTACTTAAAACTTATCTGTCCAGTTCAGATAGAGAGGCCCACAGAGTTTATGTTTTGCACAGCGAAATCCACGCCGTGTCTTTTCATCCGAGGAGACGGCGCCTTACGACAGTAACTCAAAAATATTTTTGTAAAGTCAATGTGGCTTAAAACTCGGCGCAAGACGACGGCTCAGAGATTTACAGGCTCCAGAGCCAGCGGGCGGAATGAGGCAGATAACCGGCGGGTTTAACATTTATACATCTCTGTTACGCTGCTTGTTTACTG
The DNA here is from genome assembly GCA_034621355.1 of Mycalesis mineus. Lineage (NCBI taxonomy): Eukaryota > Metazoa > Arthropoda > Insecta > Lepidoptera > Nymphalidae > Mycalesis > Mycalesis mineus. The sequence goes on along the minus strand of JAXAVZ010000271.1, from coordinate 477,235 downwards.
CGGAATTTTTCGCTCTACGGATCTTTTGCGTTGTACACATTTTGTAAATTGTCAACTGTACTGCCTCGTTTTAAAATATTTTTGCATTACTTTTCGAAAATTCAAAAATGTTGGTTTTTATCGGTACGATCAACTTTTTTTGAAGTGAAACTTCTTTATCGGGGTTGGAAAAAAAATTAATGTAACATTTTTTCGTTACGCGTCACATTTTTCCGTTACGCGCCATCTTTGACTTATGGAAGTGACGTGATATATATATATATATATATATATATATATATATGATATATGTTAAGTGATCCGCAAAATCAAAGGGTTTATTTTAATTCTAATTCCAGTGAATTTCTAAAAAAAAAGTAAGTAATTACATCTCTTTTTCTAATACTTAGGTGTAATTATGGTATTTATTTTTCCACGTTATTTAAAATTAACCTCAGTTTTTGATTGTATTTTTCAATACACTAACACGTGGGTGTAATTATGGTATCAATTTTTTCTAATACTTGAATGTTGATAAGTTAGTTAGTTAGTTTCACTTCTTACGAGTGTACGCTAGTACACGCACACATTTTTTTTAATTATTGCAATGTCACCATGACCTTGACCCGCGTTGACTTTGAAAGAGTGTGTGATATTATCTTTATTTATTCCAGAAATTATTATACTATTTCTACACGACTCGTAAATCATACTGGAACTCTAATTTTCTGAAATATATGGAGCCGAAAAAGACAATTTATGTTTATGTACATATTTTTATAAGATTACGATATAAATGAAACTTTTTCGGAAACACACTAATAAAGCCAAGCACTTACTCGAATACGAGCTGTCATATTGGGCTTGGCACCTCTGCCGCCATATTTGTTGTCATGTCTACAATGGTTATTATTTTAAATTTCTTTTAGTTCCTGTGTGAAGGTGAATGGCCTCAAATGAACTTAAGGCGATGGTTTCACTTTAATTTTCTAAAAACAACGACAAGGTAGTTTAACGCAAATATGTTAACGTAATTTATGTTGAATAATTCATTCAATCATTAATTTATAGCATCAGAAGCTAAAGGTCAGTATAAACTTGCGCCAGTCACAGAAACAATTCATAGCACGCGATCATACCACCGCGAATAGAACAAAATCAATTCAACAACTTCCGATAGACTGGAACAATACTCTTAAAATCACATTACCGAGCATAAAACTTATTCCCGGGCGACCGCCGACCACTCTAATGGGAAACTTACTCAGATGCTAATTCGAAACCTACTCAGATTATTCCAATCGCTATAAACGATTGATCTCATATTTTTCACAGCGAAAGTTTGCGGAAAATGGAGTGAAAAGTTGGCGCTCGCCGATCGGTGCTAAATCATTTAGCTGTTGTGGCGACTTGGATTGGATAGCCTAATGAATACTATAATGTTATAGGTTTTTTAACAAAATAAAACGGTTTCCATTAATTACGTACGTAAGGTTTGTGTTTGTCTATTTCAAGACTATTTTTGTTTAGTGAACTAATAAAGTAGTTTGTAAATTTGTAAATAAAGATCCGTCGGGGCTAATGTTCGGAACTACTGATCCGATTTTAAAAATTATTTCACCAGTAGAATGCTACGTTATCGGTGAGTGTTATAGGCTATATTTTTATATTTGTATTGTATATATTACCCGAGTTATCATAGTTTTTGTCGCGCGAGTCAGACCTTGAAATTTATTAAATTTAGCTTTATGCGCGTACCTGCTGCCTTAAAAATTGGATATAATTGAAAACATTGTATGAAAACTTTATGTATCTTAAAAAGTTCTAGTCCGCGATAGCGTATATCTATTTTTTATATTTTGGCAGATATATAACTTTTTGTGTTTTAAAAAATCATTTAATTCATATGCTTACGTTTACGTCATTATTTACAGAACTAAACTTAAATCCTTATCAAAATAAATTATTAAATAATCACAAGGATATTAAAGAGATAAGATTTGCTTTTCACAGTATGTTAATTATTTATGTAGTTTCGGAGATATTACAAAATTTCTAAAAAACATGACAATGCCGCTATATCGTCCAAATTAAGTTGACCTCATCCGTGTTATATTAAACGTACTGAATAGGGTCAAAATTTTGGTATTGATATTTTTTGAGAATTTGATCTTTGATCTTTTCTTTCAATTTATTTGGCATGGCAGACCATATTTATATGATATACGTTCGTTTCTTTAAACGGGCTTATCTCTAGATCTGCATGTCGGATTGTAAATTATTTTGTTTATTATGAAAGCTAGACTCAAAAGTGAAATAGACTATTTAATACAAGCTATACACATCAGCTTGTCATAAATATATATTGTTAATTTTAATGTATTGTAATATCATACAATGTTTAACAAAATTGTAGTCTTTAGTACACGGGACTGGACAGATGATATTGCTTCACGGAAAACTATAAAGAAATTAAATTGAGAGGAGTAGTGGGAAAAGAACACACTTTATATGAAAGTCAGTCTTTAAAATTAAAAGGGTACCTCAGACGTTTTCACGCGGACGAAGTAACGGACGACTGCTAGTTAAATTATAAAGGCAATTTAAATGGAGAAAATTACCTTTATCATCGGTCTATTTTAATGGCTGACTACAGGACAAAGAGTTCCTCTGAGTCTCGGAAACTGCTCCAACGATTTAATCGGTCATTTTAAGAAAACGTATAATTTGCAAAAAAAAATATACCAAGCAAAAGCTCGGTTAACCACTTACATTAATGTGACTTACCTAGTACAGTTAGTCTGTTCACACTAACACAGATCAGGTGTCTGTATGGTTGTCTACTCTACACAAGAATTAAAAATAGACTTGTACTTATATGCATAGTATTGTGATTCTAGGTTTCCGAATATAAAATCAGTCAAAATGGTCTAATTACTACGAACGCAAAAATACATACGGAAGTTCTAGCCTTACAAATACGTACAAATTACGAATACATGATATTATTCAGCTTATAACTGCCGAGGGTAGGCTCACATAGATAATTTCAAAGCAAATATCCCCGAGAGAGATTAGTGATCTCGTCGCGTCGTGTTTGTGTTTTATTTGCCGACGGCTCGACTTCGCGTGTTTTCGACTCGCTTCGTTTTAAAGTGGGTCATGTAGCATTACAACGGTAATTTGCTGCTGTGTTTACAGAAAAACGACTTTATGCAATTGATATAAAGGTGAAGAGCAATGCACTGACTCATTTATATGAAATGTAGGTTTTCAAAGGTGTATAAGATGTTGAGTCACATATTCCTGGGAATAAGTTGCTTCGTAGTAAGTGGGTGTTACTACTGGTACTCACTCTCCAAGGTAAAATTCTTTTCCTTTAAATTATTGATACAATGATGTTATGTAAATAAGAAAACGCAATGTTAAATATAAGTCGAACGATGAAACGAAAACTAAAATAGTATCTCAATAGTCAATGTTTGGTCCCGAAATCTTAGTCTAACGAGTATGTTGCGTTCTATTACTTAAATCATTAAATATTATGTATCAATAGCTCCAACTTTAAAAAGTCTAACAAAATCCGAAAGTTTCAAAATTTAATTTTTGTATTTCATCGTACAAACTCCTAGAAAAAGCTTTTTTCATCGTCAAAAGAGAAACAGAAATATTGCGTGTTTAAGGGGTAAGCTAATATAGGTAATGTCCTTGATCTCATCTGACGCTGACGATGCTACACCTCCAAATTGTTTCTACGCGGCATCATACTGTAATGATAAATCGCTTAGCGGTATGTCTTTGCCGGTAGAGTGATAGAGCCACGGTCGGAGCCAACTTCTTGAATGAAATGAATAAATGAAATGAAATATTCTTTATTGTACACCAAAGAAAAGAGCTTACGAAATAGAAAATACATTACAAATAAAAACAACGTACAATTGGCGGTCTTATCGCTAATGAGCGATCTCTTCCAGACAACCAATATTGGAGAGGAAAGTGCATCCATTAGAGAAGATTCGGGTGTACGTACACACAAATAAAGGATAGTTCCTTTATTTGTGTGTACGTACACCCGAACCTTACACCGATAGTAACAAATTATCAAATAATAATAATATACTTACATAAAATACTGAATGCAAACATATATATATTCATATTTACATACATACATACCATAAATACATACATACATATAAAAGTACCTATACGAATTCACATTAAAAATATAAATTAATAAATAAAGGAAAATTATAGACAGAGAACAAATAAAATCTAGACGATATTCAAGGGAGACGGTAACAAAATAGTTAAAATTTAGTATAAAAAGATAAGATAATAGTATAAAAAAAAAATATAATTCTGCTTTATAAAAAAGGAGATCCTGCCAATATTGGAAACTACAGACCAATAAGCTTGCAATCAAATATATACAAATTATTTGCTTCGTGTCTTGAGAACCGTCTTGCAGTATACACAGAGAATTTTCAGCCACCGGAACAGGCAGGTTTCAGGAAAAATTTCTCTACAACTGATCACATTCACACTTTAAACCTGGTAATGGATATATAGAGCGAAATAGACTTTTTAACTGTGCTCCAAAGTATTATGAAAACTTTGAATGGGAAAAGAAAGGAATATACATAAATGGGAAACTCCTCAGTAACCCTCGATTCGCGGATGACATTATACTTTTCTCTGAATCAGCATCTCAGTTACAGAAAATGATTACTGAACTTAATGATGTAAGCAATACGGTCGGATTAGAACTAAATGCTCTGAAAACTAAAGTCATGACAAATCATAACATTATACCAATAAGAGTTAACAACAATGAGTTAGAATACGTTCAAAGTTATGTTTACCTAGGACAACAAGTATCTTTCTCTAAAACACGGCTTGAAGATGAGGTTAAAGTGGGCGGCATATTACTGGTAAAGAAAAATGGTCACATAGAGTAACTCTTGGCAGAGTAAAGCGGGAACAAACTGGATCACCAAAGCGAATGACAGACCATTGTGGGGGAAAATGGAGGAGGCCTTCACTCATAAAGGGGTCCATAATAATTTATGAAAAAAAAAAAAAAACGCTTGTAAAAATGGAAATAAACGAGGCTATAATAATAAAAAATAATAAAAAGATAAATTAATGCGTAATAATATAGTGGTATCATAACGAGGTAAGTTTTTAATAAGTATTTAAAAAAAAATACCCCAGGTGAGAATTCAATCTTGAACCTCTATGTTGTAAGCCTAAGTACTACCAACTACGACAGGTTAAGAAAGATTTAAATCCATTGGTTTTCGAAGACAGGAAACTTTGGAGACCGGTAGTACCGCCCCGGATGTCGCATAACCGCCTACGCAGCTCTCGGCTCTGTATTATTAGATTTGTGAAATTATACCGACTTACTCCCGCAGCTTTTATATCTCATTCGGCTCTTATTTAATAACGAAATGAATATAATATATTATCCTCGTTTCATTAAAATGATTAATGTTCACTTCTTTTCTGAAAGCTATTTTACGGAATTATTTACGAAAAGATCGCCAAATAGATGTCAGCTACGCAACTTTTAATTGATTATCCAACTTTATTATGAAAACTTCTAGCACAGTTACGTAATATCAAATCATCATTTTTTTTGAGTAGGCTTACGTTTTTTCGTAATAATTTCTAAATTACATTTGCGCCTAATAATACTAGCTCTGACTCAGTCTATTGTACATTATTTAGTGTTCTTATTATATAAAGAGTTACACGTTACATCCTATGATTCTCAAAATTGATGAAACAGAGTTTCAAAATTTGTATGAAGCACAAAGATTGCACAAGCTTTACGTTTCGAAAAACTGAATTCTACACTAATGAATTTACAGGTGCCTCCTATTAATTATGTAAAAATGTAATAAAAACATTGGACAGCATAAATGAGGTTATTTGTCGCTAATTATTGATTCGTGTATCGGTGAGCGTTGCCAATAATATATCTTGCACTCATTAAAATATTTGCATGCGTAATTACCGCGTGTTTACGCGTTTCCGTGCCATTTGCGTCGCAAAGCGCAGCGGGGTGCAGATCGGCGCAGCGCGGCGCAGAGTGGAGCAGACCGGCGCAGTAACATAGTTAGCGGCCACTGCAGTAGTCACTCATTACGCATTATTCAATAACATACACCATTTAATACATTAAATGCAATTTGCGCGCCGCAGTTGTGTGACGTGTCAGCTTGTTGTTGACAATCAGCTTGTTTTCTGAAGTAAATGCTCGTCCATTGCTCATCCGTTCATCCACGTTAAACATACTCAACAGGACTAACAACGTTTACGAATTTTTTTTTAATGTTTTATTAAGTTAAGTTTATTATCACTAACATTAGATTGGATAATATTATGTTCACCTCTTTTATAAAGCAGCTTTGCTGTGTTTTGAGAATTTGACGATGAAATTAAAACCATAAGGAGTACTTTTTTTATTGTTAAGTATTTATGTCAAAATTAATACGTGTATTTAAAAAGGACGTTACCGTATCTTGATAGTTATAGTAACATCATTGGCTTAATATTTATTAAGACTTAGTAAAAGGTTTTATGACAAGCAATAAGAGCAACAAAACAATATTCCGTGATACGACGGCCGATATTTCGCTACAAATTTCCCACTGAAGGCTTCAAACGCCCGTCCCCCTCAGCAATGCTCCAAACACTTTGACCAATTACGAAATAGACTTAAAATTTCCTTTCGCACTTTATGCAAAGTTCTCAAAGAGAAATCCCCCGCGGAACTAGGTAAAGGAAAAATTGCAAAATAGACCGGCGCTAAAAATACCGTCCATTAATAATATTTTAAAGTTTTCTCGAATCACCGACTTATGAAAATTCATAATATCGGAGCTCTACAACAAATTTGCCTTAGCCTCGCCGCACACCGCGGGCCGGGCTGTACCGTTTTGTGTCTACACGATACGTTGCGTAAGTCTGATAAAATATTCCTAACCAGCAGGTTTAGGTGTTCCCGTTTGTCAGGGAAGCGCAATGTTAGGGAATCTATCTAAAGGTAAAAACATGATCTTAAGTAACAAATCACACCCCATTTGCTCAATGCATACTATTCAATACCCAGCGGAGTGTTTTTGGCAGATGCTGCTGTAGCAGTTTCAAGAACAAGGTAAGATAGTGGGAACAAAATGTTAATAATCTGATTTATCTGATTAGGTATGATCTAAAAGACTGCTTGGTCGTCTTTGCATAAGTTCAGTTTTTGTCTAAACTATAGAAAAACCTCAACATCACCTATTACTTTTTACATTACTTCTAATATTTATGTGATTTTAATATTAACAATGTAAGTTTTAATATAAGCTAAGTATCTGTAAGCATAAACATAAAGATCAGTTGCTACGCAGTTAAAATAACAGCGTCAAAACTTTCGATATGCATACAGAATACCTACAGGCAAATAATTCTAAAGAATATAATTGATACTCGTCAGCCAGTGTGCGTCAAACCTAACGGTTATGAAAATTCATAATATTAAAGCGGTACAACAAATTTAACGGCGAAATGATGCATCTCGGAGACGCCAACGGGGCCGAGGCGCGAGGCGACGAGGCGGCAAGGCGAAGCCGTGACTGCAGAGCCATACATATTCACCACTCGCAGGCGACGGAAACAAAGGCACCGGAATGTTTTATAAAAGCGCAATATTTCATTTAATTCCTTGGAAGGACTATTTGTCATCGTTCGTATGCCGCGGTACAGTCTGTGCACGATACTTGACAGGAATAATATCTCAATACTTAATAATAAAATGGATTACTTCTGACAGTATAATTTTATTCATTTTCACTTTATAGTTTACTTGAATTATTTATTAAGTTAACTTATAGTTGAAAATGTGCTTCAATTTTATACATTTTGTATTATGCAGCCATCACATAGTAATCTATAAACATATCACAGAGAGATAACTTAAGAGAGTCCAGTAGGTCCCACGTGGAGGCATTCTAATTTTTCCTAATGAGCCCAATGTGGGCTTATAATATTTAGCTAATAATCTATGCTTTTAGGGTGCTCAGTAACTTTGTCTGGGACTGTAAACTTGTTAAAAACAAGTTGTTAGTTACATATCTTACTAAAACATAATCTGTAAAATCCACAGTTAAATTTTTGGTACAATTATTGTACCGTATCGCCAGTACACGAGGTATTTATGCGACGCGAGCGAGTCTGGCGCGGCGCCATTTTTTCTGCAAACTATTTATTACAAGTAATAACATTACACTTGTGACGATCATAATCGTACATACTAACATATATAATAACACTAAAAATAATTAAAAATATATATATATATACATGTAAAATATATAAATGTGTTTTATTAAAGAATAGTAAAACGATAAACAACAGTGGTTTATATTAAACGAGTAATTAGAAGTATTTTCTAATTGAACGCAAAATCGTGAAGCGTCCATATTGTATGTCAAATACGCCCCGAGTGCTGCCGGAGACGAATAGTGAAGTGACTTTCGAACGAATGCTAGATCAAAGGATCTGCTGTGTTTGAGCGATGCGCGATGCGCGGGGCGCCGCTGCTGTTCTGCTGTATCTGCTGTATCTAAGTGCTCCGCGTATGTGTCAGTTCTATGAGAATGCGGTGTACCGACAGTGGCGCGGTTTCATTGTAATTCTGTGTTTTCATCGAGCGATGAATATAATACATAGAGGTCGGTTATAAATAATGTGAGAAGGCATATATGGAAAGAGATTTATAAGCAATAATCCATCAAGTAAGGTTATGCACCCTTACTAAGAAATATTGAATTTAATAAAATAAATTATTGAATTATGTGATAGCAAGACACATAATAATATAAATATATTAACATCTTCATATAAATATGCCTTGACAGCTTGGGCATTTACACAATAAAATACGACTGTTGTATTTATATCTATGTTAAAGCTTTTTGAACGCATAACACCTCGTAACGAGGTATACTCATCTGATTGGTTGAGGAGTGAGATACTAGCCACTTACATTTGGTTCAGCTCTGAATCTGCATCTGACGAGATGTTTGAAACGGATGTCTGAGCTCTATGTTGACTTACTGAGTGCCTTATTCTCATTTAACTTCTCACAATTAGAATCCAATATAAGAGGAACACACCTCTATAAAATGTGCTGTTTTCGAACGCCTTACACCTCGGTATCGAGGTATGAAATTAAAGAGGAACACACCTCTATAACTTGTGCCGTATACATTTCTCTCACAAAGAAATGATTTGAGGGGGGGGCTCCGGTTTCTCTAATAAGAGATTCGATTATTAGATTCTTTCCACAGAATTTTTGAACGGTTCGTTGAGCTGTGCGATGTGGTCGGCGCAGAATGTTCTGGCAACTAGCGAAGTTCATAGAGACATTAACGGAGGCTGCATTCACGAAGTGTGGCTATCATATTATAATTATTAAGTTAGACGTTTTGCGGTAACCCTCACTCGGCCCGGGCATCATAGAACTAGCATTTCTGGTAGCGGGGCACCGTCATATTGCGGGATGGAGCATATGACCATCTTTCAATAGAAAGATGCCATCGATCAAAGGTTTGTCTGAGGACTTACACGGATCGCTCTGTGTGTATCTGTGATACCACTCTTTTATTGATTGGAATTTTAAGTTCTTAAGTTAATTTGATTCTAATCACATATTTTGAAAATATACGATACATGAAGATGCCACATAAATGGGAAACACTTCGTGTATTGAAAAATATAAGGAATTAAGTTATAAAACATGAAAGGGGCCACATATATGAGAATCAGTTCATGTAATACAGTGAGAAAGTGTGAGTTTAGGGATAGTCAAGATTTGTTTATGGTTGCATGAATTTTATCTTCCGAAACTCTAAAAGTACTTGAGTTATTTATGGACATAACATTGATAATAGGGTCCTAATCGAAAGACAATCACGTGCCAATCTAATACTTTTAAATTAAAAGTATAATAACCTTTAGAAAGATCTAAAACATGATGTAAATTGTGTTTATATTTATATGTGACGAATGTTTACCTTTGTACGGGACTTCGAAAGAGTTACACACTTAGCGCCGACAAACGTCTTATAGATCGATTCACAACGGCGACAGGCGGCACGGACGAACGAGCACATTACACGGGATTGAGGGCCGATTTATTGGTATCGTAATTATAAATACAGTGTAAACTCTTTACAACGTTTTTCTCTATAGCGATAACATAGAAATGAGGACTATTTGATTGATTTACCGTAAAACCCACATATTAATACACTCTTTATAACGCAACAGTCATTCTCTTTTACGAAGAAACGTGTTTCGTTGTGTTGTTTATATTTACAAAAAAAAAATTCAATAACGGTGTTATTGTTTATGTTAGATTTAAAATAACTAACAACTAAACCATTAAGGTCCCGAAACTTCTGTGATCGTAAACAGCCACCTTGCTTTGGTGCATGTATGCTTAGTTTGCAGTTAGTTGAAAATGATGGTCTCGAAATAAACACATCGATAGTACCTACCGTATTACCAGTCGCAAACCAACTTTCAAACTGTTAACATAGCCAGGAAAAGAAATCATATATGTATATGATTTCTTTTCCTGATATAAAAAAATATTGTGAATTTAGTTGTTTTTCTTTACACCATATAACGATAACTCTCTATAACGATAAAAATTGAGTTTTTTTAAAAAAGATTTTACATTGTATTTTACAACTTTTTGTTAATAATTAATTTAGTGAAAGCTTAATTTTATATAAGTAGGTAGGCATTCGAAGAATGAAAGTGTGACTGATATTACCTTATATTAGATAGGTATTGAGTTTTGTAACGCTTAAAATACAAGGTAAACAACCCACACTTCAGGTATTTTTTTTTAATTGACTTTAAATCCTTCGCTTGCTTGGTATATACGTGCACTCGCAATCAAAATAAAACAAATTTCTTCGTTACACTTCCTAACCTGCAGAACAAATTATAAAAAGTTCAATTAACAACGCGCTAACCGCGATAAAAACAAAAGCATCGAGTGTCAACTTGAAAAACACTCATTTTTCTTAATTAAAAGTTTAAGATGTATCAAGTTGGTGAACAGAAGACATCCAAAAAATCCGGACGAAGTGATCCGCGAGATAATGAGAGGGGCTGTAGGGGGTGGGGAGACGCAATTAAATCATTGCGGAGAGCTTGCGCATAATTCCGTTTTGATGGAGCGCGTTCTGCAGGTATTTGGGGATAAGCGAGACGATTTTAATTAGGTTTCTTGTCGCCGGGTGGGTTAGTGTGCGGCGGGCTTTAGACGGAATACGTTGTGTGTGTGAATTTACAATGATATATACAACTGAGTAATTTATTTTAGTATGACCTAATATTAGAATTTAATGAACCACATGAATCATTTAAAGAAGCAAGCAAGCATTATAAGCAAAGTTTATAATTTAAATCAAGTTCATTACAAAAAATAAATATATTATAAACAGAAAATTATTTTTTGTTACAAATAATGCTAAGCAAGTTCGAAGAGAAATTGTTTAAAATAAAAAAAAGCTGCGTTTAGTAGTTGAAAGTTATTCGAATGGACTGATAATGACGAAACCAATAGGTATTATTTTCTATATCCACATACCTGAGGATCTTTTATGCAAAAGACGGAGAGTTTTATTAACTCCCAATATATAGCTTATAAGTTAAGTAACGCAATGATCTTTCAGGGTATTAATTCAGTGAAAGAGCGCACAGTCCGCCGGGAGCCGCGTATCTACAGTGAAACCCAACAATTGACGTGAGGGACTTGCGACGCTCTTTACCAAGAGATATCTACGCGTACAGTACTCCTATATACGTGTAGATAACAAACATACTTTTTTTAACATGTAATGGCTCAGTATAAACATTTTACTTTGCAAACAGGGTTTGGGTGTAGCATTAGCGAAAAAACCCAGCACAGAAAAACGCATTGTTAAATAAAATAATTGGTAATACAGGAGTCCAATGACATCAAAACCCGTTAAGAAAAAAACCGTTGAAATAATCATAAAATCATTCATATCAAATAGAATTAGTTGCTTAGCATCCTATTAGAGATATAAATAACATAGATAAATAGTTTACAAGGGTTTGTTTTTCTTCCTCTGCCCTCCATATGAACTTCTACGCCCATATTAACTCTTTACAGGAGGCATGTGTCCTGCAATACGTGAAAATTTATTAACACGTAGACCAAATGTGATTTCATAGAAGTTTCGTCAAAGATATCGATGCGATTTCCAGTAAAATAAATTTAGTGGCTAATAACAACATGTGATCGACACGCACTTGCCGCCATGATAATGCGCTGCAGCTATCGTGTTGTTGCAGCCGCGCGTTGTACGCCTGCTTGACATTTCGATGCTGCTTTGGCGCCGCTCGCGCACATATTATGTATTTAAATGCATTGTTTTTCGTTGATTTCGTTAACATTTCGTTTCGTCGGCAATAAATTACTTATTTTTTTGTAACACTTATGAGTCTTAATAACAAGTTGATACAAATGACGTTCCACTTTGAACTATTATATAGAATTCAGTGTTGCTAATATTGACTAAGAAAGGCTCTAGAGTACTAGCTAACAATGTCGCGTTCATTGTATGCGACATTGTTGGACAGCGGTATTATTTCAAGCGCGTTTTTTGCCCGCGGCATTGTTTTTTTAAGTAGCTTGTGCGTTTTTCATAGCCAGTGCGAGTGATCGGCGGTGCGCGATGCAGCCCGGGCCTGCAATCAGTGGTATTATTTCAAGTGCGTTTTTTTCCCGCGGCATTGTTTTTTAGTAGCTTGTGCGTTTTTCATAGCCAGTACGTGTGATCGACGGTGCGCGATGCGGCCCGGTCCCGCAATCAGCGGTTATATTGCGAGCGCGTTTGTTGTCCGCGACATTGTTTGCGCAGTACACATCTGTATTATATAAAACTCTCCTACTGGTTCAACACACTGCAAAAATATTAAATAAGAAAATATTCTCGTTCAAAGCTCTTTTGTATTAGGAGTTTCTACTCCTAACACTTCTATAGGCAACATAAATGAAAATTGTAAATGTCCTAAATAAGTATGTACTGGTTTATTAATATACTCATTAAATCCGCACTATAGCAAAGAAGGAGTTACAGAAGCGTGTTACCCAGCCAGCGTGACGTCACACAAACACCGTTAAATGTGAGAGCAGATAGCTGTTAAAGTTAACCGAACTATTGTACACAAAGCTGCGACCGGCGGCACGAGTGTCCTTTGAAACTAAAATCGCTACTAACCCTGTTTTACTAATGCTGCGATACTTGCGAAATTGTTGTCTTTGAAAATTAGTGTGTACTAATCATTTTTATTAACTACCTAATTTTGTTGGATACGGACAGTTACGGACAGTGGCTGTTTTAATGCAAAGCTGACTAATACTGAGTACTGTGAGAATAATGCAGCATAATATGGAATTTTCTTTTTTCTGGTACGATTAAATGGCACTTTTATTTAAGTTATATTGATGGTAAATCTTTTGTTTTTATAGCAACACTTAGCGGACCAAGTAGTCCAGCAATTTAAAAACCACCGTCAATTCATAGCGTAACACTTCATAGAGCATGTACGCGACGCGAACGTATGAATTTTGTTACAATTATTTTCTTTGAAACAATAAAGGGCGAGAATGGAACGTAGCTGATGACAGCTTTGGCAGATGTCAAACTCAACTGACACATTTTTGAAATAATCGACTCCGAAGCCAACCGCCGAAGCGTCACCAGCTACTTTCCCGAAATAAGCCGTTTTTACCTGAAAACCTGTGGTTTTATTGTGACCACCTCTTGCAAAGTGCCCATCAACCAAAAGTACTAACCCTCATGTGGCCGTAATTATAACGGTACTATGTAGTCAAGATCTAAACATTTGGCAGCGTAAATAAGCATGATGTTACTACTTCTCCGAAAGAGCGCTGTCACACAAAGGTAAAAATTACTTATAATTGGCGTATATAAGTCGGAGTTTAGGGGGACTGGACCTCCTTTTAGCAAAGAACTCAGGTGATAAAAATCGCAGATTATTCACGAATATATATTAGACATAATATATAACGTTATGAGAAAGCTATAGATTATTTTTGAAACCTTGGAACCCTCCTCCTGCCCTGAAAAAGCTATAGTTATGCCTGTAATTACCATTAGGTATTAATAAAAAATCTAATTTCTAAGTCGAGCGCAAGCACTGCCTGTATACCTTTACAGGAACCATTTGGCCGCATTTTCAGGCCCTATTTTGAGAACCTTTGAAAAAGACTAGAATGCTGAAATTTTCGTCATCCAGTAAGTTATATTATGTTTATGTTTTGAAATATACTGTGTTCCTCGTGATTCATAGTTGAACAGTCTATTAAAAATCAATTCAATTCAAATACAAACATCCTTCTCACTTGCTGCAGGTTCATTTATATAAAAAAGGTTCTTACTAAACACCATCGTGTGTTCAAACTGATTGCCAACAGTCTAGCGCAAGTTAAACCCGTCTAGCAGACACACTTGAACTACTCGAGCGGGAATCGAACCCGCAAATAAACTTGCCCGCAATAAGACGCATGACTTTCAAAGTAACCCAGCCGAGCGGTTGCTCGCCGCGTCCAATGTTTCGGTTTACCTTGAACACAGTTTACGAAAGTTTATTGCGAATTCTCATCAAGAAGAGCAGTACGCAAACTTTGGTCTTTGTGTAAAGTTAGTCTGTGTTTTGTTGGAGTTAAACTCAGCCATACGTCGAGTATGCGGTGAGTGGAGTTATAGTTTTGACTCCACTCTGCGGCTCTCTCTACTCATCTACTACATGTTTGAGTATAACTAATAGTATGACTAGTTGAGGACGGGAAATAAAGAGAATTTAACAAAGCTTTACTACTTCTGGCAAATCGAATGTTCACTTGTTTGGCGATATATAATATTATATTTCAAACTAGCTAAGCCTAGCAATTTTGTCCGCATATATTCCATGTTCGCTCCTTCGAGAAATAACTTCCTAATAGTGTATCCTGAAGGGCACTGCAAAATGCTGAGTGATGACCTTTTTGGGATTACATCACTTTCACATCCTGCATTTTATTGTATTTTATTTTGATTAGTGGTGTTTTTCCTAAATAAACATTTTTGTTCTTCTTCTTCTAATAACTTCTAATACATAGAAAAATAATGACCCGACCCAGTATTCGAACCCAGCAATCAAAGTCACATAGGCTAAAACCACTAGACCACCGAGGCCGTCGCTGCTTTATAATATTAGTATAAAATTAATTATTCTATATTATAGGAGATCAGATCATTCTGAGCTAGAACTATTTTTAACCGACGGAAAAAAACGGAGGAGGTTCTCAATTCGACACGTATATTTTTTTTTTATGTATGACCAGGCATAACTTTTTACACAGTTGTCCGATTTTCATAATTCTTTTTTTATTAGAAAGGGCATACTTTCAAGGTAGTCTCATTGTCATCATGTTAGGATCGCATGATGATATCCTGGGGAAATTGAAAGAACTCTTCATATTTTGAAGGCACGCTCACAGCGATTTCGGTTTTTGTCTCGGTATCGGTAGCTTTTTGGCTACTAGTGCCGTATAATGTACTATGACAATATTGTTCGAGTACGTTACGTGGCGATAAATCACTAAAAAGTAAGAAATAAAATTTTTTAACAAAAAATAGAACTGACTCAAAACGCACTAAAAAGTAAAAAATAACTGTTTCATTTAGTTGCTTTAATTTACTTAAGCATATCTAGGAGTCGGTGCCAGCCAAGGTTTCTACTTTAAGGACGTAACCTAGAACCCACAAAATGATTTACTAAGTAAAATAAATGTTCCTTAAACTTGGCTGACACCGACTTCATATATATGCTTATGTAAATTAAAGCAACTAAATGACACAGTTATTTTTTACTTTTTAGTGCGTTTTGAGTCGGTTCTATTTTTTGTTAAAAAATTTTATCAAGCTAATAAGTTCAGAGCAATTCTTTACCTACTAAAGTTTAATTTCCCCATGACTAAACACCCCAGCGCGTTCTGAAATACGTTCTCAAGTAGGTAATAATGTGTCCGCCTGTCCGCGCGGCGGAGACGTGTCGGGAACAAACGAGCAATCTAACTGTCACGGCGACCGCTGGCTACTGTCGGCACAGAAGTCTATTCGATCGACAGACTTCTTTGGCGCAGTGGTGTGTGTTCTGCTAGAAAGACACACTGCTAATGTAGGAATTTGAATTTATGTTATTAAAGTTATTATAAGCATTAGCTTTTATAGTGAAGTATAAACTATTCCAGGTTTTTCACTACTACTAATATAGAATCGGATAAAAAATAGTCCACGATATTATCTTATAACTATTATAAAGGCGAAAGTTTGTATGAATGTTTGTTACTCTTTCACGTAAAAACTACTGAATGGATTTGGATGAAACTTTACCACAATATAGCTTATACATCAGAATAACACATAGCCTACATTTTATACCGAAATTCCCACGGGATCTAGTAACAAATAATGGACAAAATAAAATAATGGAAAAAATATATATTAGTTTCATCAAAATAAATTAAAACACATATCAGATATTGTATTAACTTTTATCTATGTGATGAAAGGCAATACTTAAAAATAATTACACAGATTTGGCTTTAATTCTACTGGTTGTTTCCAATATAACACGGTATATAAACTATACCACAGTACCGGGTACTGAAACCGGGTATTCCCTAGCGACAGTCGCTCGGGACAGCTTGCATCCGACTTGCACAGTTGTATGTTTGCCAACATTAATTACTACTTAGTACATGTTCAGGCACCTTTATTGTGAGGCCAAATAAAGGTATATATAAGTTCATAAGTTTCACTATCACAAGGCTTCTTCAATTCAAAAGTGAATAGAGCCTTTTAAGTGAACATGTTCCGGTATAATACGTTTCATTTTTTATACTAAGTGTCAGAATAAGGCATAAACAACCAAAAATATGCAAAACATGTACAGCTAAAAGTTGAATATTTCATATCATAATTATCAAACATTATTATTTTTTTACTTAATATGAAGATTACAAAGTAAACAACCTATCTATACTAATATTATAAATACGAAAGTAATTCTGTATGTTTGTTACTTAATAACGCCTAAACTACTGAACTGATTTTAATGACATTTAGTACAGAGATAGTTTAGAGCATGAGAAAGGACATAAAGCTATATTTTTTCGAACTATCACAAAACAGAAATTCTCGTGGAGGAACGGTATATATTACAGTAATGATGTATGTATTATAATTTAATAAATTATTATCTTTCATAACTAAAATATAAACCCTGCCGCTCTACGTCAAAATTTCATTTCATTTCATGCGTGTATTTTAAGTAAGATACGTTTGAATTTTCAATTTATAATAATGACTCTACTACAGATAAGTACTAAGAATAATTAATAAAATTATTGTAAATTTCCAGCCGTAAATGATTGTTAATTTACTTCTCGTGTGGAAAATATTAACTACAAAAATGCATTCACTGCAAACAAAGATATTAAAGAGAACCAGGATATCACTCGAACGTGTCCGGAAAGAAATATCGCGCCAGCAAAGGCATTAATTCCTGTATTGTATCCCATATTGCAGCGAGCAATTTAATCAACTACAGAGAGAACCGCCGCGGTGACATTAAAGAAATGCTTCGCCACCTCGCTGCAACTACCCTGCGCTTTATCCCAATAACTGCCGAGATTCATCCCCCGGGTGGGGGCGATTCGGCCCTCCGCATTCCAAAAGGGAGAACTTTTCAACTAATCAAACTGTCTTATAGCCCACCGACATATCGCCTGTCCAAAATGATTCTTGTCTGGACCTCCCTTGAAGTACACAGTCTAACTTCGCACAGAGACCGAAGTTTGTACCGCTGCTCCTCTCGATGAGAATTCTCAAGTGACTTTCGTAAACTGTGTTAAAGGTAAATCGAAACGTGAATGTTATAGGAAGAAGCCCCTGCGTGCCCCTAAACTTTGGGGATTCGTTTTTGAAGGTTCCTAAGATACTTACACACTTGAGCTGACCGCACATCAGGTAGCATTAGTAAACTGCGCACGTACGACTACTATGCGCAATCTAAAATCTAAACTATCTTATTTATAAATGTTAAGTTAAGTTGGTTTTTAGTGTTATTAGAATATCAAACATTGATGTCCTGTGGTAAATTAGTACAAATTAATTGTTAATGTGTGAAGTATTTAGCAATTGTCTCTAATTCATTTAAGCTTTTCAGAAAGACATTTGTTTAATCGAGAATTATATCGTCTAAGGCTAGGTTATATAAAAGCGGTGCGTGCGGTGTTCAATGCCTGGTGCGAGATCAGCATTACTCGCACGTACCTTTATTTAGACATAGAATGAAAAGCTTGACTTAAGTAGGATTTGCGCCGGGCCGGGCCCTATCAGCGAACTTTATGGAGTCGATAAAGTAATAGTTTCGGGGAGTAGGTGCAGTATTCCGTGGAGGGAGCGAGCGATCTAAATAAATCAACTGAAGAGTTTACCATGACACAGCGATTTTGAAATTCCTCGCGAAATCCATTTAAACTGATTTAAATAAATGAGGGAGCAGTTTTCCTTTGATGCGTATTTTTTTCATTTTAAATTGAATTTACGTAAAGTGTGAGGTTTATTAGCCGATTCAACTACGACTCGACTTCAACTAACTTTAAAAAAATTTTTAGCAAAATAATTAAAAAGTAAAAAATACCTCCGTCATTTAGTTACTTTAATTTACTATGAAGCATATCTATGAAGTCGGTGCCAGTCATACATAAAAAAAAACAACAAGTATACGCGTCAAATTGAGAACCGGACCTGAAGACATGAATATTGAACCTCATGGAGGCTTTTAACTATTGATTCGATTGAGACCAGTATTTTTGTGGCTTTTCTTAATAGTTTGTACATATTTGTTGTGTTTGTGTTTTACAGGCGTAGCTGTAGAATTTAGCGTTCTGTGTTTTCCTTTGCTTTTGTAAGGATAATTAGTAAGGTAAGAAAAGAATGTCATATATCTTAAATATGTTTTTTCCCCATAGACAGCTGTTATACATTGTGTAATGTTCGCTCGCAGAAACACGCCTTTTTAATATCAAATAGGTAACCTATATTTGGATTATCACGCTTGACGGAGCTTAAAATCCGTCCATAGTTTCTTAGTTGTTTAGTAGCAAATCAAATTGATTATTCAATAAAGTTCGCGGTTAAAAGTTGAACTGCTTCCGAATACGAGTACATTGATTCGTCGGAGCCTCACTGCCGCTGCCGCTGCGGAGAGATTTTAATTTGTCGCGTCTCAGGTGTCTCGCAGTAATAATTCAGTGATTGTTCACACTGAGACACTGATTGTATTCTATGGTTGCTCTACCAGATTTTTATTTTGTATACGTGGTACAATGCTTACGTCTTGTTTGTTGCAACTGTATTGAGATTTAACCATATTTTATTTGTTTAAACATAAGTTAATACGTTATTAACGACAGCCACTTAGCTTCAGTGTAGATGGACGTCAGTCAATTCTAGTGTAGACAAGTACGGATTCCGGATTGACCTCTTATGATTCGATGAGCATAACCGGGAGGTCTGAAGGGTGCTTGTGGGTGGGTGGTGAGTTGTTCTGTATGTTTTTTTAATACCTTTTATAGATTTGTAAATTAAACGTCTAACCTAATTTAAGCTTGATTAAACTAAGATTTTGTGGACCTTTATCAATGTTTAAACAAATTACTATAGACAATTATTTTCAAGAAATTTTACTGTCCTAAGCTTGTCATGAAGCTATTATACTCGGTAGTTTCATGATAAATATTTCAATCACGAACTCTCATTAATAGGATAGTAATGTTAATGATTTTTCTCTTCGAATGGTTAACTAATTATGTGATTCTTGTGTTTGAAGTTTCTTAAAATTTATATAACTGTCAAAATTATTTAAAACAAAAATCTTAAGAGCAGTGGTGGCGCAACAAGCGACGCAGCCAAACTTCGGTGACACTATGTGCCATCGCGCGGCTATATTGTGCATCTTTGGCAGAGTGCGATTGATCCGCCGATCGCAGATGTTGTACACTTTTAATCAGCAATCACAATCGCAATCGCAATCACAATCAATCTCGCGCCCCGACATTGTTGCTTTTATCTTTAATGGCGCGGATTCATCTCTTTCATATTTTGACAGTGAAATTTGTATTCTGTTAATGTGAATTCGCTGATTAATTCTGAATTAAATTTCAACGGAAAACATCTTTAAGATAATAACGATTCGAGCAAATGGAATGAAACGGAAATTTTAGAATTGTAATGAAAACTTTGATAATAATAATTATCTCTCTTTTCATGTTAATTTTGTAAGTAATTTAGTGTTGAAATATATGTTTTTCTAAGTCTAAAAATAAAATTTTGACGGCCTCCATAGCGCATTGGTAAGCGCAGTAACGGAGGTCCTGATTTCGATTTCCGGCAGGGCTTTTTTCTAAATTGCTTAGAGGCTAGTAGGAGGCATCAGCCTTGGCTAATTACAGACCCCACCGACAAAGACGTACCGCCAAGCGATTTAGGAGCCGAAAAGAGCTAATTCTAACGTATAATTAATAAAAAAAGTCTTGATAAGTAGTAGTTTCTATTATAGGATACTATACGTAGCCGGTAGAATATGCTGACTTATGTGTGTACTTTGGCCGAATTTTGCACTAGCATAAGTACATAAACACTTTTTTGCGATTTTTTTACTTTTTCATTGATAATTTGTAAGACCCACAACGACAATGTTAATAATTAATCTAATATTTTCTCGTCCTTCTAAAAAGCAACGAAAGAGATAGCTTGTGGAAAGCGGATGTACATCGCAGCGTTTGGACTCCTCGGGTTTGTTATTACAGGTACTACATTAATGGAGTGAAAAATATGAAGAAATTACAACACAAGAGGGCAGCACTGTTGGGAAAACTCCAACAAAAACGCGCGCTCCCGGAAAATGAGAAAAGCATAAAAATGAACGCGCCTCATTTAAATTTTATAACAAAGTAATCTACTGAAGATCAACACGGCTTATTTTACTTGAAAATTGGTTGTATCTGCCCCCCCCCCCCCGCCGTGTTATAATTGAGCTGGTTTTTTTAGTTTGAAAAGATTTGTTTTATGTTCAAATCATTATAAAACCTGATTGTATGACAATGTTTATTCGAGAATCTTTTCAAGTGCCTTGCACCGTTGACAAGATAACTTTGCAAATACTTTTTTACTCAGCTGTCGTAGCTAAACTGAAGGTATTTTGTCAATAAGTCATTCTATAGACAAATAATCTTTAAGAATGCAGCTAAACTTTAATACCATCTTTAATTCCTAAGTATTTTTAAAAGCTCATTCATACTAATCCGAACAGAAGTGCTCTAATACAATAAAAACAGACTTAAATAATCTAACTCAAATAATATTTTAATAACAATCCTAGTATAATTGATGACTTTATTTCTCTTACAGCTTGTCCGTATGAACGTGAACGAAGACAGAGCGTTTCTTTAACGGCTCCAAGCGAGCAGCGCCGGGGCACACAAGTGCTGCATTTATCACTGCCTTGAGGCGGCAACTCACACGACTTCAGTGAGGTCACGACCTGGGGTACTTTAACAGTTTATTAGCAAGATATGGTTTCAAGACGTAGTCGTCACGTGGCACACAAGTCGGCAAGATTAGAGTAATAGTACTTACGACAAACATTTTAGATTTTATCTGTTAAATACCCAGTGATTTTACCTGAGTAGCTCTTGTTCTTATGATAATATCAAGAAATCCGATTTTAGTAAGCGGGTACATTGCAACATGAGTAACTATGCTAGATTTTCAATCCTCAATTGATGGGAATATAGTTTTAGAGATATCACGATGAATCAATCGTTTAGTCAGTGGGCTAAATAAGCCTATTTAAATATAATATAATTGTGATTTCACATAATTTAACTGGCCTACATAGCAAAGTAAATGTATAGAACTGACAGCATAAAGTATGATGCATAAAAAAGTAAATTAATTTGACTTTTATATTTGTTCCCCAGCGTATGACTCGAAATTACACTCAAATGTGTTGGCTTATCGGATAAAATATATGGAAATTAAGTACAGCACTTTACGTGTATTATCATAAAAACGTTTAATTATTATTTTTTCGTTTTAATTATATGAACCTCAGCAACAGGGGTGTTGGTAGCAAAAAATACTCAAGCTTGTATAAATTCACTTTATTACATTACAGAAATTACACAAACAGTATCTCCTTGAACGTTACGATTACTTCAAAATTAGAAAACACAATGAGCGCGTCAGGTAGCCAAAAATCTACAAAATCTCATTTTGACGTGGAAGGGAAAGTAAACTCTGATTAGTTGCCACCTTTTTGCGTTAACCAATCACAAAATGACATTTGACTATTCTGTACGAAGAATTATGTTGCCAACTTAAAAAATAAATACGATATAATTTATCGATTTTGATACGATTACCACTAATTAAATTATGATCCTAACAATTACAATAGACAACAAAAACGTAACTTTCATAATACCATCCACGTTTAGAACCCAAAATACACTCAATTTAACCGTTGGACCAACGAAACAGTTACTTTAGAACCATTTTGTCAAGCAATCGAACCTAAATCTGTCCCTAACATAATAAAAACAGAAGTATCAAAACCCTATCAGCCAAATCCGCCGCCCGAATGTGCCCAGTCCGCAATATTCCGCTAGTCCGCAGCAACATGTCGCGACATGTGGAAAGTTTTATCTGTCGGTAGTGTCGCTACCGATAGGCTCTCGCTGAATAATGAACTCGCCCGCTCCGGCGGAGGTCCTTTGTGTGAAGTAGGACGTCTTGAGATTTATCCGATTTGATGTCGGAACTTGGAAGATTTCTTTTTATCTATTTCCGAACTATTTTAGGCTATTTGTATTTGTTATAGACTACTAAACAAATTCAAATTCAAATTCAAATTCAAAATCGTTTATTTCAATACGATGCACTTATTTTTCTCTACACCGTAGGGGACAGAATAGTGTGTACATGTAATGCCTTTGAACATCTTTGTCATTTAAAAATTGATATCTATAATAAATGTTTTAAACTCAATTATTATAATATTAAATAAATGATTACCTAAAGGCTAACACACAATTTATGCTCAATGAGACAAGGACAAGGAGTTTTAATTTAAGAATTATGATTTCTTAAATTCCATTTAACTATTTTAATATACGAAGATTAATCATTGGTTTGCCCGTGCAGCAAGACTTATCATTAGTCTAAGTACCTAGACTGTCTACAAATAAAATAATTAATATGTCAAGAATAAAACTTCAATCATTTTGCTTTTAATATAAATGGAAACAAGCACTTATTTCCGCGCTGTATGTCTAAGAAATAACGAATCGCAGCGAACCGTTCCTAGCTCCCGCAGATTAAAGGAGAGGAGACAATAATTCCGCGTTTGATCTGGAAACGATAAAATATATATTTGAAGAATGGATAAGGCGACAAGTCGGGCGTGTCAACAAACTTCGCCAATCTTTTCGTTATTAACTCCTCTGCCAAGCAATTGTGAACTTTATTGCCTAATGTTAAGCGTCATTATGTATGTTCGGTTTCTCCAATAATGCGCCTCTCATTTTTCTCATATCTCCTTATGTGTCGGAAGACAATTTACGACGCGCCGACAATGCGTACACATCGACAAAATCAACTTTACTATTAATATCTACTTCGGACGTAATCCCTGTACACATTAGCTACACCTTAGAGGCATTTTTTATTCACTACAATTTCTTCCTCGACTTCAAGCACACTTTGTGGTAAGTGATGATGCTGAATCTCTTGGCGTTACCGGAAGTCTCCAACCAGGCAGACCTGGAACAACTGAAAAATTTTAATCGGCCCAGCGTTAATCGAACTCACGGCCTCTATTTTATAAACCCTCCGCACTTATCACTGCACCACAGAGGGTGTGTCAAGAGCCCTAGATACATTAGTTACGGTACTACACGCCCGCTAGTGCTTTTTTGTTCTGTGGTAGCTATTTTATTTTATAATTGTTACCCACACTTTGAAAGCTAAAGTTCGTCTGCTTGATACCATTCCAGGATAGATCAAATTGATTTGATGAGAGACTTCGATTTAGCATGTTGTATTTGAATACAGCTTGCTAAAACGAAGTGAGTGAACAATATCAACTTTTCCGAGCGGACTTTTGCGCCGTTTTGTAACTAACCTACTCGTAAATGTGTAAATTTAATGGAATTCTATAAAACTAAATAAAAGCATAAAAAGCAAGCGACTGCCTCGTTGGTCTAGTGGTCAGCCTATGTGGCATTGATCACGAGGTCCTGGGTTCGATTCCTGGGTTGGGTCACGGAATATTTCTGAGCTTTTTCATTCTTCTATGAAATGTTCAGTACATTCCAAGCCCGGAGTCTGGAAGTTGGCGGTGTTACCACCCCGTGCCTCGGAGAGCACGTTAAGCCGTCGGTCCCGGTCACTATCATCAACATCTGATCATCATCATCATCATCATTATCAGCCAATGGACGTCCACTGCTGGACATAGGCCTTTTTTAGGGACTTCCAAACACAACGATCCTGAGCCGCATGTGCCCAGCGGCTCCCTGCGACCTGTTTGATGTCATTAGTCCACCTGGTGGGGGGTCGACCAACACTGCGCTTTCCGGTGCGGGGTCGCCATTCTAGCACCTTCGGCCCCCAACGTCCATCAGCTGTTCGAACCACGTGCCCCGCCCATTGCCACTTCAGTTCTGCGACTCGCTGAGCTATGTCGGTTATTTTGGTTCTTCTGCGGATCTCCTCATTCCTGATTCGATCACGCAGAGATACTCCGAGCATTGCTCTTTCCATCGCCCGCTGAGTGACTCTGAGCCTTCTTATGAAGCCCGCAGTTAGCGACCAAGTCTCGGATCCGTATGTCATCACTGGCAACACGCACTGTTCGAAGACCTTCGTCTTCAGGCACTGAGGAATTTTGGACGAAAAGATGTCACGCAGTTTCCCGAACGCTGCCCAACCGAGTTGGATTCGGCGGTTCACCTCTTTCTCGAAATTGGACCTACCTAACTGGACCATATGCCCTAGGTATATATACTCGTCTACAATTTCGAGTGCAGAATTTTCAACAATAACTGGGTGGAGCGAAACATGAGCATTACACATGATCTTTGTCTTGCTCATGTTCATTTTAAGGCCCACCTGTTGAGAAACTCTGCTGAGGTCATTGAGCATATTATTAAGGTCATCTAGAGATTCTGCCATTATCACTACATCGTCGGCAAACCGCAGTTGAGTGAGGTACTCGCCATTGATGTTGATGCCAAGTCCGTTCCAGTCCAAGAGCTTAAAGACGTCTTCCAATGCGGCGGTAAATAGCTTCGGGGAGATAACATCTCCCTGTCGCACTCCTCGCTGCAATTGGACTGGCCTCGTAGTCTCATCCTGTATACGGACTGACATGGTGGCGTTTTCGTACAGGCACTGCAACGCTTGGATGTACCGGTAGTCAATTCGGCACCTCTGCAATGACCTTAACACAGCCCAGGTTTCCACCGAATCAAAGGCTTTCTCATAGTCCACAAACGCCAAGCAAAGTGGCCGGTTATACTCTTCGGTCTTTTGTATAACCTGCCGCAGCGTATGGATGTGGTCTATGGTACTAAAGCCTTGTCGGAAACCGGCTTGTTCGGGAGGCTGGAAGTCATCAAACCTACGAGCGAGACGATTCGTGATGACTCTGGAGAACAACTTGTAGACATGACTCAGCAGCGAGATTGGTCTGTAATTCTTCAGCAAGGTATTGTCACCCTTTTTGAAGAACAGAACAACCACGCTCCTGTGCCACGCCTGAGGCGTCTTGCCCTCGTGAATGACGGAATTGAACAATCGCTGAAGGACTTCAAGTATCGGTTTACCACCCGCTTTCAGGAGTTCTGCTGTGATTCCGTCATCACCTGGCGCCTTGTTATTCTTTAGGTGTTCGAGAGCCATACTAATCTCGTCTAGGCTGACGTCCGGGATATCTTCGGTATAGTGTCGGGTCAATTTGGCTCTGGGGTCTTCAGCCAAATTGTCAACAGGCTTTTGAGTTGACGTGTATAACTGTCCATAGAACTTCTCGACCTCACCCAAGATCTCGGGCTTGGAAGTAATGAGAATACCGTCATCGGTCTTCAGACGCGTCAACTGACTGCGTCCAATAGACAGATCTTTCGCGAACACTTTCGAGCCACGGTTGATAGTGATCGTTAATAAATGAAACATTATCACCCTAAGCCCGCCAACCCGCATTGGAGCAGCGTGGTGGGTGTACGCTCCATATCCCCTCTCCTATAAGGAGGGAGGCCTGGCCCTTTAGTGGGCCTTTAATAGGCTGATAATGATGATGATGATGAAATAAAAGCACTGGAATTCGGGTTTTCAAAAAAAATGTATTTGAAATTTTGTACTGATTAAATTATATATAGTTAAACGTTAGTACGATAGAAATAATAAAATAACACTAATATAATAGAGAATTTTTATTTTATGTGAGTTAGTTATAAATAGTCCAATTATGCTAAAGAGGACATAAAATGACGTGGCGGGGTGCCCAGCTCCGGCGCACATAAGTTTGCCTTGCTCCACAGAGATCTAGATACCGCCTGGTTCGAGAGCTAGCTGACATTTTTGTGTTGGTATTTTAACATAGAACTGCAGATTCAGTATCTAGGATCATACTAACATAGAGCTGGGGAGTAGTAAGGGTTAGATTGAGTGAAGCTGTATCAATATTTCCAAAGTGAGGAAATTTGCTGCAAAGTATGTCTTAGAGGCAATCAGTCATACCAATTAATGAAATAAAATTAAAGACTACAAAAATAAATAAGCCAGATTATTTAGACGCTCCTTTGACTTGACCCGATGCTTTCGAAACTATTTTACAAAAATAAATATAATAAACATTTAAGGCATGTTGAAAATGTAAGTGTATGTAGAATAGGTACGCTATTTACTAGACGACACCCGCAGTTTTACGCTTAGTCCTCGTTCGCGTAGGAACTGTGCCTATAATTATTGTTTTTAATGTGGAATTTATTTTGTAACTCTATATTTTACGGAGGAGATGATCTCCACAAAACAGTTACTAACTTAGGTTGGATCATCGTTTTCATTTGTGTCTGTATTGCTTTATAAAAAAAAGATTTAACCTTGTCTGAATCACCTACAAAAAATCTCTACCAGCTCTCCGGCCAGTCCGAGCTCCGAACACAAGCATCTCTTTGTACACAAATGTACGCAATAAATTTTACGCGAGAGATCATATCCATCATCATTTAGATAGCAGATAGCAGACGTTAATTAAAAAAGTATGAAATCAAATAAAAGTTTGTTCCAGTTTTCGGTTAATTAATTCAATTTGTGTTTTATTTTTGACGACCTCCGTGGTGCAGTGGTATGCGCGGTGAATTTATAAGACGGAGGTTCTGGGTTCGATTCCCGGCGGGGCAGATTGAGATTTTTCTTAATTTGTCTTGGTCTGGCTGGTGGGAGGCTTCCGCCGTACGAGGACAAAGACTTACCGCCAAGCGATTTAGCGTTCCGGTACGATGTCGAGTAAAAACCGAAGAAGTGTGGATTTCATCCGACTCCTAACAAGTTAGCCCATTTCCATCTTAGATTGCATCATCACTTAACATCAGGTGTGATAGCAGTCAAAGGCCAACTTGTAGTCGATAAAAAAGAAAAAAACATATGCGTTTATGTGTACCTTGGTATAGTAAACCAAGATTCTGTAACTAATGTATTTTCTTTAAACAGAGAAGAAAAATCCTCATATAATCACATTCCTAAGGTTAAAAACGCAGACTTTTTATTTATTCAGAAAATCAATAATGATGGTGCAATGGCCTTACCTACTTTGGTTGTAGTAGAAACACACTATGAGCTCGGACTTTTTACCTTTTTAGTTTTTTTGTCTATCACTGTCTCATAAAGTTGTTTTTCCCTGTAGTCAACCCTTAAAAAAAATATAAAACAATATTATGCAGTCCTGCACAAGTAAAATTCTATACTGCAAGCGATTCACAACTCTATTTCAGTGGGAAAAGATTAATATTAGCTTGGAAATGGATTAGCGCTGCCTGATATTAAGTCATGACCCTTGACATTTCACATACACTTGTAGAAAGCTTACGAGCGACTTCAGGGGCAGGTAACATTACTAATTCATAACGGAGCTTGTGGAATTAATTTGTAAGTTACGACTCCGGCCCGGCTCCGGGGCCCGGCCGACCCCGGCCGACCCTGGCCGATCACCGCCCGGGATATAATCTAATTACACCCTACGCCCCTCAGTGTGGGTGACCCATGCCAAATAAAAGTGAAACTATCCATTACACTGGACATATTATGTAACACCTTCATCTTAGATGTATTCAATGTAAGCTGATCTTATCGTAAAGGATCCTATCGCTTCCCCAATGTGTCTCTTTTTCATTATCTGCCACATGTAATTTTTATTTCATCTTGTACGTTCATTTATTCCATTTTACTGAGTTAGTGTTGCAGTGTCATATTTTTTATTAAAATGTTTTACGAATACATAGCCCATGTATTTTAGTTTATTAACTATATAACCTCCTATTTATGAATAAGCTATATTATTGTTAGTTTTCCTGAAATTCCGTTGCGTATTTTTACGAGAAAAGTAAAAAGCATCCGAACATTTATGTAAGAGAGATCGATACATTATCGATCTATTGAAAATTATTTATTAACGTGTAAGAATACTCATTATATTCTTATTATCCGCATCAATCAAAAGGTAACGGAGCTGTAAATTTTACAATATTTAATTTGTTAAATTGAAAATTTCGTTGAATCGTTTTTGTTAACCTGTCTAACATTACAATAATAAATCAATAAAAGTCTATACAGTTATGTAGTCCTATCAAAAGCCATACAAGATGAAAGGGCGAACAATTCCTTTATCATAATTATCAGCTCTCGACTCGAACGTAGCAGAGCTCATAATAGAGAATGATACTACGATATGTGGAAAAGCCGCCGCCGATACTCTCCGAAGGAAAACCATCTTTGTAACTGAAGTTTTAAAAGTGTAAGTGAAACGTTATTTTTACTTCGTAATAAGTCCCATGTGTACGGTTTCAAATAAACGTTTTCTAATTTAAACAATAATAATATTTTATCGAAATACATAAATCCTTATCCTTAAGTATTATAAAACAAATCCCCCGCCGCGTCCGTTTGTCTGTTGGCATTAAATAAAAAAAACTAGTGACTGGCTTGGTTGTTTCACTCATAGAAAGAGTGGTTCCTGACAAATGTTTCAATAAGATATATAATTTGTTAAGATTTTATATAAATGGTATGAAATATAACGATATTTGTTGAAAAGTCTGAGAAATTTACGCCGCCTAGGAGCTTTTATCGAGAACGCTGCTATATCTTAAAAAAGGGTTACGTACTTTTTTATTTGTGGTGTTTTTGGAAGCTTGCAACACACTATTTACCAGACGGGCAAAGATCCGGGCGTCTGCTAGTTTACATTATATGAAGATGAAATGTGAAATCATCAATTTAAGTAGTTTCAAAAAAGAAGAAAAAGTTTTAAAAGGAAAACGAATGCCTATCCACTATGTAGTTTATACCTCGTTCACTTCTTGAGAATGCTAAGACGTGCATATACGTAATACCTATTTGGTCCAAAGTCTGAATAATAGAAAGAACCACTAAACAACGAAATGACTCTGTCTTGATGTCTATGTAGAGTTCCGGCGTTTGCCGGGTAGAGGTGGCGCTCATTGACCGTGACAAAGCGTAATAAATCGTAGTACTGTGACTCGGCTTTACTGGGACAATGCTTTTTTTTGTTATAATACTTCTTATCTATGTTATATAACATCTCCTGTGGCAACATCTTTAACAAATTATTTCAGTTAAACTTAGGCCTATGTGCACCAAGATTTCAGTTATGATAACCAACGGTTAAAATAATTTTACTATAAATTTTCTATTTATAATAAACCCGTACGCCGGTTAAGGACGTAAACCGGGCGTTATCTTAACCGAGCTTACGTCCTTAACCGGTGTACGGGTTGTCGTGAACAGTAAATTTTACGTTTAGCTTATGTTAACCGTTGGTTATGATAACCGAAATCTTGGTGCACACAAGCCTTAGAGTTTGGGTTGCTTGCTTTATATTCTGATGTTGACATGACATTGACTGGCGAATAGGATATTTTTGAAATTGAGTTTAGTATTCTTTTATCGCAGCAAATTAATTATTTACACTTCTATACTAATATTATAAATAAGAAGTATTTGATTGTTTGTTTGCATTGAATAGGCTTTTTTATAGATTATATGATATTTAAAAAAAAATCAAGGGGCTTTTACACGGATGAAGTTACGCCAACTGCTTGCTTAATATACAGGAAACACTACTATTTTAAAATTCAAATAATTCTTTCTAAGATTTACACAAAGTTTATGAAATAGTTCGATTGAAATTTTTCCTTTTATTAAATCTAAATTCCACAAAGAATTTTCTGTAAATCTAAAAAGTTCTTTAGCTCATAATACAACTTACAAGTAAGGAAATATAAATTGTGCTGGGGAACGTCTTTGAGAGCGACGTATCGCTCGACTGGAGCGATTACCTTCACGGTTCAGTGGGATTTTTCAAAAAACATGAACCTTTTGACTAGTACCAGTACTATGTGCGTTTGTAGTAAGCTGCGAAGAGCTTTTTGACTTAATTTATATTAAAATTGTTGAGTTTCTAGTTCGGATTACCATAACAAGATTTAATAATTTCTAAAAATTTAGTTTGTTTGTAATAGGCTGTTATTCTAGTTATAGTAGGTTTTTGCGACAGATCACAATTAAGAAATACTACTGACATACTTTTTATTGTCACCAAGTAGCATTTTTGTAGTCCAGTTTGAAGGTTATGGTTACTACATTACAAGAGGTTTTATAACTATGTATATCTGTGCGCATAGCAGCACATACTAATTCGTATTCCATACTATATAGTTACTGTCTTAAAGGCGATAAATTTTACCACGAAATAACAATATACCGCTTAATACATAGTTAAAATATTTTTTATTTCAATAGTTTTATAACATACAAGAGTAGATAAAAATTACTAAAGCATTTATTATTTTGCGTCGTGAAAGCTAGTAAGAATAAATTGAACCGCTGCCAAGTCCATCATCAGATGGGATCACTGTCGACAACTAATTTGTCGTGGAGTGGCAAAAAGACAAAACAATCGGCCGAGTAGTAGCGACGAGTGTTGGGTCGAGTATCACAATGAATGCCGAAGTGTGGCCCGCGGCGCCCGCTCACTGCGTCCCCTTGTTTGCTCTGCCGAGTGTGCGACTGTGCCATGTGAACAATGTCGTTTATTTAGCGCTCGGCTCGAGGAGAGAAGGGCGGGGTGTAAAGGAAACGCTTTACATTTAGTGTTACTAAAGTAATATGTCTGGACTCGAAGAAAAGGGGAATAATGAATTGTGTTTACGAGGTACTGGATTCGTTACAGGTATCGGGCTCTATAGGATTATACCCATGCGAGTCACGATGTAGTCTGAAATGGAAGCGGGCTAGGAAGAAATACAACTTTGTTTCTAACCATTCAGCAGTATGTCGTAGCGCTATAGTGGTTACTAGCAACGTAAGCAACTAGCAGATAAATAAAATAAATATAAATACTGATTTAAATTACAAGATTAATTTTAAAAACATCCAATTCCAAAATCAAACACAAGTGTCAAAGCTATTAAATATTAAATCATAGCCAATATTATGATCTAATAATAATCCGAAAAGTGAAAAAGCATTTGCGCTAATATATTTAGTATTTCGTAGCGTTTGCGTAGAGCAGCAGCCGCAGCATTCTACGATTATTCTACGAGCTATTTACGGTTCTACGAAAATCCTACGAAGGTTCTACGGACGCCTACGTCACGGATAGTGTGGAAGCTATTAAACACTACCTTGTTTTTCTCAGCTCCAGTTAGAGTTCTAACAGGGCCGCGGTGGCGAGGCGTGTAATATCCGGCGCAGACCGCGTTACATGGCACTCATTCCACACTAATTGCTATAAAAGCACTACATGCAGCGCGGAACATACTGCGCTATGTAGTATTTACTGGGACCGAAACGTTGCCTCACGTTGCACGTTTCTACCACATTCAATTAGGTAGCATTTGCCACCTTTACACGACTGGATGTGAAGTGGTACGTTTTAAAATCCGTTGAGAAAGTCATTTTTGTTTCTCTTAATAAACTATTAGTTCAGAAATATAGTTTTAAAAAACAACATATATTTTTACCAATTTTCAATGAAACCGTGTCATTTATTAATTTAACTTTCAACTATTTTTAAATGTAATAACGTAATATAACATGCGCTTGAGTTTAACTGTGAAACTATAGGTTCTTAATCTGATAGAATTATATCATAAGTTGTATAGCTAAGTAAACTTATTAAAAGTATATATTAACATAATTTTGTAGGTACATGTATAATATGGACAAATAATTCTTCCAAAACACCTAACCGGAACTCAAGGTTGGAGTTGAAATCATTTTCGCATAAAAACAAAATAAAAGATTCTCGGCAAAGCCGAAGGGTGACAGATCGTATTAATGAACTTGATCCAAATTAAAGTACTGTCTCTCACAGAAGAGGATTTAGGGCTTAGACCCGCCACGCCGCTCTAGACCCGACATTTATCTATAACTACAAAGAATGGGGAGTAATCAAGTAGGCGTCTGATAATATTGCTTCAAATCGGCTTACAGAGTAACGAAGTAGGCCCTTTGAAGTTGTGCGGCCTCTGTCGCGATAAACAAGCTACTCTGTGTAAGTGGATTTGCCGTAAGCCGCGCCATCGAAGGGACTTCTTACTGAGTTTGAATTTATCAAAACAGGATTTATTAAATTGCTTTATAATAGTGCCCCAGGGAGACGATGGAATAATATGTCACTTTACCATAATTGCGTACATTGTACAACCAGATGAGGCTTTCATTGCAAAAAAAAAATAGCGCTGATTAAGAAAAAAAATAAGCCATTCTACATTCAAAGCGGTGTTTTGAGATTAAGGTAGATAGATGGCATAACCATATACTTACGAGTATCTATAATTGAATACCAAAGATAGTATTAGTTTTTATTTAAAATAATTATAAAAAGAAAATTGAGAGAGACAGAGAGTAAGAGACAATAAGTTTATCAATAACGAAAATATAACAAAATAAATCGAAATTCATTAGTATCAGATTATATAAATATGATTTATTAATTAAAATAATGTTTAAAAATATGTTTGCGTCTTTTCGTTTGGGTTTTTGAATGAACATAAGTTGATTTTGAATTGCAACATTTAATATATAAGAGAACGATCTTAAAGTGTAAATAAATAAATAACTATTATTTTAGGGCAAAAGCCACATCGCTGTCTTTAGCCAAAGTAAGAGTAGATTGTGTTATAGGTACTAAGATAAGTTATAAAAAATTTATACATATTAAGTACTAATAACATATAGATAAATAGCCAGACACTGGAAAACACCCATGCTCATCATATAAACATTTTTTCAGATGTGGAAATTGAACCTACGGCCTAGGACGCAGAAGCAGGGTTACTGCGTTACTCAGATCTCATTTAAATGATCACACAATTAAAACAGGACAGGACAGGAGATTAAAAAAGAAATACAGAACCATTGTCAAAGCTAGGCATATTTCAAGAATTCATAACCGTCAATTCTGTATCGAGCGTGGCATGTATATTGCTTGGCGCGGTGCATCCATCATTGCACTTCACGGCTGAGGAGGCGTTCCACCATCCATCACTGTTGCAGCTTGGCGGATGCAAGCTAGAGGAATATTCGCTGGGAAAGCTTCAATTGGGGGAGATATATCCATTACTCGATGCAGTGTCAAAGGAGTTAAGTGATTTAGGGGCAATAAAAAGTATAATAGGATTTATGGATTGATTTGAATTTGATAACCTTGCATTCAAGTGCAATCACAAAAGAGCTTTATTGTTCTATGTCTAATATAATGCCAATGGAAAGCAATAGTTTATGTTAAGATTTAAACAATGTAAATGTAATAAAACGACGTTTGCTAGCTCAAGGCGGATTTTATTACAATAATACCCCTGCATACACAAAATTGTAAATGATAATACTGTGGAATATAACGAAGGACCGTAATAATAATAAATAATGATATATAAATTTAGCTGGTTAGAGTGTTCTCGATCCCTGTACCTGTGGTTATACGAAATCAACAATTGAACAAAACTGAACTACTCACCGCTTAGCTGGAACGTCCAGGGTCCGGAAGATCGTACGAGTAGTTTGAGCACGGCACAACACTCTTGATGCACCCGGTGGTGATGATAGTTAGTTAAGTATATTGTTGAAGAAATTAATTAAAACGCTAGTTACGCACTCGCGATTGGCATTGTAATAAATCTTGAAGAGGCTCGGTGACGCCGCCACAGTGCTGCCATTTTTGCATTCGGCAGCCAATCACCGTCCACCACGACGCCGGTGCGGATCAATCAGCCGCAGGAGTGTCAAATTTGGCGATTACAGAAATCGAAACAACCACAGATAGCAAATACCGAACAAATACACTACAGTAAAGCAAAAGCCTTTGAAAATCTAAAGTATTCCACGTAGTTGTCTTCTAACTGTGTTTTGATAAGAAGTCCCATTATTTAGAAATAGATCTATGAGACATATAGATCACCCAACACACGAATAGCGATAGATTTGGGCACCTCATCTACTTGATCACCTCTAGTCGAATAAAGTCCGGAATCAAAAGACAAAAGCTTGCAAAAATATCTTATCTTATTAAACTCGGGTCGCTCGCCACCCGAACTGCTAAATCCGGAATATTCCAATTGAGAAGCCATCAGGAACACATGTCGAGAACTCTTTTATTTCCGCCTACCCTACGCTGAGCTTATCCGGGGAGGCCGTTGAATAATGATCCCACTGTTCAAGGGTTCTTTTATTGTTCCCAATAGAAGATACGGTCAGGGAAACTTTACAATGTTTTAGTCGAACTATTTTGGTCTCTGGATTTAAGCAAGTGTGCTTAAATACATTTTTCTGGAGATGAACTGCAGCAATATTGCTGCATTTTTGTTCAGGTAACCACATATTGTTAATGATGTCATCTTCTACATCATTAGCCTAAACCTGTTAACATTGAAGCAGCTCTACTGTAAGACCAAGCCAGCAGGATGGTGATGGTAATGATCCCAGCAACTTTTTTATATGACCGGATAAACAGCTAGTATGTGCTTGTAACCTATGATGCTTGAACTATTTAGCAACGCAGCGACCCGCAGTAATCAGCCTGCGTGTGTTGTGGCGGTAATTCACCGCGATTTTATATGAATTTCATGATTTTCATCACGCGAGTGCGGCGCGTCATCGAGACAATGAGTCAACAGTCAACAAACCCGCGCCGAGTGGACGCGGTGCACTTGATGGCCGGTGTTCATTTATTGCGACAAATATTGTGCGAAATTGCTGCTAGGAGAGTTCATTTTATTTCACTTTTAAATTAATTTATTTAATTATTTATTTTTAATTTATTATTTCACTTTAAAAATTAAAGAAGGAATAATATTATATCATATATTTATTACTTATAAAACATAATAATACAGTAGTTAAATTGGTAACTATGTTTAGCTCTTGGTATGTGCAGGTTTTTTTTATATTTAAAGTACTATTAAACTTTTTGTCACCACGTTGATTATTTTTTACTACGGTGAAGTCAAAAGGTAGGGCTTACCTACCATGTCTGCTTAAAGGAGATGATACTAGCACCCACATAATCATAGTAGATAATAATTATACAGTATGTGCGTATATAATGTATATATAATTATACAGTATATACGTCGTGGTCGCATATACTGTATAAGATATCAGAGTCAAGTCTAGGTAGAGACATCTGAGCCTTGACTATTTTAAGTTTAATAGTAATGGAGTATCCAAAAATATCTTAGTCGGCACAGTCTATTTACCGCCACCCGTTGATCTTAATGCTCTAAATTCTGTACTTGATAATATTAATTTGGTTATGCAGTCTTATCAGGGAGATGTATTGATCCTGGGAGATTTTAACTTAGGTTTTATAAGCTGGATTCCAGATGATAATAATGTTCATATAACATCTCCTTCAAATTACAATAACTCCTTGGGCTTCTCGCTTGTTGACTTTTTATCACTGAACAACTTAATACAGTTTAATAATATACAAAATCACAATGGACGCATCTTAGACTTGGTTTTAGCTAATTTCAGCAATATTAAAGTAACAAATTGCCTTGAGCACTTGAGTAAGCTAGACCCACATCACCCAGTGTTAAATATTGAAATAAGTTTGAAAAATATTACCTTTATAAATAATAAACCATTTTCTACTCACTGTTTTAAAAAAGCAGATTATGCTGCTGTGATTTCTGAGTTGAGGCGTGTCGATTGGGATTTGGAACTGAATGCTTGTGACGATGTAAATATCATGGTGGTAAATTTTTATTCTATTATTAATACAATTATAAACTGAACGATCCCAAAATTAAATAAAAAACAACGGAGATATCCTGTCTGGTTTACACATAATTTAATTCAGATAATTGCAGAGAAAGAAAAAATTAGAAGTCGAGTGAAAATTTATCAAAATCCTAGAGATAAGTATGAATTATCTTTAGCTAAATATAGAGTGGAATCCTTGATGAAATCTTGTTATTGTAAATATATAGAGAGAACCGAGCAGGCTATCACACGCGAACCAAAAAAATTCTGGTCTTACATGAAAGAGCGTAAAGTTACCGTTACCGAAATCCCGTCTCAGATGACCCTTGATGGCAGCACGGCCACTTCCGGTAAAGATATATGTAATCTGTTCGCGAAACAGTTTTCGTCCCTATTTACAAATCCAACAACTAATTTAGCAGCACCAGCTAGCTTTGACCTCTACCCCAACAAAAATCTTTCAAAAATATATATTCATGAACAAGACATAATTATTTTAATTATGTCTTGTTAACTTAACTTAAATCATTGGATCACAGTAAAAGTGCTGGACCCGATGGTATTCCCCCCATATTTATAAAAAAGACCTACAAATACCTCACCTGGCCTTTAAAAATTATTTACAATAAATCACTACAAACCTCAACGTTCCCTAATATTTGGAAGACAGCAAATATTTTGCCTATTTTCAAAAAAGGTTCCAAGGATAACATTCGCAACTATCGACCCATCTCTATGTTAAACATTTTTTCCAAAATCTTTGAAAAACTTATATGCCCAATAGTAACAAACTACTCTAGTAATTTTATTTCACTCGACCAGCACGGATTTTGTCGAAATCGGTCTAGTGTATCAAATCTTGTAAGCTATATAACCTATATATCTAAATGTGTTGACAACAAACAACAAGTTGATTCCATATATACAGATTTTAGCAGTGCTTTCGATAAAGTTGACCACAGTATCTTAATATTAAAGCTATGTGGGTACGGGATCCACGAGCCTTTACTCTCGTGGTTTAGATCCTATCTAAGTAACAGAACACAAAGAGTAAAAATTAAAGGTTACTCATCTGATCCTTTTACCGCTACTTCTGGAGTACCTCAAGGAACTCATCTAGGACCAGTTTTGTTTACCCTCTTCATAAATGATATAACACAAGTAATACGCTACAGTAAATGTTCCATATTTGCAGACGACCTAAAGATTTATCGTGTAGTGAATTCCTCTGAAGACAGTTACCTCTTACAAAAAGATGTTAACTCTATTTATGACTGGTGTAACACAAACCGAATGATATTAAATGTTTCTAAATGCGCGCATATTAAATTTACCCGTAAGAAAAAGAATGTACTGGAAACAAAATATTTCATCCGAGATCAGCAACTCGAAGAAGTGCAAGTTATAAGGGACCTTGGTGTTATGATTGACACCAAACTTACGTTCACTCAGCATATCAACCATATACTAACAAAGGCATGGAAGTTGCTTGGGTTCGTCAAACGCAATACTAAAGATTTTAAAAGTACTTTTCCTATCATTCGGTTATATGACGCACTGATTCTTAGTATTCTAGAATACGCAGTCTCTGCATGGAACCCGCACTATAAAACCCACTTGGATAGAATAGAGCGAGTTCAACGCTCCTTCACTAGGTACCTGGCTTACAAAGACAACACCTGCCAGTATAGAGCAGATTATAATACACGCTTAAGTCACTTTAAAATGCAGACACTCGAAAAACGTAGACACGTAGCAGATCTTATCACATTGTACAAAATAGTTAACGGCTTATTAGATTGTCCCGAATTGATGAATGAGATCAGCATACAAGTACCGCGATACAATCCGCGACGCCCTCTGCAGAATATCTTCGCGCCTCACTTCTCATATAGCAACCTAGGCAGATATTCTCCTATTAATCGCCTAATAAATAATTATAACCGTCCCGAACACCATGATGTTGACATGTTTCAGGATTCTCTAGAAATCTTTAAGAGGAAAATTAAAAAAAAATAAAAATTCGTAATTTGTAATAAAAAAATACATTTTTAATTAATTTAATAATAGCTTAATTAACTTTAGTTTTAAATAATAATTATGTAAATAGTAATAATTTTTTTGTTTTGTAATAATATATTTGTTAAGTATATATATATATTATAACTTATGTCTCATAATATTAATTTTAAGCCGGAGAAATGAAAATGTTGATTATGCCTGTAAGTAATGTCAGTATCAGCACTAGATTTTATGCTCAATGTTTTTATTTTTTTTCGATCAATGTATAATGCTGCCATTGTTGGCGTATCTCATAAATAAATAAATAAATAAAGTAACTATACATTTCTGGATCGAAATTATTTTCTTAATTTAGTCCTTTTACGACCCTTTTTTATGTAGTCGAGTTAGAGTTATAACTTTTTTTATAAAAAATACACTCAGTTCATATTAGTGATTTAAATAATCTCATACTCTGAAAAGTAGTTCAACAAACAAATGAATCTAGACAGAAATGATGTTAAGTGCGAGTTCCCCTGGCTTCCTTCCATCGTAATGAATCTGATCGCCCATCGATTTGCCCGTCGTTCGGCTACTAGTTCATAATGGGAACATGATAGATATCGCTCCCTCCCATTCATTTCACTACTTTTATTAGGATCTATTTGTTTTTCGTGCTCCTTATAGAAATATTAAAAGCTAAGGCTAGGGACTTCGTGTCTCCGATAAGTATTAAAACTTTTTTAGATCAATTTGACGACCTCCGTGGCGCAGTGGTATGCGCGGTGGATTTATAAGACGGAGGTCCTGGGTTCGATTCCCGGCAAGGCAGATTGAGATTTTTCCTAATTTGTCTTGGTCTGGCTGGTGGGAGGCTTTCGCAGTGGCTAGTTACCACCCTACCGACAAAGACGTATCGCCAAGCAATTTAGCGTTCCGGTACGATGTCGTGTAGAAACCGAAAGGAGTGTGGATTTTCGTCCCACTCCTAACAAATTAGCCCGCTTCCATCTTAGACTACATCATCACTTAACATCAGGTGTGTTAGCAGTCAAGGGCCAATTTGTAGTCCCTTAAAAAATATATTATTAATTCGCTTATTGATTTCACATTGGTTTGTATTCTGACCGGGTATAAAATTTCATGACTCAAGTTTAAGACATTTGCAGCTAATCGTAAAACGTTCCTTACAAGTTTTTCAAAAAGGAGCTTTATTATAGAAGATGGGTTTTCACTTCACGAGTCATCTACTTTTATGATAACTATAATTCATTCTATGCGGTATTCAACTGGAATCTTCACTCAATCACTTGCTTCTGGTTCGCTACAAAATTGACAAATAGTCACAGACATACTTTAACACCAAATAAAAGAACTGCAAATAACTCTAGCTAGCACTATCTGTGAATAAAACAAAAGCCTTCAAGTTATTAACAATGGATGACAAATAATCAATCATTATAACACAAAGAACTTGGTTTATTCCCATTTTTATGGCGCCGAGCACAAAAATATTTTGCAGTAATGGCCAAATAAATAAATTACAAGTCATAACTTACAGGCCTTTCCGATTTACACAAACTGCAGTATTTCCTTTTTTGATCGGGAACGCGAAATTTATGCGTTTGGAAAGGAAAACCTCGTCAGGTGGTAGCACTGTTTATATTACAGCCTTTCTACCCTCGATCCGATTTGACCTAAAAACAATCAAAGGTTTTTCGGCACAATAAAGGGCAAGAACGTTTTGTTTTGACTCTGAAGGTATTTGAATCTGACGTTATAGCAATTGTACCAGCTGTCAAAAGTCACTTCTTGGTACGATTAGTACTCCAGTGAAAACCAACTGAAATTATAATTTTAGATACAGCTTGATCATTTTAGATAAAAATATATTTAAAGAAATTAAGACTATTTGAAAAGGTATAAATGTTCGTAATCTTCGGTAAAAAGTTTTTTATTCATGGGTACCCGAAAACGGT
This sequence comes from Mycalesis mineus, assembly GCA_034621355.1. Classification (NCBI taxonomy): domain Eukaryota; kingdom Metazoa; phylum Arthropoda; class Insecta; order Lepidoptera; family Nymphalidae; genus Mycalesis; species Mycalesis mineus. The sequence goes on along the minus strand of JAXAVZ010000271.1, from coordinate 436,524 downwards.
ACCAGATAGCGTTCTAAAAACGGTAAACAAAATAGCGACGCCATAAGTTTGCATTATTGGCGTCATGGTACGGAATCCCACAACATTATGAAAACATTATTTCTATATAAGCAGAGAAGCCCCAGCTCATCCGGTGATCGGTGACGGTAAACACAATATAATTACATAATTATACGGAACTAATTCAGATATTGATTAGCAAATCAAGTTAGCGCTTGGCTGCGATATTATCTGACGCTAAGTGTTGATACAATACACGATGAGCTGAAGGGTTATTGATTTATATTACGATTTCAATTTTAATATATTAAGTTCACCTGACGGATATTTTACTGTTAAAATCATTTATAATCACTATTTCTACTGTCATATTATAGAACACTGAAGACGAAGTTCCCCGCGGCGCTTATCTGTCTGTCTATTCGAGGTTATCTCAAACACTACTGAACGGATTCTCATGCAATTTCCATCAATCGATGGAGTGGTTCCTGAGGCAGGTTTTGTTATATAGTTTGTTATGGTTTTATGTAAATAAGCTAAATATCACGAGAATATGTTGGAATTGTCGCACCACCCGTGCTTTCATTGAAAACACTGCCTAAACCCTACGAGAAATACAACAGCACAATTTATAGAAGTACTGTTCCATTTTAAGGATTAATCTTCAAAAAATTTTAACACTAAATAGAACCGACTCAAAACGAACTAAAAAGTAAAAAATAACAGTGTCATTTAGTTGCTTTAATTTACTTAAGCATAAAATATTTTAAAAATTAAATTATTTGTTAAAAATTTTTATTTCTTACTTTTTAGTGATTTATCGCCACGTAGCGTACTTGTACTATACTGTTATAGTATATTATACGGCACTTCTAGCCAAATAGCTACCGATACTTACACTAAAACCGAAATCGCTGCAAGTGTGCCTATAAAATTTGAAGAGTTCCTTCAATTTTCCCAGGATATCAAGATCAGATCCTAACATAATGACAATGGAACCACCTTGGAAGTGTACCCTTTCTAATAAAAATCGGACAAGTCTGTAAAAAGTTATGCGTGGTCATATATAAAAAAAATATATATATACGTGTCGAATTGAGAACCTCCTCCATTTTTTTTCCGTCGGTTAAAAAATCAATTTTAATAATTTAATATTCAAGTCGTTTAAAATAACTCCTAGGTTATATATGTAAATACAAAGAGGTCAGAAAATCAACACGTCGATTTATCCAATCGGTATTTTGTCCACGTTGTTTGCTCATAAATGAAACATCACATCAGTGATACGCCGCCCACAGCCCATGCCGCCCACGACCGCTCACGAGCGCCCACGAGCTGTTGTTGGATGTTGACGTTCTCTCAGTGGCTCAAATATTGGCGCAATCACGCTAATGTATTGTGCTTTTCATTTTACCGACAAAAAGCACAACCAGCCGTGCAGCTCGCATTGTGCTGTGTTATAAATAATTTACATCATTACTAGTAACTATACTTATAATACAGTATAATTTCATCAAAATTATTAGAAGGACTGGTGTCTTGTAGAAAACTATCGTCTTGAAAAATTGAAAAGATTGGCTATATTATTTTAGTTGTAAAGTATTTTTCATGCCAAAACTTGTATCACTATCTAATTGTATAATAAGCACTATCAGCGTATATTCATTACAAGCTAGGCTTTTACTGCAATTATACCTGATAGCAAGTGATGATGAAGACGATAAGATGAAAGCGTGCCGACTTGTTAGGAGTAGGGTAAAATCCACAGTCTGACTCGCACTGTCGACTTTTGTTTAATTTCGGCTTGCAGATGTTGATGATAATGACCAACGTCTTAACGTGATCTTCGGAGCATGGTATACCGTCAACGTCACAGAACTCGCCTTCTATGCAAAAAATATTGGATGAATAGAGAATCAAATATTTTATAGCCCGACCTAGAGATCAAACGTAGAACCTCTTTCCATATACAGAGTAACCACTATAACAATGTGTACTCATGAATGAATTTATTACTGAATAACAAATTCAAATTCAAATTCATTTATTGCGAATTGAGTACATGGAGATCTTATATAAATATTATAGGTTCTTCCAAATTCCGCCTTACAGCTTGCAATGTCCTTAAATCACTAAAAATACTGGTAATAACACAATAACGAATGAAAATAAATTTACTATATTTTTGTAAACCTAGTTCCGTGAAGTAACGGAGATTTATAATCAATACTTATCTAGAATTGCGTGACGTTATAAAGATGTGTTATTTTTGTATATTCTATATTTGTAATGACCTAGCTATACCTGTATATACTCGTGACTAAAACTACAACTATCTATTACATTTCTTCTTCTGCAATATGCGTATCGGAACGCTAAATCGCTTGGCAGGACATATTTACTGGCAGAGTGGTAACTAGCCAAGGCCGAAACCTCCCACGAGCTGAAACAATTGAGATATATTCAATCGGCCTAGTTGCAAACCGAAACCAAAGGCTAAAACTTCTTTGCAATGCCTCCAAAGTCCAAACACGTATTACGTTGAAGGCTTAAGATACGAGTAGCATGAATAAACATTAGAAAACAAACATGCATGCGAACTTGTTATCGCGTAAGAAACATTCTAACTAGAAGTGGGCTATTCGTGGCTTTAGCGGCTCCAACGAACGGCGTCAGCAGTTGGCGGATGGCAGTTCGCGGGTAGAACAAGCGCATAAACAGTAAGTAGCTCGTCGACAATCAGTAAGTACGCAACTTTGCCCCGCTCTCAGCACTTGGCTCGAGCAACTTCGAACAACGCGCGACCAATTTAAATGTGTGAATGTTAGAGGATACACAATTCTTTCGAGCTTCGAGTGAATGACCAAAAAGTAAAAATATTTTTATAATATATATTTTCAAGAAGGCCTAACTACGTATACTAGAAAGCACGACAGCTTCAATCAAGCAATTATACCGATTGGAGCGTCCAACTATCTAACTAACATTGTTCCGAAGTATTAACAGACTCATATTATAATAAAACAAGACAAAAGAATCAAGTTCGAAAAACAGGACACTTTTCCAACAACAATAATAATTGAGTCAAAAAATGCCGGCACAGCAAACCCCACGTAATCCACTCGTCAAGTGGCATCATTACAAGCTCCTTCACATCATGAGCCAGCATTTTCTGAACCCTTAACCTCCCCCCACTACCCCCTTCCGCCCATCACTAATGACTGCCCTGACTGAGATAGATTAGAGGCACAATGAAGTGACTCAAAATTGTCTTTAGGTACAAATCTTTTATTTTTCTTGTTTTCCGGTTATCCTGCGGATAATTGCAGCTAATTAGTATCGAGAATTCTACTGGGTCAACTTATACCGAATTTATATAGGTATGTTTACATCATCAGACAATAGTTCGAAGAGCCGACGAACGACTAAGTCATTAAAAGAAACCTATGTCTAGCAGTGGACTCCATCAGTTGATAATGGTGATTAAGCTAAACTAAACGCTAACTATTGAACGCTCGCAGTTTTATCCACGCAGTTTCTGTGAGAATATCAGGACACGAATTTAATTTTATTACTCCTCATGAGTTCAGAGATAATAATATTACTATAATATTTTTAATTTACGGTTAACAAACAAACAGACACACAGATGAACCACGTTCTGATATATGGTGAAATTTTGATAGATAAAAATAAAATATTTTATTTACCCCAAAACTTTGTAGACATAATTGAAAAAATATTCACTTGTTAGAATTTAAAACAATTAAAGAAAATTAAAGGTATTAGTACCAGTATGGCTTATGAAAGAACACTGGGCTCTGTAACAAAGACCGTTCGTTGGCTTTGTTAAGGCAGAAATGCTGATAGAGTAAGTCTGCACATAGCCTGAATGTAACAGAACGTAGTCTAAATTATCTTAATTGTACGGAAAGGTTATATTCGGCTATAAATAAAAGTGTACATAAATACAATGCACGAGCTTCGATAAGTACTGTATCTTATACTCATACTACATACTGGCAGTTCGGAGGCAAGATTATAAAGTCATAACAGAGCAGCGCGTGGAATTAATTTGTTAGTTACGAGTGAGTCGTGATCCGCGCCGCAATCTCCCGGACGCATCTGCCTGCGTCCGGGCGCGTCCGGGTTCGTCCGGGTACGTCCGGGTGCGTCCGGGTACATCCGGACTCGAGGCGGGGGTTTAATCTCACAAATTACACGACCCTGTCACTTTAAGGTTACTGCTTACAGCTGACTTATCGAATTAAACGTTACATGCGGAGGTGTTTTATCGCTTACAACGATTTCTGATTACTTGTTCAAGTTATTGATTGGAAACAATCAACAGAAATAATCGAACTACTTATGTTGGATGATATTTTTATTGAAGTTCATAATATCTTATTTTATACTAATTAAAGATAAGATACCAAGTAAAGTATACTGTAATGAAAAGGCCATGTTAAACACATTTTTAATAATTAGGACTTAGAACTATTATGTCTTGCTAGCGGTCGCCCGCGGTTTCACTCGCGTCAGTTGTCATGAGTCTGGCTATCATATACAAAAGGTTTTTTACAAACCGACTGGTAGTAAAAAATGGTTATTTCAATATTACAAACAGACACTCCAATTTCATGTATATTAATAGATCAACATAAAAACCTTAATTATTGGCTTACATAGACAGATCGCTGTTGTGAAAAAAATGTCTCGAATGAGGCAGTAAGGCAGGTTGCATACAAACTGAATTAGCTTTTTTAAAGATCATAAGACGTTTTATGTCACTAAGTGCTAGTCAGTACAACAATAAAGGAAATTGTTCAGGAATATAACTCCTAACCTTTGCAATATTGAGGCTGAAGATTGCGAGGTGATATCGTCTAATTGGCAGAGGGCAAATTAATCGATTGCAGGTAAGCAAGGTTGACCCAAATCGGTAAGGGATTAATTATTTATTGGACTGCGTACCGCCTCATATGGTGAGGTATCGGACTGAAACGTACTGCCTTGTGGCTCGGTGGACCTGGGGGCTTAGATAACAACTTCCGAATTAAGACGACGCAATGATCTTTATCAGGTATTACCAGAGATTTCCAGAACGGCTTAACGTGATTTTCGGATTAAAGATTTGATTAGAATCTTTATTTTTGTTGTTTTAATAGTAGAGCTGTTTTAGACTTGGCAAATTCAAAGAAATGCTATCGTCCTACTTATTCAATAGTCCTATCTGGGGAACTAAAACAATTGCCTGCTAATGGTTAGTCGAAAAGAAAACCTATACTAAAGCCAAACTCGATTGAGAATGCTTGTCAACAAACAAATTAAAAATGAAGGTATAAATCACTAGTCATTTTGCACCTATTTATTTTAATTAACTAGTTAATGACGAATTCATGACAATAAATTAGATTAGTAAGCTTAAAACTAATTAATATATTCAATATCTATTGAATAAGATTTTTTATAATAACGGAACATAATTTTAAATTTATTAGTCATAAAATGGATTTCATTTTCTACCTTCATTTTAAATCTGTTTGTTGACAAGCATTCTCAATCGAGTTTAGCTTTAGTATAGAAAACTAAAATACGCATGGTATGCAAAGATTACGTCCTATAAAATGTTGCCCGTCCGTCATTTGCTTATTCCGTTACCTTTAGTTGTTGTTGCATCCTTACCCCAGGATCAAATTCAGGACCTTGATCTACGGGTTACAATAGAGGAAGTGTGTACCACACAAACAACATCGGTAAACAATCACGCCCGATAATATTTGACTTGAGAGATTGTCTAGAGGACAAGCCGCCAAATGCAAAGCAAATATCCATTATCTACCAACTTCGGGACACCTTTGCGCAAAAAATCGCACATCGAATTATCAATCTTAAGACTGAGAATTAAGGTGTGTTATTGTTTAAATTAAGATCATTGTTTGTTGATGTTTAAAAAATATTTTCCTACCTTCAAAAACTTGTATGCATATGTTCGGTGGAGTGAATGTATTGCCTCGATACTGTCTGAGAGAGGGTTGGGTCCATTCGACCGTGACGTCGGGTTTAATTGCGATTTTTGGTTTGCATGAGGCGTGGGGTTTTGCTGAATGTGACGGTAGTCGAGCGCAACAATCCATATAGAAATAGTTCCGGGTGCGCGCCCCGGCTAATGAAACGGAAAGGGCTCCACTACAAACAAACATCGCATAAAAACGAGACTTTTATTATACTGTATGTGCTATGTTTTTAGGAATAAAAATTTTCATAAAAAACAATAGGTAGGTATATATATAGTATTATATACCTATATATTCGTCAAAACCTCTAAATATGCGTTATGATAAAAAATATTGTAAATTGATTGATCGACGGATAGAGATTTATAAGCCATAGTGAAGCTTCGCACATTTTACTTAACAAATGTACAATTTCATGAAAATACATTACATAGCCGACTAACTTGTTAGGAGAAGAAAGTAGTTCACACCCCTTTGGATTTCCAATTGACATGGTACTACAAGAACGCTAATCGCTGGGCGGTATGTCTTTGTCGGCAGGGTGTTACTACTACGGTTGAAGCCTCTCACTAGCCAAACCTGGACTAGTTAGGGAATCGTAACCTGGACCTTGACCGCCTCGTTGGTCTAGGACTGCCTCGTTGGTCTAGGACTGCCTCGTTAGTCTAGTGGTTAGCCTATGTGGCTTCGATCACGAGGTCCTGGGTTCGATTCCTGGGTCGGGTCCCGGAATAATTCTGAGCTTTTTCATTCTTCTATGAAATGTTCAGTACATTCCAAGCCCGCAGTCTGGAAGTTGGAGGTGTTACACCCCCGTGCCTCGGAGAGCACGTTAAGCCGTCGGTCCCGGTCACTATCAACAACAACTGATAGTGATCGTTAATAAATGAAACATTATCACCCTAAGCCCGCCAACCCGCATTGGAGCAGCGTGGTGGGTGAACGCTCCATATCCCCTCTCGTATAAGGAGCTAGGCCTGGCCCTGTAGTGGGCCGTTAATAGGCTAATAATGATGAACCTGGACCTTCATCTTATAAATTCATTGCGCATACCGCTGCGCCACGGCCGCCAAAATACGGAAAGCTGTTCAATGAAATATTGTAACAGCTAAGCACTAGTGTTCATATTTACTAACAACCCCAGCGTCACAAGGGACGCAGCGGACCAGCCCCGCGCCTAGCGGACACTCCACAAAGGACGTCCGGTCAACTCTCTCGAGACGCACCGAGGGCTGTGCCTTAAGACCATTAGCACAAAGTTCAGTATTGTACAACAAATGCCAACAAGGGTAGCGTGAATTATACACTCGCTAATAGTATAATGGATAGTTTAATGTCCACGTTACATACTCATCTCAACATGTCCCGTCTGCGATACGATAATAGACATGAGAGCTAAAACTGTGAAATCACAGTATATTGTTTTTCTTACATATTTTCCAGCTTTAATAATTGTTTATGTATTGTTAGTAGGGTCATTGTATTACACGTACTACATTAATATCGTATTGTTATCTCATAGGAGATTAAAACAAAGTGAAAGTAAAGTGCATAAAGAATGCATATTTGTGTTGCTTTAACACATGATTATAAGCTTTATAATCTCCTGCGTTGTCGCATCTAATTGAAAGTGTGCTGGTTCGTCACAGTGACCGTTCTGATTTAAAATGATGTATTGCTCGCCACGAAAGCTATTCCATTGAAATACATAAAAACCAGTACCGGACCAGCATGTTGATTGTGTCCGAAAACTCGACAGTGCGAATTTTCACAGCATCTCTATATCTCTCTATCTCTATGGTATCGTATTAGACAGAGAGACATACAGACAATGTTGAGACTCGCATTGTCGGATTTTGTTACAGAACCGACATCCACAGTACGTACTAATTGTCTGCGATAGACTACGAACCCTACCGTAGCAAAACGTTACGCCGTAGCTCACTACATAATACATACAATTTTTACACGACTTTAACAATGTTTCCTGTCGTGATCAGCTTTATTGGCAAACCGAAAATAATTAAATTACCCGTCGCCCGTAGTACGTAGCGATGCGTCACATTTATATTTTATACATATTTTTACTATCACTCGACCGTATCGAGACCGTAAATCGAGTTTGCTCTTTAAAACCGACGTTCGATCACAGCACAAACACTACCGCAGTGACACAACTACACCACTACACTAGTGTGCACGCCAAATTGAGTTTTTATAATAAAAATATAAGGTATACATTTAATTGGCAAGCGACAGCCGAAACCGATCAGTGATTGCGGTTGCGATTTATAAAGGCATAATAAAATCGTGTCCGCACAATGGAAATATTGTTTTAAATTGACAGTCCGTCGAGTGCCGCCACAGACGCATGTCGGACTATTCATTAAAAATAGCTTTTTTTATTACATATTTGTAGCTTAGTTAACTGTAGCTTTCCACAAGGCTTTACGGAAGTAGGCACGCACTTTTTAGCACCTATAAATTTCGGAAGCTTTTCTTTCATCTTTCAGTAAATGCTGGTTTTATAACCCTGTGCCTCGGAAAAAAATTCAGTAATTTATATGCTTGTGTTATAGCCCAGTGCCTCGGAGAGCACATTAAGCAGTTACACCCGTTCTCTATCATCAATAACTGATAGTAAATGTCAATTAATTAAGCGTTATTTACCTAAGCCCGCCAACCAGCATTGGAGCAGTTTTTTGTTTTTATAATAATAATTTTATTTGAGACTTTTTAGTTTTGGTACACTTTTTGTCATTTTTTGTTAAAACATTAATATGAACATCATATGATATTTATATTTTTGAAGTGGTGGGTTTACGCCTTTTATTTGGTGCCTGGCGCTACGAAATGCAATGTATCTTTGTGACAAATTTCGCAAAGTAAAAAGAATAGTATACCTATGTATGAAGTAGGTCTCTAACAAACAAAATCTCCTTAATAATTATCAGTTAACTAAGTGTAAAGTATTGTTACAATTATTCATAGCTTCAGACCTTTCATAATAATAGTGTCTCCGGAGTACAGAGTTATTCCTTCCTGCTCTAAATCAACTCTAACTCTCCGAGGAGCAACGCGAAAAGTACGAGCGCAGTAATATCCGGCGCCTCATTCCCACACTATTTGTATAGCGTAAATACTAAACGCGTGGTATTTGTACTGAACGCCAAAAGCTTCATTTGTACGCAAAAAAAATAAACTCTAAAACACAAATAACGGTTGGTTGCAAATTGGTCATTCGCGTTTTGTTTTGCAAATGTTTTGCACTCGTGCGATCTGTGTCACTATAGTGTTGTTAGTCGGATTATGATTATACAATAGTTGTGACATACATTCGAAGTAATAATAAAAATCGACAAATTATTTAACGTTTTAAGAATCGGTTTTAAAATAAGAATACAATTTTATAGTTTTAAATAAATAAAACACACTTGAATTCTGTTGAATGTGCTAAAAGTAAAAATAAATGCGTGCATTACTTAAGCATATTTTTAAAATCAGTACCATCCAAGTTTAAGGAAAAGTTATGTAACGAAAAAGCAGAGCACTTTGTGGATTTTAAGGTAACGAACGCCCTTTTAGTAGAAAGGTCGGATGAAACCGACCTTATATGCTTAAAGTAACTTTTCAAAGGCACATTAAATTAATAATGAAAAATATATAGTTATTCCATTTTTTCAAGCGACGTACCATAACCACTTTTCAAGTACACCTATTGAGTAGCTTCATCCTTTCTTCTAGCAAGCACACGAAAGTATACAATACAACTTTCTACTGAAACGTGAACCGGTATCATGCACGAATGGAGTACGGTCTGACTGATTACAAAATGGATAAACAAAGACATAACCCTAAAAACAATACCCGCATGTTAACAAGCATGCTACCCATATGTATAACTGAGGTAGGACTCCATCACAAAGGGCTGGACCCTTCGCCCGGAGCGATCGGCATGCGCGTCGCATCGCCCGGCGCCGGGCAGCGCAAACGATTGGGGAACCTTTGTGATTGAAAAACTGCACGCGCGACTTGAATACTTTACAGGCTGTTTACAACCTACAGCCTACCGTATACCATAATATAATCGACTACCGTATAGTAGACTAGCTGTCAAAATTGACTAGTATTGAGTAGTTAAACGAACTCAGTAAAAGAAATCCTACTTTAATTTTGTCGTAACATTTTTGCAATTGATCAATGTCAAGTCAATGTTTTCAACAATTAATAATTCAGTTTTGTCAGATTAGGGTTAAGTTTCCATTTTTGCGATGTTAACATAACAAAATTTATAAATTAAAATGCAATACCTGGTTGACCGAGTTTTGCTCAGTATTTTTAAAACGTTGAAGCCGTTTCCGGGATTCAGATTCTTTATATAAGTACAAGAATTGCTATTTTAAAGGTATTAGATACAATAATCTTGAGCAAAGTAACACTTACTCGTAATAAACACACAAAAAGTTCATATTTACCAATTGCCCTATATAAAACAGTTAGTAACATACAGAAATCCCCCATTAGATCCAAACAAGTGCTCCGTGACGTTAGTCTGAACAGAGACATGGCGTGACTCGCCGGACGCCGCGCTGCAGGCTGCACTTTATTTACTACTTAATGCGACTGAACAGCTGAAATACAGTACCAGAACTGTTACATTTTAAAAACTAATTGGTATTTAAGAGAAGTTAAACTCTTGGAAATTCCCTAATTCTAATTTGAGTTTACAATGCCGTTGTAAATGCCGCATAACATTTATATTTTACGGGTATTACAATTTATATAGCCATCTGACCTGTTAAAACCTACAAAAACGACAACTTTATATAGTATACTACCGATCAAGATAAAAAAAAATTTGTTTCTATTTCATTTAAACTGTAGGTATTAGTCAAAGCATACAGTGACTGCCTCCAGTAGGCACAAATGTCGGTCTTATCTCGCTAACAGCATTTGAAGCGGCTTTTACTAGTTCAGGCGCGCGCCACTTCCGGCGTCCAGTGCGAGGTCTGCGCTGAGCCTTACTTGTTATAATATACCTACAACTAAACTCCGTCTTACCTGTAGTTACACTTTACTAAATGTTTAGTTAAAGTGATTCGTTTAAAAGTTATCTCTGTTAACAGTTATCTAATTTATGCTTTCTATAACAGGATTAGAATTTATGTTTGGAACATCGATTCATATGGTATTGTTTAAAATCTTTGGCGGTTTGTTTGAAAATGATCTCACTTAATGAAGGTCTTTAGTCTACCGTTCGACGAAGAAAGAATGACAGTCACATGGTATTACGAGAAGACCAATTAATTTCACGAAGGTAAAATAAGCTCAGCATCCTTCGACCTGAGGTAAGAATAGTAAACATTTTATAACCCTAGCAAACTTAGATTGTTAAATTGACATACACCAATGCTATTTTAAAACAGAAATAAGGATAACAGTAGTACTTCCCTATCACATCACAAGCGAAACAACTCACCAAAACGAAAAGTCATAACAGGTCAAGAATAAACCAAGCGAATTCGAACGCAGATTCTGGTATATCTATTAACTAACAAACGAACTCTAAATATTATACCAACAATAACAATAAAGTGCTTATTAGCTAAATTATACCAAAGTTTAGTTCCCGCTCGGAACATTCGTACTACTGCAGTTAGTACTCACACGGATGCACGTAGGTTGACCAGCCTTGCAGTGTTTTCTGGGACAATCTTCAAACTCTTCTCTTCTTCTCTCTTGCGAACAATAGCGTTATTCTGTAAAGATGTTTATATACAAAGATAGTGTGTGTTTCGAATTTGTCTCTATCTCCATCTGTCTAACACGATATTCTAGATAGAAAGAGGTAGAGAATCCTAAAATTCAGACTTTCGAATTACAGAATAACTCTACTTATTGTTAACTGTAGTCTGCAGACATGACACAGCTTTTTACACAATACAACAAAGACAATATTTTAACCCCCACACATAATCAAACAGTCAATTTAGGAATTGATATTTTCTAAAATGGCTCGGAAGTAGGTAATAAGATTTTGCTACTGACTAGTTTTTACAAATACAAAAGAATAACGAAAAACTTTTCGTGAGAATTTTTTCCGTCTATCCCCCTTTAACAACGCGCGATAACGATTCCAATATTCCAGCAAGTTCAAATTAAAATTCACTCTAACATCTTCTGATTGCATTGTCAAGAAAATCACAATTTTATGGTACATTAATAAAAAATGTTTTGTATTTAAAATAACTAAATAGAATCGGAACTCGAAAGCCATCCAGGTGACGTCTTGAGAAAAGAACTTGTCATTTCACCCACGTCTGCTGCCTTAGGGATACAGTTTAATTGAAGTCAATTAATAATACATTTTAAAAATTTTACTTGTATCTATAGTTGTGACGATAAGTAAACTTAATTATTTACAGGCATCAATGCAGAGCCGACCTAACCGCAACCTGCAAGCTCTTCTAAGCTCCATCTAAACCATAACATTAGTGTTATAGCGAGCCTGCGGCGCTATTCCGTAGCCGCAAGTTTTGCGTCTGGAATACTAAACTTTTATAAAGCAGGTCCGGTGCACGGCCGATCGTGTGGTTACTCTTCCACGTTACTATTACGACTATTTAACAAAACAATGGTATTTGGTCGGTCAAAAATCTTACAGGCAGTATTCGGTAATCGATGGGACACCCTGTGTTTCGAAGCACGTCAGCTCGCGTTGACGATGATGACTTTGATGAGTGAAATGAGTGTATTTTTTCGCGTCTGTTTCACAATATTTGGTTTTGTCTGGTTTTTACATAAGTAAATGTTTATGCGAAGTTATTTTAATAAAACAATTTTCAAACTAACGAAGGCATGGAAAACAGCTACTAGTATTGTGTCATGTCATTTCACCAGACATATCGCAATACAACTTTAACCACAGATGCATCCGCTCATCCCAATTAAAAATTCAGGACTACCAAAGCGGATAACATGAACTATTATAAACTACCCGCCGGCTCAGTGCAACGAGCGGCGCACGCTACACTATCGCCTCTTGCGTTCAATTTGACGACAATTGCAGCGACATGAAAATTCATAGTCCGACACTCTTGCCGATACCGGGGAACAAAGCGCGTCGTTTCCGCCCGCCCCGGCCGGAGATTGCACTCAAATACATTTTTGGTTGCGTCCAAAGTGGAGGGGGTCTCCCCTACCCCCCACTACCAGCTGCAGATAGTAGGTAGCATGTTGCATCACTGGAAATATTTTGTGTTACTCTACTTACACTTAACTTCACCGTGTTTTATTTTTCCTATCAACATGCAATCTTGGTGGCAAGAATACCAACAGATACTCGTAAAATGTTCTTTTAATTATTATTTATATTACTTGGTCTATGCGCGAGTCATGATACGATTCTTTTTTTTATCTACTGCAAGTTGGCCCTTGGCCATTGACTGCTATCACATCTGATGTTAAGTGAAGATGCATTCTAAGATGAAAGCAGGTTAACTTGTTAGGAGTAGGATTAAATCCACGCCCCTGTCAATTTCTACACGATACCGTACCTGAACGCTAAATCGCTTGGCGGTACATCGTTGTCGGTAGGGAGATAACTAGCCACAATAAAAGCCTTCCACCAACCAGACCAAGACAAATTAAGCAAATCTCAATCAATCCCGCTGGGAATCGAATCCAGGTTGACGACCTCCGTGGCGCAGTGGTATGCGCCGCGAATACTACTGTACCACGAAGGCCGTCAAAATCAGGAGTCGGAATGAATAAAGACAAGCCGCGTATGAGCTGACTGCTGACAACACACGCTAATTACATTCCGCTCTGTGTATGCAGGTGCTTTGTAAACGATAAATATATTATTTTAAATATATTACTTGGTCTGTGCGCAAGTCGCGATACGAGTCACAGTGAACAAAGACAAGCCGCGTATGAGCTAACTGCTAATTACATTCCGGACGCGAGCGTGCTACTCGTATGTTGGCGGGTTGGTAAACGATAAATCCACTGCGAACTTCTATACCCGAGCCATTAAAATCGGAGTGGAATGAATAAAGACATCGAGTATGAGCTGACGCTGACAACACACGCTAATTACATTCCGTTGTGTATGCAGGAGCGTTGTAAACGATAAATATTTTATTTTAAATATATTACTTATTAAGGTTACCAACACGATACGAGTCATAGTGAACAAAGACAAGCCGCGTATGAGTAACTGTAATTACATTAGGAACACAACATGCTACTTAAATACTGCTGGTGGGTTGATAAACAAAAAGATACATAAACTTTATACCCGACAATTAAATTCGCCTTGGAATTAATAGTACATCTAATATAAGCTTAGACTCTAAAAGAGTTTACCTTAAAATATATTAGATTGGTTTAAGAAATTGTAAGGCGTTTATTTAATTATTCTCGTTCTTAAACTATCCAGAAGAGTATTTGACTCACACTAAAACTTTCACTATGGCGGTAAGGGCCTATTAAATATTTGTTAGCTCTAAGTAATAAATAATAGCATAACAGTTATGAGGTCGAGTTCAAGTCCAAGAGTTTCTTAGTTTGAACTCTAGCAATTACACGATTCTCATATCCATTTCAAAGACGGGTATGTTACCTAAAACTTTCACTAGAGAAAAGGGATAAGGGTTAGGAGTGTTACTATGGGCTTTGGTTTTTAAGGTACCGTTACTAAATGGCAAAAAATGAACCCTTATAGATTCGTGAAGTACATCTGTATGTACGAAATGTGTCTGTTCATTTTTTCCGAAACTAGAGATATCAAGTTGAAACTCATATCAAAAATGTTTACCTGCTCGTTTTACCCTTGACCGCTCGGCCGGCCGAAAGGATGGATCTTTTAGAACAATAATTATGATAAGTTAAAAATAAGTGAATTGTAAGAATTTTAAATCATTGTTTCAATAGTGCTGCGTCCAGGGAGGTAGTGTATAAGGTTCTGCAGTGCCATCCATCACCTGAGCGTCGCGCCGCCGTCGTGCGTCGCCTCGCCTCATCTATCACAATCACAATCACAATCAGAGTCACAATCGTTCTTTTACATTTTCTGCTCTTACAGTGGTTAGGGTTCAAATGAACAGCTTTACGATTTGAGTAAGCTATACCTAGAGTTTTATCTGTTCTTTTTTTAGTTAACAGTTTCTTCTATAGTATGCTCGCCTGATTGGACCTGTGGTTTATCACCTCGGCTCGGAGCTAACAAAAAATATTTTAATGGAATTACTGTTTCTAGAAAAATCATAGTGATAGATAGCTAGGAGTAGGAAGGTTCATGATGTTAAAATATTTTTGAAAAGGCGTAATCGTTAATTTGAATATTTAGAAAATCAGTTCATGTATATTCGTAATGATCACGACAAATATCACCAAACATGTTTCGTGATCGTTGTCCACTACTAGACAATGGCTCTATGTCAATGTATATCAGTGGATGTGGACTACATGATTTGCCTGCCTATTAAGATATTTCAATCACATCACTTTAGCTCCGTGGTAACATAGCTGTATAAATATAACATTTGAACACTAGCTTCAAAACGATATTTCGAAAGTATAAAACATTATATAAAATGAGTTTCTAATGTGCACTGCGACGAAGGCGACGGGGCCGACGCGCCGCGACGCAGCAAAGCCACAAAAGAGTAATTGCGAGCTCGGTTAACAGTTTTACGCGAATTGTTTCGCGAAGCCTACAGCCAATTAGTGGAAGCTTCAAAAGTAATTGTCGCTGATTTTTTAATTTTTCTCATTCCGCTGACAGAGCGTGTTCCGACTCTACCGTTTTATTAAAACTAGGAACGACGAACGGCTGGCGTGCGCTCAAACGTTTATATAATGCGATTGAAATAAAATACGAACAAGTACGTAATAAATCACTTACAGTATTGAGATTTACAACTACATAGGTTGATTATAATAAAAGGAAAAAAATCGGCAATTTTAAAGTTAGATTTACCCAAACACTGAAACGTCACTGAAATCCAATCAATAAAGTTATTTTCAGTACCGCTCAAATTTGATGATTGAGTCATGATTGAGTATACCAATTTGAGGTTTAGGACACACTCTCCTGGAGGGTCTTAAATGTTCTAGTGTGTCAGTGACGTTTGAGTATCCGGACTTTAGTTACGTTTAACCATGAGTATATCTCTATGATTAGTGAAAAAGATTCTTGCAACTTATTGTTTTGTATTCATTTACAATAATATAAAATTAGATGTTGATTGGCATTGAGAAGATTTTTAATCATATTGATAGTTTATAACAATAAAATACAACTACAGATTTGTTCCAGAATTTGATCTCACAAATATATACATTATCTATAGCTCTACAATAAACATATAAAGCTCTGAAGTACTGGCTAGATAATTAAACCTTGTCAATGTCCATTAGTCTATCACTATCTATATTATATAATAATACATTATTATGGATGCATAAAAAGTATAATTTATAATAAACAAATCAAACTAAGTTCCTATCTCGATGCAAAAACAAATAAAATGAACGGTAAGTTCGTTTCAAGATAAAACAGTGGTAGTTTGTAACTGGGAAGTGGCTTCGCTGCGGGGCGTCACTTCTGCTTGAATCTTGAATAAATGACGTCACAAACGACACTACAACTTACTACAGCGTTACAACTAGACACTCCACACAAAGCGCGCCGCCCAAGGCTTTTGTTCTGAAATGTTACAGAAACGCGGCGCCGCACTTGCTTCACCACGTGGCTTTCTTTACACCACAGAATTACTACAGTCGATCTAAGCTTAAAACTATTATTTAAACAAATTAAAATCTTTAGAATTTTAATAATTTTCTTTTCTTCCACCAAAATGTAGTTCGTTTGTACATACACATAGACTATAACTGTTCAAATCCAATTTCTAATATAATATTGAAGTTGATAGTCGAAATAAAAACATTTCTTTTAGGTTGGCAAGTTTTACAATTGACGCCAGACAAACTTCGTGATACGATTGTTTTATCTGATATACTTACCTAGTAGTAAATAATACGGATTAATCTATATTCTAAGTGCCCCGCCGTGTCGGTCTGTCTGTCAGTTCGCGTAAAAGATACTCATAGATTACTGAACGGATTTTCATGCGGTTTTCACCAATAGATAATGTAATTCCTGAGGAAGGTTTTAAAATATAATTTGTTAAGATTTTGTGTGAACTAGCTCAAATATGACAGTGAAAGTGGAAAGTTTTGCGTCTGAGAGCTTACATTGAAAATGTTGCCGAAACCCTTTGAGATAGATCTAAAGAAAAGAAGGATTATTCCTCTTTATACATAAAGTTCACAATGACATATATCTATCTATCATTAAAGGGATAACTTGCTATACACATTTTTTTCTTTAAGAAAATTAACTTATTTTTTAAGTATTCTTGGAAAATTACAAAATCATTCACATAAAATTAGATAAAACTGTCTACTAGTATTAAGTAAAACACTGTCACTTGGGTCTATATGAGTCAGACTTTGAGGCGCTCACTATTATTTATCCAGCGTCGTAAACCCATCGCCCACACCGTAAACGCGCCCGAGGAGCGCCGGGTCACTCGTACGCAGTTAACCTAATTACTTACCCCAAACAGAATATTTATGAGATCTCCACACAATATGCTTAGCGTTCCAAATGAACTCAATTCCTATGAGCACAACTGGATCTCATTTATCCTAATATTACAAAGAGAAAGCTCCGAATTATATGAATTTTAATAATTTTCGGAATCTCTGTCTGTGTTTCGAAATTCTCTCATTATTTCTAGTATAAATTGTTTTTAATGTACATTCTTATTATAAATCGTTTGTTATACTTTATATGTTAACTAACTAGTAGTTACATTTTGCATATATTATAGTTTGACAGCAGTACAGAAAATAAGATACTTAAATACTTTAAATAAATTTATTTTAAATGTACATTACATTCGAGCGAAGCTATAATATAAACGTGTATAAGCTTGTTATTTGTATAAACGTGTATATTTTAATATATTTCAAGCGAAAACAAGACTGTGATAAATAATAAGACTGTATAAAACAATTACTTAGTACTTACTTTTGTACTTAGAATTTCAAAAAAATATTAAAACATTCAAAGCTTCATGACGAAATTTTCGTTCTAATTGGGTTGTTTAGTTTCATTGCGAAATTCCTATGGTCATCTTCTTGGTCCAGTATGAGGTCAGCTCCCTGACTTCTAAATTTGCATTGTCAAGCGATATAAATATGCAATCAAAATTTCAGATAAATCAAAAAACCAGAAAGTGGGTAACTTGTAAGATTTGACACCTTGATATACCCTGTAAAGCACAAAATACTTAATAATACATATTCGTAATATTGTTTATTATATAATGTTTTGGCCGAGAGTACCTACATCTCTACTCGCAGTTCTTTGAAAGAAAGTGCGGAGTTTAATGACCGCCGTGCATTAGCAGCGGAGAGTGCGTCAGATGCTCAGACGTCTTTAAGATTTGGGAGAATAGTTACTAAAGTGAACTACTTGGAACTTAATATCAGTGTTCTTCAAATCCTTCTACCTACTGCAGAATTTACTGTCGGCGATTAAAAATTGATCTAAGTGTAAGGGGGTGTTCTGCGTAAGCAACAAATGCGACGGGATGCGACACAATACTACGTTTTTTTTTTATTGAGAAAGAATACAATAAGGAACTTAAGCTAACTTATCCTAATAACTATACAAATCATGCCCAAAACTTAATTGTTAATATGAAAATAAAGTGGTACAATCTATGTATAAAGTAATAAAATGTTTCAATTTCCATATGAATTCACGTTGCGAATGTATATAGCGACTCTACTTATTTAAATGTTGTTAGTATTAAGCATCTTTTACACCACGAAAGAGAAATGACCAAGTACCGGACCTTGGTAAAAAGTTTAAGCATTGTGTATGAGAATTCATTAATGGTTCATAGTGACTACAAGCGAATAGTTTTTTTTTTAAACGACTTCAAAAAAAAAAAGGCGTTTCTCAATTCGACCGTATATATTTTTTTTTTTTTTATGTGTGTTCGCGCATTACTTCGTCGTTTATGAACCGATTTTGATAATTCTTTTTTTGTTGGAAAGAAGATAGTCCGGTGGTGGTACCATGACAAGGAAACCAGGATCTGATGATGGGATCCTGGAGAAAACGAGGGAAACTTTCAAAAATTGTAGACACAACCAGTACGTTTGTTAATTTTTCCGGTAAGTATTTAAAAGCACTACAATTTGATGAAGGTCTGGAGTCGATCTGATGATGGAGCCGATCTTAAACTCCGTAACGTTTTACAGTAGCTACCTTGTGTTTGGGCTCGATTAATTTGTCTCAATGAGAACTTTACATTTAGATGGGCTGTGACTGTCATTGAGGGTCTGATAAGACGACGTACAGTTAAGGGCTCCGTAACGTTTTACAGTAGCTACCTTGTGTTTGGGCTCGATTAATTTGTTTAATAACTTTACATTTAGATGGGCTGTGACTGTCATTAAGGGTCTGGCGATGAAGACGAGCAGTCTTTACGTTTACAGTAGCTACCTTCGATTAATTTGTCTCAATGAGAACTTTACATTTAGATGGGCTGTGACTGCTTACGTAGCTACCTTGTGTTTGGCTCATATTTGTTTCAATGAGAACTTTACATTTAGATGGGCTGTGACTGTCATTAAGGGTCTGGTGATGAAGACGAGGGACAGCTGAGGGAGCTCTTTAACGGTTTACAGTAGCTACCTTGTGTTTGGGGTCGATTAATTTGTGTCAATGAGAACTTTATATTTAGATGGGCAGTGACTGTCATTAAGGGTCTGGCAATGAAGACGAGGGACAGCTGAGGGAGCTCTTTAACGGTTTACAGTAGCTACCTTGTGTTTGGGCTCGATTAATTTGTCTCAATGAGAACTTTACATTTAGATGCAGTTGAGCTATTTAACGGTTTACAGTAGCTACTTTGTGATTGGGCTCGATTAATTTATGTCTCAATAAGAAGTTTGAAAGGTTATAGTTTCCAGTTAGTTTAATGTTTACTAAGTCATGATCCAATGATCTACGAAAACTCGAGGAAACTTTTTAAACTTTATATTCACTTTTGCAGGGGCGTCGGAATGTTATAAGTAGGTAGTGAATATTGGTACTTAGCCACCCGAGCTTTCTACTTTAAAGTCTTTACCTAAACTTGGATGGCACCGACTTCATAGATGTGATTAAGTAAATTAAAGTAAGTAAATGACGTAGTTATTTCCCGTCTCACACCTGATGTTAAGTGATGATGCAGTTTAAGATGGAAGCGGGCGAATTTGTTAATGAAATCCCTAGTGGTAACTAGCCACGGTGAAAGCCTCCCACCAGCCAGACCAAGACAAATTAAAAAACAACCCAATAACCCAGACCTCCATCTTATAAATCCACCGCGCATACTACTGCGCCACGGAGGTCGTCAAAAGAGTTATAATAGAGTCTAGCGAATAGTTATAGAGAATTGTCGTCCCCACAGATAGGGCGCAAGTCAAACACGCGGCGAGCAAATAGTCTAATCGGGTGGAGGCGATGTTTGCGTTGCGGCTCAGCGGCGGTGATGTGCGCAACTTTGTGCGTTTGGACTTATAGCGTGCTTACTAAACTGGGGCAAAGTTTGAGAAGATTGTGTAAACCTCGATGCATGAAAGCGGAGTGTTATGTTTGATTTGTCTCTATGATGGGACATCGTAGCTTCTACACTATTGATCATGATGCCGTTTGCTTTTTATTAAAAGCTGATGATTGACGTTTTATTCAAGTGAAACTTCTTTATCGGGGTTGGAAAAAAATTTAGTGTAACATTTTTTCGTTACGCGTCACATTTTTCCGTTACGCGCCATCTTTGACTTATGGAAGTGACGTGATAAATATATGTTATATTGAAGTGATCAGCAAAATCAAAGGGTTTATTTTAATTCTAATTCCAGTGAATTTCTAAAAAAAGTAAGTAATTACATCTCTTTTTCTAATACTTAGGTGTAATTATGGTATTTATTTTTCCACGTTATTTACAATTAACCTCAGTTTTTTATTGTATTTTTCAATACACTAACACGTGGGTGTAATTATGGTATCAATTTTTTCTAATACTTGAATGTTGATAAGTTAGTTAGTTTTTATAAAATATCTTCTCATTTTAAGCGCAATATAAAATAAGGTTATCAGTTTGTACGCTACGTGTATAATATTGTTAGAATAACATACATTTTGCATATCTCAAAGATTATTTTATAAGTCGTATTACAAGTTTGATTGATTTGTTTCTCTCCGCGAAAAGAAGAATTATTGGAAATGTTGACTTTACAATCTCCTGAGAATGCTCAGTTTTCGAAGAAAAACGTGCGTAGAGTATTTAATACCACATAAATAAATATAAATTAATGACGATAATTCCAATTCGTTTAATGTTAGAATAATTTATAAAATAACGATATTTTTTAATAATGATTTACGTGACAAAATTTAACAAATTTAATAAGTGGCGTTTTCCTTTCTCCTTAAGACGAAGACAATAAACAATAATTTCTAAAACAGCCAAAACTTTTACGAAGAGATAGAAGCAATTGAAAATAGGAAGCTAACAATGCGGCCTAAAGAGTTATTGTAATTCGGCGCGCGTCCACCGCGGGAACGTCTGCGTCCGTCGCGCGTCCCTCGCGGGCCGACGGACGCAAATGGACGCGGATTTACATTTTAATTGAAACTCTTCTGCGCCTGATTTATTAATAAAGAATAATTTGACTTTAGATTAATTGCGACTTCACGCCTCGTTATTTGGTTATTCGCAGTAAGGCGCTGAGTTTTTATCACGTTTTAACTGTCTTAATTATTTTTAATAATTGTTTAAAATATATATTTTTAATATAATAAAAATTTTAATTTGTCGCGTAAAATGTAAGTTTCTATACTCTATTGTTAGATAAGGTAATTTAAAAATAAATCAATCATCAAATTAAATTATCGCTTACGTTAGGCCTACTATTGTAATATACAGACAATGACCCAAAGTTTATATTAAAAGTAATATTAAGTCTATATTATGTCTAATTCAGTAGTTGTCAATGGGAGGTCTCAATAAATTGTTATTCGGAATCGGAGAACAATGTTCGCTCCAATCAGCCGCGCCGCCCTCGCCTCCGCCTCCGCCTCCGCTCCACGCGTAACTAATAACTGACAGATTACGCGCCGGCCTTCGCCGCCAATATCAAACGTAAAGATACGCCGCATAAAATATTCTAACTTCTATTTAAAAGTTAATTTCCCGTTCCTTATTCTCGCAGGTGGCTTTTTATTCAAGCTTGATCTGTTAGCTAATATAAATAAAAGTAAATATAAAATGCAAATCAAATCAATTAATTAATCTTTTTAATTATGAAATGAGACGGTACACTTAGTACACTTTTTGCCATTTTTTGTTAAAAAAGTAACATGAACATGATGTGATATTTATATTTTTGAAATGGTCTTTTTACGACCTTTCAATTGGTACCCATATTGCTAATAAGATAAGAGAAAAAAATACACACATCCCCCCTTTTTTCCCCCATTTACAGCCGCAATTTTGAAAATTTATATGGCCTATGTCACTACCACAATTTTGACAAATTCAACGACACCGCACATGTCAAAATCCGTTCAGCCGTTTAGGCTGTAGCGCGTGCCGAAGAAATGGACATACATACATACATACGCTCGATACAGATTTTTCCAACAGAATATAACAACAACAACAAATTCCACCAGCAAGCCTTATTCAATTCTGGGCTCTGCACCTGATTGGACTATATTAATGGACACGTATGAAAAGCACTATAAAATCCCGGAAGACTTAGCTATTTCGACATCTAGACCGGACATATTTCTTTTTTCCACACAAATCAAACGTATAGTACTTGTTGAGCTTACAGTGCCGTGGGAAACAAAAATCCCTGAAGACCATGTATACGAAGTGAATAAATATTATGACCTTACTAATGAATGAACTAACTAAAAATGGATATGTGGTGAGTTTATACGCGGTAAAAGTGGGTGCGAGAGGTATACCAGCCAAGTCTCTCTGTAACCTGCTAAAAGACCTTGGCCTTACTAGAAGTGCAGTAAGCTCCATACTGGAACGAGTGTCCAAAGGGTCCTTCCGAATTTGACTGGGCAGGGAGAATTACTTGAACAGAGGAGGTGAGTGTTGACAGCCGTCACTAAGAGTACTCTTTTAAACCTACACCCGTGTCACAAGTCTCGGGCTCTGTTCGGAGTTTTTCTCTCTACCACGCGATGGACCCGGCACCCGCACGGTGAATCCATGGAATGCTAAGATATTCGTCTCTCTCTATTACTAGCTGCCTTATTGGTCCAGTGGTTAGTAATAGCTATTTATGTTTTAAATTTTGAGTTTTTTTTTTCATCACCTTGACTGCAATCAAAGATGGAAGCGGGTTTACTTGTTAGGCGTAGAATGAAATCCACACCCCTTTTGGTTTCTACACGACGTCGTACCGGAACGCTAAATACTCGGTAGGGTTGTAACAAGCCACGGCCGAAGCCTCCCATCAGCCAGACCTGGATCAATTCAGAAAATCTTAATCAGCCCAGCAGGAAATCGACCCTAGCACCACTGTCTTATAATTCCACTGTGCATGCCACCGCGCCACGGAGGTCGTCAACAGTTAGTAGTTTAGTGGGTGAACCGTGTAGTCACGTTATCATTTTACTGTTCCTCGTCCTGCTACATTATCCCGCGGCTGTGTATCTTGGATTTGACATATCGATGTCATTCGCTAATTGTAATTTACAGTCCGATGCAAATTCGCGACAGCCAACAATTTCGCGACGTCTCCGCGTCGGTTTCATCAGAGCGTAACATTGACTTGACTTGAACAGTTCATTGTTATTAAATTGCGTTTAACGATTGATTATTTAATTTAATTTTTCCCACCCATTTAGTTTGACACATAATTTTTTTAATAAACTGTCTTTAGATTTTTAGAACCTTTGTCGTTTTAATTTTAAGCACGTGTTCAAATACAAGACTCGAAGTGAACTATAAGTCGTTTTATACGCATAGTGGGGTAAGTGCGAGTTTTCACCGAGCGACTGCGTAAAAACGAAACCACCCGATTATTTAGAAAAAAAGCGTTCACTCTCGCTATAACTAGATGACGCTGCTTCAATTCCATATAAATTTGCGTTACGTTTTTACGCAGTCGATCGGTAACAAACTCACGCTAGGCACACTGATCGTATATTCAACATTGGGTTCACTCCGCACAGCAAGACTCATTAAACTAAGCTCGGTTAAAAGGCAAATCTAAAATCAAAAAGCATTTCATACCTGTAGATAAAAAACTAACCTTTATTATCACATACATACTCTATTACATAATTACACATACATACTCTCTCTCGCCTCGACTCGACTGCCTCGTTGGTCTAGTGGTTAGGCGATGTGGCTTCAATCACGAGGTTCTGGGTTCGATTCCTGGGTCGGGTCACGGAATAATTCTGAACTTTTTCATTCTTCTATAAAATGTTCAGTACATTCCAAGCTCGGAGTCTGGAAGTTGGCGATGTTACATCCCCGTGCCTCGGAGAGCACGTTAAGCCGTCGGTCTCGGTCACTACCACCAAGTGATCGTGAATAATTGAAACATTATCACCCTCAATATTATCACCTATCAAGCTCGCCAACCCGCATTGGAGCAGCGTGGTGAGTGTACCCTCCATATCCCCTTACTTATAAGGAGGGAGGCCTGGCCCTGTAGTGGGCCGTTAATAGGCTGATAATGATAATGTTGATGACAAATACATAAAGACGACGCTCGTTTACAAGCATGTAGATTTACACTCTTGTTCACAACAGTCTACAACATTTACAGCATATTCTGAAAGCAACTTCCAACAATAGTTTTCCCTATCAGTATAATAAGTCAAGAGAATCACTCTTAACTTGAATTACATGACACATTATTTATATATCCTTTATTTGTACACCACATTAACTACAGCAATAAAATTATTATTATAAAAACAAAAAACCCGACTGCTTAGAAGTTATGAACTGAAAAGAGAAAAACAAGGATCACTATATCTGTATAAAATTCTAAATACTTTATGGTTTATACATACATACATACATACATACGCTCGAAAAACATAACCCTCCTTCTGACGCAGTCGGGTAAAAACAGAGTAATTTAATAAGATACATTCAAATAATTACATACTGATACACAATAAATTACATATATAACACAATAAATATTAAAATAAATATCATAAGACAAACTAATACATACGTAATATGACACGAAGTAAATACAAACCAATAAGTCATCAAAAGTACTTACTCGTAATTAAGATAGTATGACTTAACAACTTTTTTAAAAGTGCCCTGTGATTATGACCGTCGTATGTCCAGTGGAGAGCTTTCCATAGCTGAATGTGATGCACGAACGTTTGCAGAACTTACTCCTTTGTACCGGCATGCGCAAAGTAAGGGCACGATATGATCTTAAATTGGATTGCTCTGCCAGAAATGTGAACTTCTTCTTCAGGTATGGTGGAGAGCTTGGATTAAATAGGCAAGGTGTTCCACCTTGGGCTGCATCTCCGCTCACCATTAGGTGTGATGCGCGCTACAAGCGCTAGCCTTTATAAAATTTAAAAAAAAACCTTTTTTTACCTAAATTTTTTGAACTTCCTTATCTCACCAATCTCTATCTAGAAATAGACATAATAGTTAATGTTACTTCATCAGTAACATCATTATTATTATTGACGTTCAATTGATAACGGTTGATGAAGCAAGAGATTCTAAGTGATTCATTTTTTCATTGATATAAGAAGCTTTTAGGGAAAAAAATCGCCCTTTTGTATGAGATCATTTCAGTTGTGGAGATCAAAAGATATTCAAATTTAAGTTAATCGGATGAGTGAGCGGAGGAAATCGGTATTTTGCGGCGATTCCATGCCATGATGATTAACTGCTAATATACCTTTGGCTTGAGTATCAATATAGACTTTTACGTCATTTTTTTTAAGTATTTTTTGTAATAACAATTATTTCGATTGTTTCATATATTGCATCTTCAAATTATTAAATACATGCATATCAAAAAGTGCATCTCGAGTCGACGTTATTTAACAGTTTACCATGGATATCTCTCAAAATAAGTCGACACGAATCTTACTTTTTTAATTGTGTCTTAATAATTGGTCTTAATAATTGGACGACGATATTTGTAATTTGTTATGAGTCCAAAACAAAAGTTTTAAAAAATGCTGGTGATATCTAGGTCTAATTTTAAATTTTAACTACGCAGACACCTACAAGCAAGTAAAGTTTTGACGGCCTCCGTGGCGCAGTGGTATGCGCGGTGGATTTATAAGACGGAGGTCCTGGGTTCCCGGCGGGGCAGATTGAGATTTTTCTTAATTTGTCTTGGTATGGCTGTGGGAGGCTTTCGCTATGGCTAGTTACCACCCTACCGACAAAGAAGTACCGCCAAGCGATTTAGCGTTCCGCTACGATGTCGTGTAGAAACCGATAGGGATGTGGATCATCCTACTCCTAACAAGTTAACAAAAAACCATATTTTCATCAAAATCTCTCCAGCCATTTACAAGTGACGTACGCATATACGTCCCGCCATAAATTTTTAAGAAACATGATTGCTAGACAGTTGAATTTTTCATTGATTACGTATTTGTATAGTAACAAATACTAAAAAAGCTCTATACTTTTATAATAAGTACTAATTTAATACAGCATTGGTACGAAACCCTTCGTGCGTGAGTCTGTATAGAACTTGGCCGGTTTTTTACATAGATTCGATAAAGTAGGTACACTGACAATACCTACTCCCGGTTGTTTTTCACCCTATCGACTGTAGTCACCGGAGCATGACAGCGGCAATCATCCCCCATGCCGCCCCGCGACCAGCTGACTCGACTCATGACTCATAACGAGTCACAGAGGGTGCTAATTACCTGCGTCACACCCCGGACCCCGTGCCGCGTCAGCGTCACGCTTCACACTCGCACTTTACACAGCAGTGACTTGCTGAGTGCTTCTAATTGCTTTGAGAATTGAGGTCATTTGTTTCCCACTTTCGCATCTACGTTGATATTTATTATAAAATAATTAATTGTAAATTGCTATTAAATTGATTATTTTCGAATATTTTTTTAGGTAAAAGGGGCGAAAAATGTTTCGTTTTACTTTAGTCCAGAAGTTTATCAGTGTATCGTTCCCGACTATTGCAGTACTATTTACTTTACACTTCTGGACCGAACTTTTTTTTTTCTTTTGAGACAGCCGGGTTTTATTTGAACGTCAAAAAGTGATTTTATCTCGATTCCCAAGATTTGACACAAACAGGGCAAGTGGAATCTGTTTGGGTGAGTGATATCTACAGAGCTTGCATTAAAACGGCTCAAGGGTCGACGGTCGGTAAGCTCTGGCTCAAACACTGCCCTTGAGCCTTGAGCCACACGACACCTGGCTTTAGCCTGCCTTAACATATTACTGTTTAAGATTAAATACGCCTTAAACTAACAACGCATCAAAGAGCGTGTATGTAAATATATTATGTGATAATAATAAATTATGACCTTTAAACTCTCGTCATCTTTTTTAAAAAGCTCGACTCATTTTAAATTTTTTCTTAGTAGAGTAATATAATAATGTAAAGTTATGTAATAATTATTTAGATAATACTAAATGAGAAAGAATTCAATAAGGAAATTAAGATAATTTATCCTAATAACTATACAAATTATGCCTACGTGCAGTGGTGACAAAAATACTGGCTGCATTTCCGCGTTGGATAGCCAGGTAGGTTGATTTCAATTGATTCGAAGTTCATCTTCACACAAGAAGTATAATAAATAATGATGGCAGAGTTCACAGCCACTCTACATTGAAGAATCTACCTTGTGTAAAAGTAAATAGTCACAACAGATAAAAACTTATGCTTCATAAGTGCTTGCAAACTTGGCCTTACTGAAATACATTTGATTTAAATTTTTGCTTAGATTTGATTTGATCTATGAGTTGACTCGTGAAAGCTGAATAAACAAATCAAATATATCAAATTATCGTGTGTTTTAGGTCTTGAAACACTTTCTTTTAGACCTAATCTAACCTTACAGTTTTAAGAAATCCAATCAATGCAGTAAATCAAGTAGTAAACGTCGTGATTCATTTAACAGTTTGCCGCATGCAGTAGCATGGTGCTATAAAAAGGTAAAACAAGTGTCGAACCCGGGACCACCCACTCAGCCCCGTCGTTGAGAATCGTCAATCAATCTTCGAGAGACAGTTAACGACCCGGTGACGTCACGCTCTCCAAACTTATTTCCTTCACTTTCCTCTACGGACCACACTCACTACTAGTTTTAGATTGTCCGATCCGACCAAATGACTATTCAGTTTACAACAAAAAAGAATATAAATCAGGCAATGATTTTTGATGTGTAAAAATTGAGTATATACTTACTTTTGACCCTCATTTATTTTTGTTTACCTGTGCGGTAATTAGGGCACAGTCAGTGGCACCCAAGCTCAGACGCACACCCTGGACCCTGAATAATAAAATTTGCTGTAAAGCTGATCACATTCATGTACATAGCTGTATATGAAAATTCCAGCGATTCCGTTTGAATGATATAATAACAGAGATAAATGAGTTTTTGAGTTTAAAATTATTTGATAATTTTAATTAACTAGATCCTTATCCTTACAAATATTATAAAAAGCGATTTGCAAGTATGGATGGATTGATGTTTATTACTCTTTCACGCAAAATCTTATGAATGGATTTTGATAAAACTTTACAATAATATAGCTTACATATCGGAACAATATTATCCCGAAATGCCCAGTAGAAAGAAAATATACGCGGGTGAAACCACAGGCCCCTTCTAGTAATGGACACATTAGTAATATTACGCATTAATGAACATGGCCTTATTGTATTTTCATAAACTTAGGTATCATCCGATATCGAATAGTATAACTTGTAAACGCTGTAATCTCCACTATCCGCTTCTATGCATTTACAACCTCGCCTGCAACTTTACAAATTCATCCAACTACATCCTTATTATTGAGTATTACAGTTGAAAGTCGTATAGCAAGCTGTTAGAGTACGTGGTACAAGTGAACTCATTACCCGCGTAGCCGCGGTCGCTCGTTACGATACTCTGCCACAATAGGGAATCGATGATTGTTCCACTTGTCAACTTTTGAAGGTGGCCACGTTGGTCCACATCGAGCCACGCCGGGCCACAGCAGGCCACAGCGGGCCACGTTCGGCCACACGGGCCATTTGCCAATGAGGGACGAAATAGACGATCGTTTTCCTCATGTGTGATTTGGAATGGCCGACGGATTTCGGACACATCATTAGGCTGCTTACTGCTACATTTTTACCTTACAACTTTTTTCTTTGCTCTTTATGTGTTATACCTTTTCCTTAGCTACATTTTTTGTTTCTTTGTTAAAGACATTGCAGTCACCGCTCGCCTAATACTTCACGTGCAAATGCGATGTTGAATGATACAGCTATGTTTAGATAGAGTCTTTTTGCAATTAGTTTCAAATGACAATCGTTTTACCCTGGCATCTTTCGCTTATTATCAAAAGACCTGTGTAATCTTGCATTAGATTTACTTACATAGTATACTTTCTCTATCTCTTTTCACTTTATAACCGGCGAAAAAAAACGGAGGAGGTTCTCAATTCGACACGTATAGTTATTTTTATATGTATGACCACGCATAACTTTTTACAGAGTTGTCCGATTTTGATAATTTTTATTAGAAAGGACACACTTCTAAGGTGGTCCCATTGTCATCATGTTAGGATCTGATGAGGATATTCTGGGGAAAATGAAGGAACTCTTCAAATTTTGGAGGCACGCTTACAGCGAAATCAGTTTTTGTCTCGGTATCGGTAGCTTTTTGGCTACTAGTTTCGTATAACATACTATGACAGTATAGTACGAGTACATTACGTGTCGATAAATCACTAAAAAGTAAGAAATAAAAATTTTTAACAAAAAATAGAACTGACTCAAAACGCACTAAAAAGTAAAGAATAACTGTGTATATATTTACTTGCTTTCATTTACTTAAGCATATCTAGGAGTCGGTGCCAGCCAAGGTTTTTACTTTAAGGACGTTACCTAGAACCCACAAACTGCTTTACCACGTAAAATAAATATTCCTTAAACTTGGCTGGCACCGACTTCATAGATATGCTTAAGTAAAAGAAAGCAACTAAATGACACCGTTATTTTTTACTTTTTAGTGCGTTTTGAGTCGGGTCTATTTTTTGTTAAAAACTTTTTTTCAAGGTAAATGATTTACCTTAGAAATAATAACTTCAATGACAAACAGACCTATGTTGAATATAATTTTAATTAACATGTAAAAGGTAACAACAATGAAAAAAAATTGCTTTCTTATGAAAGCTATTAAAAAATTACGCACAGAAGAAAATTAGAGTCTTAAATTAACAATCAAAAGAGTATTTAGTAATGTAGTATTTGCTTATGTAAATAACCCCTCAAGCGAGGCGAGGCGAACACAATGAGATGAATGTAAAAGAGACCTCTTTACTTCGTACAGTAGAGCTCCCCACGAGAGATTCTTGTGTGTCAACGCGGAGTTATAGTCCACTTCATTATGTGCTGCTAGGGTGATGCTCCACCGACACTGCGCTGATGGAAGATACGCAGCAAAGCTATGATACAATATTCGCTCTCGACTGCAAGCTGTACGTATAGAGCACCCCACGAGAGCTTCTTGTGTGTCAACGCGGAGTTATAGTCCACTTCATTATCTGCTGCTAGGGTGATGCTCCACCGACGCTGCGCTGATGGAAGATACGCAGCAAAGCTATGATACAATATTCGCTCTCGACTGCAAGCTGTACGTATAGAGCACCCCACGAGAGCTTCTTGTGTGTCAACGCGGAGTTATAGTCCACTTCATTATCTGCTGCTAGGATGATGCTCCACCGACGCTGCGCTGACGGAAGATACGCAGCTGAGCTATGATACAGTATTCGCTCTAGACTGCAAGCTGTACGTATAGAGCACCCCACGAGAGCTTCTTGTTCGCCAACACGGATTTTAGCCCACTTCATTATCAGAAGTTAGCCATCCTACCAATAAAAAAGATGTCGCATTATAGAAACTAATAATATGAGACGACAATTACACACATCGCTATATAGCCCCAAAGTAAGCGTACTCGTAGGTAGCTTGTGTTATGGGCAACTGATGAATATTTTTATATATACTATACATAAATACTTATAATATATAGATAAAGACCCAGACATTGGAAAACATCCGTGCTCATCACACAAATATTTTTTTTATAGATGTGGGAATCGAATCCATAGCCTAGGATGCAGAAGCAGGGTCACTGCCCACTGCGCCACTCGGCCGTCAATAAGAATAGAATGAAATAATAGATAATTGATTTAAGTACAATGTAGTTTCAGACATTTGTTTGAATATATCCACAAATTAATGACTACGATTTTGACTGATGTTATGTAAATATCGCCAAGTTACTGCTGGGCTACGGTTTCACCTATCATTAAGTAACGATGCAATCTAAGATAGTTGGGCGCAAACTTGGCAAGACTATAATTTAAGCAATCCGTACCCTTGATTGGTTTCCAAATACTATCATCACGCTACATCAGATCTCGATTTCTAGCCACAGGCAAAGCTGGTAACTAAATAGCTAACTATATTACACATCACATTCATATAACACTAGAGGGCGGTTTCACCGCAAAGTTCTGGTACCCGTAGTAATTACAGGATAAAATGTGGTCTATGTGTTATACATGTGAAATTTCATCAAAAACCATTAAGTAGTTTTTGCGTGAAAAATAAACAAAATACACACTCAAACACTCAAAACTTTCGCCTTTAATGTATTTATGCCTGTATGATTAGAGTAAGTTACAATTTAAATTTGTTCTAGTAATATAAATAACGGGACCAATCGACATAAAAGACAATCATTCTGAGGGGTGACTTAACTGTAGTTACAAAGTTAGGTACATGTGAGCTAAGCTATGAAAATGAGGTGCTATTGGTAGCAGCGGGTGAACGACGTTAAGCTACGCCGGCGCAGAGTACACCTCTCAACCGTGCGTCTTCAGATAAACGCACAAAAATGTAATTAACGATGAATGGCGGCTCAGCACCAGCTAACGAGTCCCTAATGAACTGCAACCCTACGACGCTCAACCTCTTTACGCCGTATTACGATTTTACGATCTTTAAAAGAGTGAAAATTTCATAATTTAGGGTGCTTTATGTACACTTTTAGTTAAAGTAATAGCTGCTGCCGTGTTTCAACGTAAAAGTATGTTTGTTAGTGAAATTACAGGGACATTGATTGACGAAGTTGTTGATTGAAAGGATCCTTTGAAATATTGATCTGCAATCGGTTTCCATTAGAAGTAGTTTGTGTGTTTTTTGCCTATTTTTTTGGTTTGAATTAATTTAAATAATTATTATCTGTCCTTTTCTTTGATCGGTCAAAAGAAATCTTAAATCTAATCTTCTAAAAATAAAATCTGTTGGTGGTAAGTAAGCCACAACCAAATCACCGGATCAAACGTTTGACAACCCGACCGCGCAGTGATTATTGTGTTATATCGCAGGCTCTATTGTTTGTAATTAAAGTCTCCCGCTCAACAAAGCCGACAACGAACTTGTCGTTTTTCTCAATTTTCCGCGCTTTCCGCCGCCCGCAAGCATTTTATTTCCATTTTCTGAATCAGTTCAATTAAATCGCATTGTTTTACGAAATTAAAGAGTAATTAGATAGAGTTTTCTATTGTGCTTGTTTGTATCTTTCCGTCTAAATGCTTTGTTCATTTTAATTGTACAAGCAAGAACGTGGTAAAGTAATTTGACGAGCGCACAGTATCGTTAGCACGTCTATACCTCTGAGATGTTATCGATTTCAATTCAACATTTTTTAATTAGCTCAGATCTGAGTAGAGTTTAAGGTAGCTTATATGTATCGTCCAATGAATTAATGTACCATACTAGTACATCTTAAATCAGTCACACACAGAATGTATATGTGTTATCAAAGGTGTAACTTACATGCCCTGCAATATGTTGCCTTGTTAATAGCAATGCTTGTTCACAGGTAGACTATTTGATTGTCGATAACAACTGTTATCATAAAAACATCTACTTCAAACCATCTATATGAAATTGTAATATAAATAATATGCCAAAGAGAATATTTAGTGCGGGTCGTCTGC
This sequence comes from Mycalesis mineus, assembly GCA_034621355.1. Lineage (NCBI taxonomy): Eukaryota > Metazoa > Arthropoda > Insecta > Lepidoptera > Nymphalidae > Mycalesis > Mycalesis mineus. The sequence goes on along the minus strand of JAXAVZ010000271.1, from coordinate 403,130 downwards.
GCGCAGCGACGCGCGACAGACAGCGCGACTGGCGACGCGCGACGGGAACTCGCGGCGAGACAAATTGATGTGGCGGCGGTACTCGCGCCACCACTAGCAGATAATGCATTTTAATGCCTCCCCTTACGAAGAGATTTTGGGTTATTTTTATCCCAGTACTACATATCTTATTTTTAAATTCTTATAAGAGAACTTTAACGTGCTTTTTTAAATAAAACTTGATATTCGATTTTCTTCTTCTCCTATGCAAAGTACAATAGTAGAGCTATGAAACGCCAATTTCTTACTTTTTCTGAAAGTGGATTTGAATAGCAGTCGCGAGGTTGTTAGGACTGAACTAACTCAGCCCCATCAGTCCCTCCCTCTGATCTGAGGTACGAGTATCTAATGACGTGCTGTCGGAAAGCTGTTTCAACTTTTCACGTTTTTTGAGCCTTGGGTTGGACTCTGCTGCGTCGATGCTGCTGCCGTACCATTAAAACCTTAAGTAATACAAATGATTTTTTGCGTCACGTGAGATCTTACCAGGACCACAATATTCAGGAATGAAGTAACGACTGCAGAGAGAGCGAATGGACTTTGCTGCTCTACCGAGCGCCACATTGTACGCCTATTCAGCGTCCGGGTGTAATGCGACATGCGGTAATGGACAGGAAGATGAAAAAATCGAGACGTTGAAAGAAACGTTTCACTTTAAAAATAATCTGAAGGCAGAGATCAAATCTACGTCATATCGGTGTTGATTCCGGCCTCCTAACTGTAGAACTATTGACTCTTAAGCTATTCTTAAAACAACCTGCATCGTACCAACAGTCCCTCCATTACAAGCATCACTATGAAGTAGGTTTATCTTTTATTCAAGGGCAGCGAGTCCGTGAGGCGGGTTACACAAAGCGCTTGTCATTAAACAAAAATGTTTTCCTGTAGTGGGCTCGGGCCGCAGGCTTTATGAGGCGTTTGCGAGGCCGCGGGGAAGGCCTCAGCCTCTAACGAGCAGGCGCGTTAGGAGCGTTATGGCCGAATTATGCTGCTTACACGGAAAATAGTTTACCGGAAGAGTAAACAACAACATTAGGTACACCGCATCACTCTGCTAGCACTACTATTTGGAATGGCATTTGCTCACTGCAACCCATAAAATTTTTAACGAAAAATAGAAACGACTCAAAAAGCACTAAAAAGTAAAAAATAACTGTGTCATTTAGTTGCTTAAATTTACTTAAGCATATCTATGAAGTCGATGCCAGCAAGTTTAAGGAACATTTATTTAAGGTAGTAAAGCAGTTTGTGGGTTCTAGGTAATGTCTTTAAAGTAGCTTGGCTGGCACCGACCCATAGATATGCTTAAGTATTTTTTGTTAAACAATTTTATTTCTTACTTTTTAATGATTTATATACGGCACTTGTAGCCAAAAAAGCTACCGATACTTACACAAAAACCGAAATTGCTGCAAGTGTGCCTATAAAATTTGAAGAGTTCTTTCAATTTTCCCAGGATATCATCATCATTCCATATCTTAACATGATGACAATAGGACCATCTTGGAAGTGTGCCCTTTCTAATTAAAAAAAATTATCAAAATCGGCCAAGTATGTAAAAAGTTATGCATGGTCATACATGAAAAAAACATATACGTGTCGAATTGAGAACCTCCTTTTTTTTCGTCGATTAAAAAGCGTTTACCATTCTAATGACCTCTCATAGTTTTTCACACTGTTTCATTTCTACTACTTATACGTATTTTTGATAATAATTCGCTAATTAATTTATTTTAGGTAAAAATTTATGGACATAACAGACCTATCTAATAGGGTAGATGACTGATATCAAAACACTGCTATTTTAAAAGGTGTTTATAAACTCGAAATAATAATATTTAAACTTATGAAAAATCTAATTAAATTGATTAATTAATGAAAAAGATGTTAGACTTTAAACATTAATAGTTAGTCAGAGGCGGCCCCACAATATCGTTACGCCAACGTACTTCAGAACAAATTTTTCATTTTGCGAGAACTCGTATATTTTTCTCATATTTTAAATTTATTTTCACGTGGTTCAAGTACCGTACGTCATTACTTTTATTGTAGTTTATCATAAGGTAAAAAAAAATTTTGAATCATCTGCACACATTGCTTAAAAGCAGAAATAGGCATGGCGATAGTAATTCCTCGGAAGACCTCTACCACAAATAGTTCTGCTGGATAATATATTATTACCAAAAACGTGCCAAACGAAAATATTCATACATATTCAGGCATGTTCTCTTGATGTTAAGTGATTACCGCCTCCCATGGGCATTCGCAGTGCCGGAGGCTTTGCTAATGTGTTGCCTTCCCTCGAGGATAAGTTTATCCGCCCTTTACACAACGCCCATATATTACAATCATGTGGAAACTGTAACTGTTTCGAAGTCCCATACAAAGGTAAACATTCGTCACCTATAAATATAAACACAATTTACATCATGTTTTAGATCTTTCTAAAGGTTATTATACTTTTAATTCAAAAGTATTAGATTGGCACGTGATCGACTTTCGATTAGGACCCTATTATCAATGTTATGTCCATAAATAACTCAAGTACTTTTAGAGTTTCGGAAGATAAAATTCATGTAACCATAAACAAATCTTGACTATCCCTAAACCCACACTTTCTCACTGTATTACATGAACTGATTCTCATATATGTGGCCCCCTTTCATGTTTTATAAATTAATTGCTTTATATTTTCCAATACACGAAGTGTTTCCCATTTATGTGGCCTCTTCATGTATCATATAATTTCAAAATATGTGATTAGAATCAAATTCTCTTAAGAACTTAAAATTCCAATCAATAATAGAGTGGTATCACAGATACACACAGGGCGATCCGAGTAAGTCCTCAGACAAACCTTTGATCAATGGCATCTTTCTATTGAAAGATGTACATACTATTGCTCCACATTGTGGTGACACAGATACGTATGCGGAGCAATCCGAGTAAGTCCTCAGACCAACTTTAGATCAATGGCATCTTTCTATTGAAAGATGTACAATTCTGTTCAATGGCATCTTTCTATTGAAAGATGGTCAATTCTGTTCAATGGCATCTTTCTATTGAAAGATGGTCATATGCTCCATCCCGCAATATGACGGTGCCCCGCTACCAGAAATGCTAGTTCTATGATGCCCGGGCCGAGTGAGGGTTACCGCAAAACGTCTAACTTAATAATTATAATATGATAGCCACACTTCGTGAATGCAGCCTCCGTTAATGTCTCTATGAACTTCGCTAGTTGCCAGAACATTCTGCGCCGACCACATCGCACAGCTCAACGAACCGTTCAAAGAACCGGCACGATTCTGTGGAAAGAATCTAATAATCGAATCTCTTATTAGAGAAACCGGAGCCCCCCCCATATCATTTCTTTGTGAGAGAAATGTATACGGCACAAGTTATAGAGGTGTGTTCCTCTTTAATTTCATACCTCGATACCGAGGCGTAAGGCGTTCGAAAACAGCACATTTTATAGAGGTGTGTTCCTCTTTATATTGTATTCTAATTGTGAGGAGTTAGAAGAGAATAAGGCACTCAGTAAGTCAACATAGAGCTCAGGCATCCGTTTCAAACATCTCGTCAGATGCAGATTCAGAGCTGAACCAAATGTAAGTGGCTAGTATCTCACTCCTCAACCAATCAGATGAGTATACCTCGTTATGAGGTGTTATGCGTTCAAAAAGCTTTAACATAGATATAAATACAACAGTCGTATTTTATTGTGTAAATGCCCAAGCTGTCAAGGCATATTTATATGAAGATGTTAATATATTTATATTATAATGTGTCTTGCTATCACATAATTCAATAATTTATTTTATTAAATTCAATATTTCTTAGTAAGGGTGCATAACCTTACTTGATGGATTATTGCGTATTAATCTCTTTCCATATATGCCTTCTCACATTATTTATAACCGACCTCTATGTATTATATTCATCGCTCGATGAAAACACAGAGTTACAATGAAACCGCGCCACTGTCGGTACACCGCATTCTCATAGAACTGACACATACGCGGAGCACATAGATACAGCAGATACAGCAGAAACAGACGGAGCGGCGCCCCGCGCATCGCGCATCGCTCAAACACTGAGCAGATCCTTTGATCTAGCATTCGTTCGAAAGTCACTTCACTATTCGTCTCCGGCAGCCGTCGGGGCGTATTTGACATACAATATGTATAGAATGAAGAGCGCTTCACAATTTTATGTTCAATTAGAAAATACTTCTAATTACGTGTTTTATATAAAACACTGTTGTTTATCGTTTTACTATTCTTTAATAAAACACTTTTATATATTTTACATGTATATATATATTTATATATATTTTAATTATTTTTTAGTGTTATTATATATGTTAGTATGTACGATTATGATCGTCACATTCAACCCCCTAAATTCTATGAAATCCTGTGGAATAGAATTTACCTTAAGTTGTAATATATTTCAATGAAAAGAAAAATATGCCTTCTTATATTCATTATTTATAATAAGTTTCCACAACCACCTAATGAAACAACATTCTATCAGGCCTACGAGACCTAATCGCCAAAACCAAATATCAATAAATAATAAAACACGTCCTCAGACGATTTTTCAGGTATCTATGAAACTCATCTACTCGCAAACACAAGTGCATTTGATTTATTGAGTATCTGTATCCTGATACATAAGTCGTCCATAGACGATTTCGAGCCCCGACATCGAACTAAAATAAATTTGAAACTTCGACACAGTGACAAACGTGTTAGGACTGTCGCTCACACCGTTTGTCGCGTTTCAAACCCATTGCACCACAGTGAATCCTTAAGAATTCCCGCATGCAATTAATTTCGCAGCACCTTAAAAATAAAGTGCAACTAGAAAAGTCACATTGCTTAGAATCTTACGACCCTCGGGTCTCAATAGTTAGTCAATTTTGTCAACTTCGTTGAACTGTTATAAATTTTAGTGGCGTTTACACGACTAAATCTAGTAATATCACACCAACAGTCGCTCGACCAAGTGCGTGATTACAATGTCCAATCAACTGTTCTACTCATTTTTAGTAGTTTTACTATCGCAATAATAATAATAATGCCATCCGTAGGGTTTAAGCCAGCTTAATATATTATTACAAAGCAAATCGTGACTCATCAAGATTTGCACAGCTTGACTCAATCAACATTTTTGTTAGTTTATTTAAAATACAAGATAAACATAACAACCCCCAAACTGCAAGGACGTCTGACCATCTTGACTATTTGTTAATGTGTTTTAGCCATCAAAAGGGTAAAATATATTTCAATTAACACTATCTTGTATTCAAAATCCTTAATTTTCCTAATTTTCATTACTATCGCAATATTATATTATAGCCATCAGAAAGGTATGTAAGTTTATATCAATAAACTTTATCGTAATAATAAACGCATCTCATAATTATTAAAATTCCTTCACTCGACCTTCTTATTCAATAACAGACAAAATACTTAATCGTAACAACCCCCAGACCTCAAGGGTTCCTATTAATAAAATATTAATTTATAGTCAATTGACTATTTGTTCATATCGGAAAACATTTACTATTTAATAAACATAACAACCCCCAGACCATAAGGCCTTTTCATGATATCTATTATTAGCAAGATTATTTTGGTCACAATGAACTTCATACTTCCTCAGACTCTTTCCATTTCACGGACAACAATTGTAGGCATTAAGCCTATTCAATAGCCATAATACACAAGATCAAAATATGATCCTGGTCACTACGGCACCAATTGTAACTGTTTCGAAGTCCCATACAAAGGTAAACATTCGTCACCTATAAATATAAACACAATTTACATCATGTTTTAGATCTTTCTAAAGGTTATTATACTTTTAATTCAAAAGTATTAGATTGGCACGTGATCGACTTTCGATTAGGACCCTATTATCAATGTTATGTCCATAAATAACTCAAGTACTTTTAGAGTTTCGGAAGATAAAATTCATGTAACCATAAACAAATCTTGACTATCCCTAAACCCACACTTTCTCACTGTATTACATGAACTGATTCTCATATATGTGGCCCCTTTCATGTTTTATAAATTAATTGCTTTATATTTTCCAATACACGAAGTGTTTCCCATTTATGTGGCCTCTTCATGTATCATATAATTTCAAAATATGTGATTAGAATCAAATTCTCTTAAGAACTTAAAATTCCAATCAATAATAGAGTGGTATCACAGATACACACAGGGCGATCCGAGTAAGTCCTCAGACAAACCTTTGATCAATGGCATCTTTCTATTGAAAGATGTACATACTATTGCTCCACATTGTGGTGACACAGATACGTATGCGGAGCAATCCGAGTAAGTCCTCAGACCAACTTTAGATCAATGGCATCTTTCTATTGAAAGATGTACAATTCTGTTCAATGGCATCTTTCTATTGAAAGATGGTCAATTCTGTTCAATGGCATCTTTCTATTGAAAGATGGTCATATGCTCCATCCCGCAATATGACGGTGCCCCGCTACCAGAAATGCTAGTTCTATGATGCCCGGGCCGAGTGAGGGTTACCGCAAAACGTCTAACTTAATAATTATAATATGATAGCCACACTTCGTGAATGCAGCCTCCGTTAATGTCTCTATGAACTTCGCTAGTTGCCAGAACATTCTGCGCCGACCACATCGCACAGCTCAACGAACCGTTCAAAGAACCGGCACGATTCTGTGGAAAGAATCTAATAATCGAATCTCTTATTAGAGAAACCGGAGCCCCCCCCATATCATTTCTTTGTGAGAGAAATGTATACGGCACAAGTTATAGAGGTGTGTTCCTCTTTAATTTCATACCTCGATACCGAGGCGTAAGGCGTTCGAAAACAGCACATTTTATAGAGGTGTGTTCCTCTTTATATTGTATTCTAATTGTGAGGAGTTAGAAGAGAATAAGGCACTCAGTAAGTCAACATAGAGCTCAGGCATCCGTTTCAAACATCTCGTCAGATGCAGATTCAGAGCTGAACCAAATGTAAGTGGCTAGTATCTCACTCCTCAACCAATCAGATGAGTATACCTCGTTATGAGGTGTTATGCGTTCAAAAAGCTTTAACATAGATATAAATACAACAGTCGTATTTTATTGTGTAAATGCCCAAGCTGTCAAGGCATATTTATATGAAGATGTTAATATATTTATATTATAATGTGTCTTGCTATCACATAATTCAATAATTTATTTTATTAAATTCAATATTTCTTAGTAAGGGTGCATAACCTTACTTGATGGATTATTGCGTATTAATCTCTTTCCATATATGCCTTCTCACATTATTTATAACCGACCTCTATGTATTATATTCATCGCTCGATGAAAACACAGAGTTACAATGAAACCGCGCCACTGTCGGTACACCGCATTCTCATAGAACTGACACATACGCGGAGCACATAGATACAGCAGATACAGCAGAAACAGACGGAGCGGCGCCCCGCGCATCGCGCATCGCTCAAACACTGAGCAGATCCTTTGATCTAGCATTCGTTCGAAAGTCACTTCACTATTCGTCTCCGGCAGCCGTCGGGGCGTATTTGACATACAATATGTATAGAATGAAGAGCGCTTCACAATTTTATGTTCAATTAGAAAATACTTCTAATTACGTGTTTTTTATAAAACACTGTTGTTTATCGTTTTACTATTCTTTAATAAAACACTTTTATATATTTTACATGTATATATATATTTATATATATTTTAATTATTTTTTAGTGTTATTATATATGTTAGTATGTACGATTATGATCGTCACAAAACTCTGCAACATGAATTAAAATCCAGAAATGATCTAGTAAATCTAGTAAATGTCGATGATGCCTTCAAAGACATCCTCTTTGCTTTCATCATCATCATCATTATCAGCCAATAGACGTCCACTGCTGGACATAGGCCTTTTTTAGGGACTTCCAAACACAACGATCCTGAGCCGATGAGCCCAGCGGCTCCCTGCGACCCGTTTGATGTCATCAGTCCACCTGGTGGGGGGTCGACCAACACTGCGCTTTCCGGTGCGGGGTCGCCATTCTAGCACCTTCGGCCCCCAACGTCCATCAGCTGTTCGAACCACGTGCCCCGCCCATTGCCACTTCAGTTCTGTGACTCGCTGAGCTATGTCGGTTATTTTGGTTCTTCTGCGGATCTCCTCATTTCTGATTCGATCACGCAGAGATACTCCGAGCATTGCTCTTTCCATCGCCCGCTGAGTGACTCTGAGCCTTCTTATGAAGCCCGCAGTTAGCGACCAAGTCTCGGATCCGTATGTCATCACTGGCAACACGCACTGTTCGAAGACCTTCGTCTTCAGGCACTGAGGAATTTTGGACGAAAAGATGTCACGCAGTTTCCCGAACGCTGCCCAACCGAGTTGGATTCGGCGGTTCACCTCTTTCTCGAAATTGGACCTACCTAACTGGACCATATGCCCTAGGTATATATACTCGTCTACAATTTCGAGTGCAGAATTTTCAACAATAACTGGGTGGAGCGAAACATGAGCATTACACATGATCTTTGTCTTGCCCATGTTCATTTTAAGGCCCACCTGTTGAGAAACTCTGCTGAGGTCATTGAGCATATTATTAAGGTCATCTAGAGATTCTGCCATTATCACTACATCGTCGGCAAACCGCAGTTGAGTGAGGTACTCGCCATTGATGTTGATGCCAAGTCCGTTCCAGTCCAAGAGCTTAAAGACGTCTTCCAATGCGGCGGTAAATAGCTTCGGGGAGATAACATCTCCCTGTCGCACTCCTCGCTGCAATTGGATTGGCCTCGTAGTCTCATCCTGTATACGGACTGACATGGTGGCGTTTTCGTACAGGCACTGCAACGCTTGGATGTACCGGTAGTCGATTCGGCACCTCTGCAATGACCTTAACACAGCCCAGGTTTCCACCGAATCAAAGGCTTTCTCATAGTCCACAAACGCCAAGCAAAGTGGCCGGTTATACTCTTCGGTCTTTTGTATAACCTGCCGCAGCGTATGGATGTGGTCTATGGTACTAAAGCCTTGTCGGAAACCGGCTTGTTCGGGAGGCTGGAAGTCATCAAACCTACGAGCGAGACGATTCGTGATGACTCTGGAGAACAACTTGTAGACATGACTCAGCAGCGAGATTGGTCTGTAATTCTTCAGCAAGGTATTGTCACCCTTTTTGAAGAACAGAACAACCACGCTCCTGTGCCACACCTGAGGCGTCTTGCCCTCGTGAATGACGGAATTGAACAATCGCTGAAGGACTTCAAGTATCGGTTTACCACCCGCTTTCAGTAGTTCTGCTGTGATTCCGTCATCACCTGGCGCCTTGTTGTTCTTTAGGTGTTCGAGAGCCATACTAATCTCGTCTAGGCTGACGTCCGGGATGTCTTCGGTATAGTGTCGGGTCAATTTGGCTCTGGGGTCTTCAGCCAAATTGTCAACAGGCTTTTGAGTTGACGTGTATAACTGTCCATAGAACTTCTCGACCTCACCCAAGATCTCGGGCTTGGAAGAAATGAGATTACCGTCATCGGTCTTCAGACGCGTCAACTGACTGCGTCCAATAGACAGATCTTTCGCGAACACTTTCGAGCCACGGTTGTGTTTTATTGTATCTATGATACGCTCGGTGTTATAGCGGCGTAAGTCACATTTCTGCGACTTAGAGATCCGTCTATTGATACGTCGGTAGTTCAGAGCGTCCCCTGAAGACTGTAATCGCATTCCTTGTCTTTCCTCCATGAGCTTGAGTGTTTGGTCAGAGAATTTCTTGTTGGTTTTTGGGCGGTGGGTCTTATAGAACTTAGACCCAACCGAATGGACAGTTTCCACTAGCCTGTTGTTCAGATCGTCCACATCAACACAATGTGCTAGGCAATCGAAACGGTTCTGGAGTTCCAGTTGAAAGCTTTCGGGGTTTTGGATGTGGGCACGAGTAGGTCGGAGCGTTGACTTCACCAGTCGGTACCGTTCAAGCTGTACATTGATATTCAACGTGCCTCTTACCAGTCGGTGATCACTGCCGGTTTTGACCCTATTGATCACAGAGACATCGTTGAATATATGCCGTCTGGTCGACAAGATGAAGTCAATCTCATTTCTCGTGGAACCATCGGGGCTCAACCAGGTCCATTTCCTATGTGGTGGCTTCTTGAAGAAGGAGTTCATCATAAAGAGGCCCTCCTTCTCCATGAAGTCAGCCAACATTTGGCCCCTGTGGTTCCGTTGCCCATAGCCAAATTGCCCCACTCTCAACTCTGAACCACTCCTCTCGCCCAGCTTTGCATTGAAATCCCCCATAACAACATTGTAGTAGGAGTTCGAAGCATGCAGGGCTCTTGAAATATCCTCATACAATACCTCTACCTCCTCATCGGGTTGTGCCGAGGTCGGTGCGTAAACCTGTATAACCTTCAACGAATACCGTTTGGTAATTCGGAGGACAAGGAACGCTACCCTGCTCGACACACTCTCGACTCGTACAACATTGTTAACGAGGGACTTGTGAACGATAAACCCAACACCACCTTGGGACAGATGTTCGCCCTCCCGGTAGTATAGTAATTTGCCGGAATTCAGGATTATCGAGTCCTCGCCCTCTCTTCGGACTTCAGACAATCCTATAATGCTCCAGCGCAACTTACTTAATACTTCTTCCAGTTCGATCACCTTTTCGTCAGTCCTCAAAGTGCGTGCGTTGAATGTTGTCAGGTCCAGTCGTCGGGGTTGGCAGCGGAATCTCTGCCGGAGATTCTTGACACCCCTTGCCCCGCCGTTACCATGACCGCTGCCAGAGCCAGGAATAGCGGGGCTGCCGGGGACTAGGGGCTGTTTTGTTGGTCAGTCTCCCATAAAAAGAAATGCCCTATAGTGACCACGCTGGGCAGGCGGGTTGGTCACCGCAGAGCTGGACTATTCGAACCAGTGTCACTGCTGCCTGACACTGGCCTCATTTTGTAGTCCAGCCTATTTGGAATGGTTATACCGCCATTCATCGGTCGCCAGAGCCTCGTCGGTCCATCTGCAGGGTGCACCGCGAGCAGGTAAGGTTGACATTTTGGGAGGCCGACTGGAACTATCATCCCCCTTACACCCCAATTACTCTTTGCTTTGCAAATATATAATTTACACAGAGCGTAATGCCCGTAATAGCTTCAAACATTTGAACACTTAAATGTTGGACTTTGTACACTTATTGAAGTAACCTGACAGACTGCTTTGCAAATATTTCCTTGTATACTACTGCCAGACAGACACAAATATGATAGCAAAGTCCAAAGCCCCATGCTAAACATATTCAATCAAGTTTTTAAATGTTTAAAACTCTGTAAGACACAGTTTAATGATTGCATTACGCCCGTGTCTTGTACATATTGATGTAGCATAAATCCGTTTCGTCTAATTCTGTTCTTTTGATCCGATACCTATTTGATTTATAATAAAGAATGCAAAAGCATCATTATCAGCCTATTATTCGAAGACCTCCGAGGCGCAGTGGTATGCGCGGTGGATTTATAAGACGGAGGTCCTGGGTTCGATTCCCGGCGGGGCAGATTGAGATTTTTCTTAATTTGTCTTGGTCTGGCTGGTGGGAGGCTTTCGCCGTGGCTAGTTACCATCCTACCGGCAAAGACGTACCGCCTAGCGATTTAGCGTTCCGATACGATGTTGTGTAGAAACCGAAAGGGGTGTGGATTTTCGTCCCACTCCTAACATGTTAGCCCGCTTCCATCTTAGACTGCATCATCACTTAACATCAGGTGTGATAGCAGTCAAGGGCAAACTTGTAGTCGATAAAATAAAAAAAAAAATTAACAGCCCACTACAGGGCGGGCGTCCCTCCTTGTAAGAGGGGGGATATGGAGCGGAGACCCACCACAATGCGGGTTGACGGGCTTAAGGTGATAATGTTTTATTCCTAAACTATCACTAGGAGATGTTGACGGTAGTGACTGGAACCGACGGCCTAATGCACTGTCTAAGGCACAGGTGTAATACCACCAAGTTTCCAACTCAAACTTGGAATGTACTAAAATTTCATAGAAGAATTATTCTGCGACCTGGACCAGGATCCCAATCCAGGACGTCATGATTGAAGCCCCGTAGGCTAACCACTGAACCAACGAGACAGTCTGGAACAATTTTTATTTACGGAGCCCTAACAATAGTATAACAAAAGTAAAAAAAAATTTACAAAAAATAGAACCGACTCAAAACGCACTAAAAAGTAAAAAATAACTGTGTCATTTAGTTGCTTTAATTTACTTAAGCATATCTATGAAGTCGGTGCCAGCCAAGTTTAACGAACATTTATTTTACATAGTAAAGCAGTTTGTGGGTTCTAGGTAATCTTCTAAAGTAGAAACCTTGGCTGGCACCGACTCCTAGATATGCTTAAGTAAATTAAAGCAACTAAATGGCACAGTTATTTTTTACTGTTCTATTTTTTGTAAAAAAAAATTATTTCTTATTTTTTAGTAATTTATTGCCTTGCAACATACTTGTACTAAACTGTCATAATATATATTATACGGCATTAGCAGCCAAAAAGCTACCGATACCGAGACAACCGAAATCGCTGTAAACGTGCCTCCAAAATTTGAAGAGTTCCTTCAATTTCCCCAGGATATCATCATCAGATCCTAACTTTATGACAATGGGACCACCTTGAAAGTATGCCCTTTCTAATAAAAAAAGAATTATCAAAATCGGACACCTTTGTAAAAAGTTATGCGTGGTCATACATAAAAAAAAATATACGTGTCGCATTGAGAACCCCTTCCGTTTTTTTTCGTCGGTTAAAAAGAGGACATAGCCGTCGCTCGAAATAAAAATGAAACCATAACAAGATATCAATTTAAATTTTGAAATTCGTTGCAATTTCGTCGACGTATCGTTTTAATGAATTCATCATCGATACTTGCTTGGAGTATCGAAATCGTCTGTTCGAGTTCGAGTGTTTGTTATTTTGTGATAATGGAACCAAAACAGACAGCAATAACTGCAGCGTTCGAAATGTCAACAACTCTTCTGTCTTCTATTCAGATTCATACTGAATATTGAAAATAATCACCTTGTTATCGAAATTTCGATTTTTCAAAACAATTTCTGTACTCTGAATAGATTACATACCTCCATGTGTGCTTTACTTTTATGCTGATTTTTTAACGAATTTTGATAAACTTTGCGGCTATAGCGTACCTATTGGGGTGCATCCCAGTACCGTATTTCTATAGAACTGTTGGGACATTTTCCGGGCTGTCAAATTATATCCCAATAGTTCTATATAATACTGTAGTATACTTTTTGCTCTTGACTTTACTTATAGAATATAAGTTACCTGCTAACAGGTACTTGCAGCACCATAAAGTGTTTAAAATTTTAAATAGATACAGCGATCATTGTTTTTCTCTTTTCAGTTCATAACTTCTATGCAGTCGGGTTTTTTGTTTTTGTAATAATAATTTTATTTGAGACTTTTTTGTTTTAGTTTATGGTATAGAAATGATACGGTACACTTTTTGCCATTTTTTGTTAAAACTGCAATATAAACATGATATGATATTTATATTTTTGAAATGGTCTTTTACGACCTTTCATTTGATACCAATATTGCTAAGATAAGAAAAAGAAATACACACATCCCCCCTTTTTGCCCCCATTCACAGCCACCATTTTGAAAATTTATATAGCCTATGTCACTACCACAATTTTAACGAATTCAACGACACCTCACATGTCAAAATCCGTTCAGTCGTTTAGACTGTAGCGCGTGCCGAAGAAATGGGGCCTGATACTTTTTATTCTATAAATCAAAGTGTTATATTAAAAAATATAATTTTACGCTACGCTGACGAATTTTGATTGAGAACATCCTCGTCATTTATTATCACCATCAGCCATCATGCATCGACTGCTGGGCAAAGGCGTCGCTTCTTGATTTATATATAAGTATATCAAATTCATCTTTCCCATGACTAAAGTACAAGGTTTTATTATACAAATCAAGTGTCGACGCGCTTCGCTCTGTTCCATATCTGTATAAGAAGAAAATTATTTAGAGCTGACTACTAGAAACTTGGAAGCTATTGCACAATTGACGACCTTATCGCTAAAAAGCCAGACAACCAATATAGAAGAGAAAATAACTTATAATTTGTAGTTGACGAACTTGACGCATCGCTTCGCTTCTAGACTAACTTGAACCTTATTGATTATGGACAGATAGATGGTAGCTAACCACCGTCCCATAGTCCATTATTATGACAAATAAACTACTTAATTGAAACTAACTAGCGGGTACTGTTCCCCGCACCCCGCGCCGGTCAGCGCCCGCGCCCACAGCGGAGAGTAATGGCCATCGAGTGAGTCGGTGAATTAAATTAGAATTATTGATTGCACGCAGCCGGCGGCGGATGGCGACACGGAAGAGGCGGGACTGCGGCTGCGAGCTTCTGCGGGACATGCTGACGACCAGCCGGGACAACGCTGGATTATATTAAACTTGGAGCTCTTTAAAACAATACACTCCTTTCTTCAACAACATAAAGCTTTTAATTGATCCATCCCTGCACTCACCTGCATGCACAGAAACCTGACGTGGCGCAGCGATATGTCCAGGGGGTTCTAAGTCAGAGGTCCTTCCCTTCGGCTGGACCGATTGAGTTTTTCATAATTAATTCAGGTCTGGCTGGAGCCTTCGGCCGTAAGTTACAACCCTGCTAGCAAGGCCGCATCACCAAGCGTTATAAAGTTCCGGTATGATGTATAGAAACCGAAAGGGGTGTAGATTTTCCTTTATTTCTAACAAGTTAAATTAGCCCGTTCCCCTCTTAGATTACATCATCACTTACCATCAAGTGTGATAGCCGTAAAAGGGTAAGTTGTATTGAGTAAAAAAGAACTTTCGCCAAAGTTAGAGTTCAACAAAACAACAGAATCCTTCTTCAACAATTGAATGATATTCCAAATCAGGAGAAACAAGCAAATACAGTATTTCGGTCAGCGGTCCGGTGAGCCTATCCGGGCACCTGATCCTGACACGAGACGCCGCCGCGCTGGAAAATAATTTAATTCTACAATTACCGTGTACAAATACGAGTGGCGAGTTTACTCGTCATTACGATAATTATCGACGGCGCAAAGTCCGGCGCTGCGGCGGATTTGCGGCGACGGACAGTTTGTGTCCCGGACACTGCAGCCGCTGTCCGCTTCCTGGTGTTATATTGTAAATGTTAGTAGCATTAGGACAGATCCAGCTTCCAGCCATAACATAAAGCTAAATAACAGTTTTGTATTGGACTACCTGTGCCCGCGGCTTGACCCGAATGGGTCCAGTACCCGTGGAAATAAATGAATAAAAAGCCTGTTCTCTCAATCCATGTTTTTTATCTATCGCATTTAAATTTTCATCCAAATCGGTCATTAGTTTCGGCGTACACACAAACACATATAAACTTTCACTTTTACATGTTACCTGCGTTTGAGAGATTTGTTTTTCCACATCCTAAATAATTTTTAATCCGACAACTTGACATTAGCAGTGCGTCAGTGTTACAAAACTTATATTATATAGGCATCAGGTACTTGCCAACGCCACTCTAGCGATAAAAATGCATCCGTTTTTCTTTATTAGTAACATTCAAGAGAAATTTCACAAACATATATATTTGAAATTCCATGGACTATTTGTTTGTGAGATTGGCGTCGTTTGCAAGCGCTCTGCATCCGCGCAAATTATTTCATTAGCGGTAAATCTTTTACATAACTCACCACTAAACAGATTTCATTCTTAATAGCTTTTTCCGTTTCTCGTAATAGCTGCTTTAAGAAAATTTGAATATTTAAATAGTACTTATTACAATTACCATACAAAGCGAAAAACAGATGGAAAGCGCAAATGTTTGCTGTCAAAAACTAAAAGCTATGAGTACGATTACTTATTTAACATATTCATTTACAACAACTTGACACCACTTGCAACACTAAAACACAATACACTAACGCAGTACTCAAGTAGTCGATACTTACGGTTTTATATAATAAATAGACCTATGTTCTGTGCCTACGAGTATATTTGTTTCCATGAAAAATCCGAGAGTCATTTTTGACTCTAAATAACAAATAATAGTAATTGATAAGCAAGTCAGCTTATATCATTGTTACGGCAGTTAACTTTTTAACTAGTTTCTATTCTATTATCACAAACAAATTCTTTGTTAAAGCATTAAATGCTAAAATAAATATATAAAAACTAACTGTAAAGGAATGACAATTTGAGATAGGTAGGTATCTAATCTGGTTGCAAGTTGAACTCGCGGGTAACAGTAATCGTAGTGTACAACTGACTATCAATTTCCATAATAATACGGTTGCATTTTCATAAACTAATACACTTAATATCATTATAATATCTCCACGGATAACGAAATATCTCGCGGATGATTTTTCCGCGAGAAGTACCGCACACAAAAGCGGCGGATCACAGGTGATATTGCGAACTTGTCGTAATCAGAAAGAGCAATATCTGGGGTGTCCGCCGCACCCCGCGCCCGCGCCGCGCACGACTCATTGTGATTTTTCAATTTCGCCGATGCCACTCGGGGCTCTAAAAAACTTCACATTTCAATCGTATCGGAGCATTTGCCAGCTCTACGCTCGTACATCTTTTTAATTCTCGTCATCTTTCCGCTGGGCGCAGGCTAATTTCAATTCAATTTGCAAATTGTTAGAGCTCAATTTCGAACCGGGCGCGTCGATAGCAATATTTTATTTATGGGCTTGCTGTAAGCGGGTCGCCCCCTGAGACTAGTATGAATATTTTAAAGGAATAATAAGGGTTCGATATGGAATGTGAAAAAATGTTATCGCGAAATGCAGCCGGTTTATTATCGGTTCACTGCCCCGACACGGCGCGCTCCGGAGTGCCCCTGTCGTTCAGTGTGTCAGCGGGCCTAAGATAGTGGTGATTCTACATTTTAGGGTTCTGTGCCTCTTTGGACGCAATGGAAAATGGATCTCTATATGATCACTTTGTTATCCGTCCATTCATCAGTTTGTCAAGTCTATTGGACGTCGGCAATAAATTTGGAAAGCCCACTTAAATCAAAGAAAATTGTAGACCTAATGATGTTTTGAACAAATAAAATTGATCTCTGCTTATAATATATTCTAAGCAGCTTTTCATTATAAATCTTCTTCTTTGAGTGTCTCTTCGACTAGCGAAGGTTGGCAGTCAGTTTCGTAAATTCCGCTCTAGGTATTTTTAATAATTGTGCTGCACTCGTTATTCCGGTCCACTCACTAATATTTCTCAGCTATGACTTCTCTCTGCGACCAACGTTTCTTCTACTGGCTACTTTTCTCATCAAAATAAGTAGTATGATCGTATCTCTCATGTCGTAGCACGTGCCCCAGATGCGTGCTTTTCACTTAGTGCATATGAAAGTAAAATTACTGACAATAAAAAAACAATTTATGAAATATTTATCCGTCTATTTGTTCCGAAAATTCCAGTCAGAGTGTAATATTTATTTTTGTATAGGATAGCCAGACTCATGAGGAGTGACATAGTCTAATTTGTATCATGATATTCCATATTCCCAAGAGAATGAGAACTACACAGTCGAATCCACGGGCGTCTGCTAATTTAAAAATAATTTACTAAAATTATTCGCAGTGATACTTCAACGAGAGCGTCACTCGCCTTTAGGTGAGCCACACGGTCACCGTACTAAGAAATTCAGTCCTTATGACCCTGGTAAACATAAGACTGGTATTGATGTGAGCGTTCATTCAAAAGTACTGCTCGATAACTCGCTTTAAACGCGAGTTTAAATACTGTGTCGGCGAACTACATTGAGCAGAATTTATTCCGCGTCGGGAAATTACTGTATGTATGACGTATTCAATTTCCCAACTGCTGAACTAGTGCCTAATGTTAGTTTTACATAAAATTTCGTCATTAATTACAATTGGCAACGCGAATGTAGTTTTTGATAAAAGATTATTCAACGAAAATTTGTTCAAAAAAATTGGTTGTCTGTAAAGTCGGTTTACTGACGATAGTTGAACGTGACAACGTCTTAAGAAAATACTGATGGAATGGTAGCATTTAATTGGTTATTAAAATTTTTAATTTAAGTATATTTTTATAAATATTACTTTAAATTAATAAAATAATTGATTTTGATTTTATAAATTTATATTTTAATTTTATAATAAATATATTAATTTTTAATTTAAAATCCGAACGCAAAGGCCGATGCACTTCAAGCCTTACATGGAACGCCTCAAAGCGAGGTAACGCCGCATGACGTCATGTTTTTTCGTGCGTGCAGCCGGCTCTATCGAATTATAAGACGTTTTCACGTCAAAATATAATATATGGACTGAAAAGCGGTATGCAGAAGAATTACGGTTGATCATTTAAGAGAATCCAAATTAAATATTATCCAAAATAATTTAAATAAATAAAACATTTTAAAAATATATAGGTATTCTACCGTTATTTTCAGCTCATGGAAAAGAAGAATTATAAAATTAGGATAAATTTATTTTATAAACGAGCCGCAGTTAGTCGCTGGCCACAAGCGGCTCATGATCGTTGTGTTTGGAAGTTCCTGTAAAAGTCCTATGTCCCGCAGTGGACGTCAATCGGCTGACGAATGAGCATGATGATGATGATGAGATTTTAGAACTAATTTATAAAACATCAGACCCAATCTTGCCGTTTAGGATTTAATATTATATCTTTGTGCATTATTTTAACCCATTCATATCACAGTCACTACACAACTTGACTGTATCAAGTTAAAATAATGTAGAGACATGGCTCTGCCGAAGGTCCATCAGTCGTCTAACTGCGCAGTCAACAGCTGTCGGCTAACCTGGGCCGGATTACGGCTAGTCGGCTAATTTATTGTCACCGCAAAGCTGAGCCGCTCTCAGTCGCCCGCGCCGCCCTGCGCCGCCCCGCGCCGGCTAATGCTGCCCGATTGTTTCGAACAATGTGAAAATTAGTTGCCGTTTAGCTACAGACACCGGAGAAGACTTCTACTAAAACTAACTTACTTCTTTTTCAGATTTTAATCATTTTATTTTAAGATGTTGCCAGGTCCAGTCGTCGGGGATGGCAGCGGAATCTCTGCCGGAGATTCTTGACACCCCTTGCCCCGCCGTTACCATGACCGCTGCCAGAGCCAGGAATGGCGGGGCTGCTGGGGACTAGGGGCTGTTTCTTTGGACCGTCTCCCATAAAAGAAAACTTCGAACAGTGCGTGTTGCCAGTGATGACCTACGGATCCGAATCTTAGTCGCTGACTGCGGGCTTCATAAAAAGGCTCAAAGTCACTCAGCGGGCGATGGAAAGAGCAATGCTCGGAGTATCTCTGCGTGATCGAATCAGAAATAAGGAGATCCGCAGAAGAACCAAAGTAACGACATAACTGCGAGTCGCAGAACTGAAGTGGCTTGGGCGGGGCCGTATTAACAGCTGATGGTCGTTGGGGGCCAAGTGGTAGTTGGCACCGAAAAGCGCAGCGTTGTCGTCCCCAAACAGGTGGACTGACGACATCACGTGTCGCAGGGAGCTGCTGGTCAACAAGGGCTGGGAATTCGTTGTGTTTGGAAGTCCCTAAAAAAGGCCTATGCCCAACAGTGGACGTCTACAGGCTGGTAATGATGATGATGATGATTATTTTAAGATTCCGAGCCAGCCACTACCTTCGTCAGTCATCATCGCCTACTATAACCAGCTGGTAAATTTTGAAACTAACTAAAATAAATTATTTCATTTTGCATTTAACCTACTTTCAAGTATAAACGAAATGTATGCATGTGCCGAATTATTATCTATATTTTATCCATAACTTGGCTCACATCAAACAATCCCATATCATATGTTTTATATTAGCTTTTGTTCCAAACATATAGCAAAATAAAATGTATGAAAATGATGTATCTTCAAAAATCAATATAATGTATGAAAATCATGTATCTTCAAACTTGGCTCCACTCCTACAACTTTGCTGCGATATCAACTATTCCTGCAAATGGCTAGTGCTAACGATATTTATAACCTTTGTTTTTTTTTGGCTGGCAATTTTAGAAAAGGCCGAAAATGATAAGCCATTTTTTTATTCTATATTTTCGATGAAAAGCGACTTACGTCAGGTGCAGCTAGTAAATAAATACAAGACAATCATTAAATAAGATCACAGAACAAAATCTAAAGACGTACAAGTAATCGGCTCAAAGAAAAGAAGCTAACAATAGCGCCAGTGTTCGTGACGTTAACAATGACAAAGAGTGACAAAGAACGGCAAAGAGTGGCAAAGAATCCGGCGCAGGGTAGTGACAGCAATTAGGAGCGCATGAAACGAAACTAACGAGCCAACTCGCTCCACACGTCATGGAGCGACGGAACTCGAACTCGAGTATTGTTTTAGTGCGCACTTACTGCAGAGACTTCTCGACCGACTTCCGACAAGGAAAGAGATCTTTGATTCGTTTTCTTTGTAGTTTACATTATAAGGAACTATTTCCAAGTAGCGCTGTAAATTCGACACGAGTATAATCAAACGTTAACAAGTGAAATGTGATGTGTAGATACCTCATTTACATTTAAAATGTGGATGGGGATATATTAATATTTTCATAATTTGCATTAAATTTTGTTACAATGATAATAATGGAAAAAAGTTTTAGAAACGTAAATGCCTAATTTAAAGTTTACTTTACTTCTGAATATTTTTATTAATTATATAATTTTGACGTGATAATAATGGAAAAAAAATTTAGAAACCTAAATGCGTAATTGACAGTTTACTTTACTTCTTAAATATATTAATTTTAAATTAAAAATTAATATATTTATTATAAATTTAAAATATAAATTTATAAAATCAAAATCAATTATTTTATTAATTTAAATTAATATTTATAAAAATATACTTAAATTAAAAATATTTTTATAAATTATATCATTTTATAGTAACATCATTAGAAGAGGTCAAAAGGCACAAGCAGCAACAGAACATTAAGCAAAATATCAATACATTTTTATTACAAAACTTCTTTAAATCAAATCAAAATGAAACAATCTTACGTTAAACACTATTTGAATTTAGTTACAATTACAGTAATTAGGCCGCAAAACTGCCTATGCTTTAACTGGAATTGATAATGTCGGCAATTAATTAAACCGTCCTATATATAAGCCAAAAACGCAGCAGAGTGCATTATTTTTTTTATGATTTTCGTCTCTAGACTCTAGCCTTTTAAAGCGCAGGTTTCAATGCGGATAACACATTATTAATAAAATATTTTGTGTCATATATTCCATATAAATGTTGATATGGCCTATTGGGACATTTTAGAAAAGTATTTGTAACGAAATTGTCATAAAAAAAACTATCCTGTTCCTCTATATTTATTTTTTGTAAATCAAATGAACTTACTTAGCCTCTCTACTATTTTTTGATACCTTTGCTGTTTGTCAGTAAATTGTATAATATTAACGACAATTAATTTTAGTAGTTTAATTTTAGTTGATATATTATATGGCAAAAAAAAATGTTGAAACAAGTGCTTAATTGATAAATAATTAAGATTAAATAAATCATATTTTGTATATCATAAATAAACTTTTATTTACAATTCTATAATAATTCATACAAAATAATCTAGTGCAGTGAATGCAAATAAAACAACATATTTACTGAACATTCACTAAATTCTTAGTGTTAATCATTTTGTGCAACTGTCTTGGCGCTAAACCTTAACGCCTCATATAACGTTTACAGCGCAAGTTGTCATCGCACGTCCGGTACATCGTCCGGCGCAGCGTCCGGGCAGCGTCCGGGCAGCGTCCACCGTCCGTCGTCCGGACGCACACACACTGTACGTCCGTGTACGTACGCTGACCGGACCTCCGCCGAGCCACATCTGCGTTTGTTTGGCGTAGTCGTATAGTTCCCGTTTGTTTAAACGTCCTGAATATTATTCACTACAGGACATTTATGTGGAAATTAAATAATATACCCGTTGTAATGTCATTAGTAATTCTACAGCCGTTTAATAACTGTGCTCAGCCGTTTCTTCAGCATATACGTGTTATATCAGCATAGTCTATATCGCGAAATGAGTAACTTTGCTAAATTACAAATTATTCGAGGAGACCTATAAGATAAATCAATAAGCTAGTATGTGGTATTTTGCTTATGTTATATGTATTGAGATAATTACAGAAATTGTGTGCTAGGCCCAACCGATATTGGAAACGAAATAATGTGTCAATTTCCTCAACTATCAAATATAATAATTGCGCGAGTAGACGCTTGATCCCATTTTGTATAATGTAACTCTGTACAACAGTGGTGCGCAAATAGAGATCGATTTTAAACGGGCTAACTTGTAGGGAGTAGGATGAAAATCTACACCCTCTTTGCTACCAGGGTGGCCTCCCACCAGTCAGACCAGGACCAATTAAGATTATCTCAATTGACCCCGTCGGGAATCGAACCCAGGACCTTCGTCTTATAAATCCACTGCGCCACGAAGGTCGGCAAAAACCGAAGATCATTGTAATAAGCTCTAGCTTATCCAAACGCCTGTAAATTTTGTTCCGTTTCATTTCACTTCGTAGGTTTATATAATGACGCTAAAAATTCAAACACACAGGAGAGTATAACAAGAATCTCGTCTTGTGTTTAAAAAATTTGAATAATTAGACTCTGTTACAACATCGCGATGCCCGGCTCCCGCAGCGCGGCGGATATTTACTCCAGCCTTATTAGGGGAGGCTTTGCTTGAGGAAATATGTAAAACAAAACAGGGCAGGACGAGCAAGGGAGGAGGGGGCGTTTGGATCCGCTTTAGGATTCACTCCTGCCGGGTGTCTTAAAATGGTCTTAAATGAAATCCTGTGTTACTTGTGTCCTCTTTTTCCAGTTTCCTTTGTGAAACTTACTCCAATCTCGCTTGTGTTGTTTGTGCAACTTTTTGTAGTGTGTAAATAAACATGTTTAACTATGTGAGATTGAATTGCGTAGCTTGTGAGCAATTCAAAACGATTAAAAAATGAAATAAAAAAAAATTAAAAACTTCATCTTAAATTTATGATCATAGAGTCCGATTGAAGGAAACAGTTTTGTCGGTTTAGGAAATAAAAAGACTACGGCAAACTCAAAAGCTGAAAAATTAAGTAACTAACGATGGGCGTCATAAGAAGGCTCAGAGTCACTCAGCTGGCTCTGGAGAGAGCAATACTCAGAGTATCTCTGCGTGACGAAATCAGTAATGAGGAGATCCGCAGAAGAAAGGAAGATAGCTAAATAAATCGCAAAGCTGAAGTAGCATTGGGTGGGGCACGTGGTTTGAAGAGCTGATGAACGTTGGAAACCCAAAGTACTAGGATGGCGATTCTCTACCGGAAAATGTAACGCAGACATCGAACGTGTTGTAGGGATCCGGTGGTCACAATCAGCTCAGGATGTTTTTTTTTTTATCGACTACAAGTTGGCTCTTGATTGCTGTCACACCTGATGTTAAGTGATGATGCGATCTAAGATGGAAGCGAGCTTACTTGTTATGAGTAGGATGAAATCCATACCCCTTTCGGTTTCTACACGACATCGTACCGGAACGCTAAATCGCTTGGCGGTACGTCTTTGTCGGTAGGGTGGTAGCCACGGCAAAAGCCTCCCACCAGCCAGACCAAGACAAATTAAGAAAAATCTCAATCTGCCCCGCCGGGAATCGAACCCAGGACCTCCGTCTTATAAATCCACCGCGCATACCACTGCGCCACGGAGGTCGTCAAATTGTTGTACGGATGCATTTGGAAGTCCTCAAAAAAGGGCTGTGTCTAGCAGTGGACATCAGCTGATGTATCACATCACCATTTATATCATGCATAGCGAACTATTTTATTATATTTTATTATTTTTGTGATGTTCCACTTTAGTAAACAATTTCTTTCTTTCCTCTTTCTTGTGATTCTACCATCGGCTCGGGAGGCTGTTTATCAGACAGTTCTTTTGTTCATTCCAGAGTATTTACAGCTCACCACTCCCAAACATTTTAGTTAAAAAAGAAATAGATTATTGGGCTCTTATCTTTGGAGATTCAGCTGAAAATAACTGTAACTGATATGCGAAACGATACTCACCATGTCCTAGCAATGAAAACTCCCGCAGCTAAACCAGCTTGAAATAGCAGGCAGAAAACGGGTGCATCCCAGTAGTACCCCATACCGTAGTTCTATAGAACTGTTGGGACATTTTCCGTGCTGTCAAATTATATCCCAATAGTTCTTTATAGTACCTACTGTAGTACAGTTTTTGCTCTTGACTTTACTTATAGCATATAAGTTATAAACTTTATATTATTTAAATTGATATTTCATTTTGCTTTTAACAAAAAAATATCCCTTGCGACAAAAACTAAGTTGTGTAAAACCAAGTAGAAGTCGTGTCTAAAAAAATCCTCTTATTTTAGAAGTTACAGGGGGGGACACTTTACCACTTTGGAAGTATCTTTCGTGCAAACTATTCAGTTTAGAAAAAAATGATATTACAAACTTCTATATCATTTTTAAACACCTATTCATAAATATCCCGCACGTATGCGTTTAATGAAAAAGAATTTTGAGTTCCAGTTCTAAGTGTGGGGAACCCCCAAAAATTTATTGTTTCTTTTTCTATTTTTGTATGAAATGTGTGAATAAATCTATTTAGTAAATTTCAATAGTACAGTTCTTATAATTTTGGAAAAAAGTGACTGTTACATACCGACGAACAGAAAGACTTTACAAATGTATAAGGGTTCCGTTTTTTTGGCTACGGAACCCATAAAAGATAATTCCGAATCATCCACATCGATCGAATTGTTTACTTATGATTAGATATTACACCAAAATGCATTTCAGTTTGTGTGGATACTGTCAAATTTAAGTGGATTTATTATTGCAATCAAAAGATATTTCATATAAAATTATAAAAATTAAGTAATTTATATCTAACGTACAAACAAGATGTTGATATCGACATTTCTATAATTTTGTCCCATTAGTTCTATATAGAACTAATGGGACATAATTATACACTAAACTCTAATATGGTGTGTCAACAGTTCTATAGAACTAAAATTAGGGGGTACTACTGGGATGCACCCCAGCAAACAGCTCGTAATGCCAGACACATCGCCGCTGCCTTCGTTGCGAGTTAAGCTGCTAAAATGCCGTAACATGCCGCTAATGATTCACAGTAAGCCGTCTGCAGCAGCACTGTGAAAAGCTGATTCATGTTGTAACTTAACCGAGCTTATAATATAGTATTCCATAAAAATAAGTATCAATTTATTTGGAACTTGCTCACGAGATTACCGTCATGAGGAATGCTGAGTCAACGATTATTGTTCCCATAGTCGTTCAATCAATGGTCTTATTGCGAAAAACTTCGACCAACATCTTAAGAAGCTTTCGCTTGGCTGTTGGATCAAGGGTCAGATACAGAAGGCGGTAATTCTTGAGAGTGAGGCGTAAGTGAGGAGGTTCTTTGATCACAGTTGCTTGGGTTCTAAAGCCCCGCAGTAGTACTTTTTTTTAAAAAAAGTGTAATTAAATGAATGAGAGAGTAACTCTAGGTGTTTTCTTTATAAGTTTTAGAAAGGCTAAAAAGGTAAATTATAAAGAACATCCTAACATCCTTTTAAAAGAATTGAGACGGCGCGAGCGAGGAGGTTCCCTGATCACAGTTGCTTGGGTTCTAAAGCCCCGC
Organism: Mycalesis mineus; assembly: GCA_034621355.1. Taxonomy (NCBI): domain Eukaryota; kingdom Metazoa; phylum Arthropoda; class Insecta; order Lepidoptera; family Nymphalidae; genus Mycalesis; species Mycalesis mineus. The sequence goes on along the minus strand of JAXAVZ010000271.1, from coordinate 377,283 downwards.
AGCAGTACTTTTTAAAAAAAAAGTGTAAATAAATAAATGAGAGAGTAACTCTAGGTGTTTTCTTTATAAGGTTAAGAAAGGCTAAAAAGGTAAATTATAAAGAACATCCTAACATCCTTTTAAAAAAAATACGGAAAATGTAACTCAAGTAGAGCTCCAGTAGCTCCACTCAAATCTCAGTGGTATAGACTTCTGTCATATTCTTAGTACCTATAAAGTTTTCTGTGTAGTTGGGAGACAAAAGGAAATAATATATCAGCCGTATAAAAATAAAAGACAAATAAAAAAATATAAATAATATGGGGTTCTGTAGTTCAAAGTTGTGTATCCATTAACTGCGAAGCATACATACATCGTCTGAACTGTAATGTACACAGCGCAGGCAGTGTTTCGGCTTATTACTCGCCGCTCGGGATTCGGCCACTTACACCACTTAGCCCGAATCGAAATAAATCGACTATCAGTAACTAAATGGTAACTAATTTTCACATTGTTCGGGAGCCGCTATTAGCCGGCTTGTGGGGACGATAAATTAGCTGAGCGGCTAACGGCGGCGGCTAAACGCGTCGGCTGAACGCCGGCTCTAGCGTCTCGACCTCTCTCGTGCCCAAAGGTTCTCAAACTTTTTGAAGAGATTACTTCTAAGTAAAAAAAGAAAACCGCTTAATTACGTAACGCTGTACGAAGCCAGTCTGGCTGGCTCCCCTTCTTTCACGCATACAGCGTTAGGCGGGCTCCTTCTTTCTTATTCTAAGCCACAGCGTTAACCATATTTTAGTTATCAGTTCTGTTGGGTGACTCAAGATGCACGCGTTTATTTTTGCATAGACTACTTTCAAAATTTAGTTTGTTCCGGTGGATCCTCTACAGATACATTTGTTTAATTTCCCAAAATGATATATTTCTGACTACGGAATATGCAAGATCTTACAAGAACATCAAAAGACATTAAAATACAGTTGTCTCGGCACTCAGTATGAGTTCTTTCCATTTGGAGTCGAGACACTGGGTCCATGGGGCAGAAGCGCTCAGGTGCTTCATAAGGAATTAAGTAGGCGCCTCAGGGAGGCAACAGTCGACCCTCGGGCAGGCAGCTTCCTCGCGCAACGAATATCTATCGCAATTCAGCGCGAAAATGCTGCCTGCGTGATAGGCACCCTACCAAAAGGGCAAAATTTAGAATTATGCTTATAGTTAAGTTAATTAGTTAGTTATTATAATTATTCTGTTTTTTTTATATAATTTTCGTTTCTCAGTAGGTTTACTTTATTGTTAATATTTTTTACATAATATAATATTCTATCTAGATATTACGAGTGACAATTGTTAAGTTTCTTCAAATATTATCTGCCTACATTGATAGATAAATTTAAGCCAAAAATTTCACTATGAAAACAGATAAAACGTCCCGGAGCTCCTCTTACGTATTGTGCACCTCCATTATTTGTCACTCCAACGTATGTCCTCGTTGAGTCTCCCGTGAACGATTAGGAACGGAGGAGATTAGAAACACTTTGGGAAGCAAAGCTTTAACCGAATCAGATTATTCGTTGGCTTTCTGAACGACACAACGGCACTTTCAATTATCGGGATTGTTTCTTACTGTTGCAGTAGCTTTCATATATTGGGTGAGGAATCAATCTAGTGTTTATTCTTTTTCTTTGAGTGGACAGTTCGTTCCATACTGACGTATCGCATTTATTAAGCAAACTAACGCCCCTTTTTCTTCCACGTAGTTCACGTAGTTCACTTTTACAATCCGACAATTTGTTACAAGACAGACAGACTGCCAAAAAAATTAAAAATTGTTTTTGATGTATATCTTGATGCGGTATATATGTTGATGTGGTACTTACAGTATATACTTTCATATACATTAAGTGAAAAAGTTATACCTGGATATAAAAAAAATCAAAAGCATAATATCTTGCATAATTTCGTCACCAACGTTACTCAGACATCGTAACCTAGCGGTAGGGTGCTCTGTCCCAGATTGCCAAAGAGACATAGGTTCGAATTACGTCGGTTCCGCAAATTTTGATTGAATGTATTAGTAATTATCCCAAAGTGTTGCTATTCAATAAATATAAAGTGAAAAAATGTTTAAAAATGGAACCGGTGGAAGATTCGCTAATGCAAATCGCGACCGAATTTTACAAGTCGCGGGAATCCGCTGGTAATTATATAATTCACTATCCAATAACGATGTTCCTTCAGTGTTCAAGACGTTCAGTTAGTTAGTGTTGTAGAGTGCCGTGAAGCAAGTTGTCTCGTTAGTGTCGTGTGGACGGACCGTCGTACCGTCAGCTGACGTTAGACGTTACGACTAAGGACCTCCTGCCGGCGTCTTTGTCTTTGTTAACGAGTGTCTAAGTACTTATTGGTTTAGTTACGTCACATTGATACGAGCTTTAATTAACACCTTCGAAAAGCTTAGTCAGGTTTTAGTTAGAGGTGGTTCTAGAAAAAAATTAAGTCGCACTTATCTGAGCATTCTAAGATTTAGGATTTAGGAGCACGAGAGATGATAGTTATTTGAATTTTATGAATGTTTGTATCATAAGTTTTTGACGTGCTCCGTGGTGCAGTGATATGCACAGTGGGCTTATAACATGGAAGTCGATGGCCGATTGAGATTTTCTTAATTGGTCCTGGCTGGTGAGAGGCTTCGGCCCTGGCTAGTTACCACCCTGCCAACAAAGACGTCCCGCCAAGCGATTTAGCATTCTGATTGGATCCATCCATCTATCCATCCAATACCTCATCTGTGATTGCAGTAAAGGGCAAACTTGTAATAAATTAAAAAAAAATTCGAGCATAAAAGTGTGCTTTTTCAAGTTGTCGAATTTTTTATTTTTTTTAGCTGACGTCGTATATTATGCTAAAGAATAAGCCGGCCAGTGAGCGCTCTCCCTTAGATATCGAGTCAGATATTTTCTGGTAAGTTGGGATTTTGTTTGAAACTTGTTTATAATTTTACATCCCAATAACTTGTAACTTAATTGAAAGAGAAGTTATAATGAAAGATAACAGAAAGCTACGGATGATGTTAATTAATTAAAGTTCGTATCGCAAAGTTTCATCACATTAATTTGGCGAACTACACAAATAGCGCCGCTCCACTCATCCATTAGCGAACTGGGGGGAGTGGGGGCATTAGATGTTTGCACGAGAAGAAATTAGTTAACAATGAAAAACAGGCTTCCAATCAAACTCGTATTTATTCATCTATCATCGTTACCAGCATAATATGTTACAGTCCACTACAGGGCCTACCACCTTATAGAAAATATGGAGCTTCAATGTGTGTTGGAGGCCTTAGTTAGTCAGATCCCGAGTGACAGCTGGCTAACATGTTCAGTCCCCTTTCACCCAAGCCTGGCGTTTGACTAATTAGGGCGATAATGTGTGGATATTATAACAGTCAGTATCAGATAGTAATGACCGGTTACCATGGGAATGTTTAACATTATTGTTCCGATAGTCTCTCCTGGTCTTTTTGAGGCCCAAGGTTGAAGATGTCATCGAAGGCAGTAGTCATTCTTATAACATTGTTAAAAATTTTAAAAAAATATGTAAATAAATATAAATGAGCTAATAGTTTAACACGCTCTTTGAGGTTGAAGATGACATCTTCATAATCTTGTCATCTCCGTTATTAAGGATTTTTGGAGTGCGATTTTAATAATTAATTAATACAATTGTATGTTCGGAATCTATTGGACTTTTAATGTTTAACAAAAGCTGTTAAAGGATGCCTGAGCGATTACTCTAATAAGATCAGCCACAGAAAGCCTATGCTAAGTGGAGGCTCTTCATGTTGGCCAACGATGCCTTTACCATTATGTTTTCCATCGTATTGGCCAAAGTGTCGAAAGTGCATTATAGGATCACGTCGCTTTATTTGTAAAGATTAATTACAATTATAATGTTACTAGCAGACACCCGATTCCGTCCGCGACAAATTCTGCTTTGTGACAATTCGATCTTAAGTAACCTGTGTCCTTCCTCAGGCTTTCAACTATCTCTGCACCAAACTTCATTTAAATCCGTTCAGTAGTTTAAACGTGATTGAGTAACAAACAAACAGAGTTAAACAAACACTTTTTAACCGACGAAAACGAACGGAGGAGATTCTCAATTCGACACGTATAGTTTTTTTAATGTATGACCACGCATAACTTTTTACAGAGTTATCCGATTTTGATAATTCTTTTTTTATTAGAAAGGGCATATATTCAAGGTGGTCCTATTGTCATCATGTTAGGATCTGATGATGATATCCTGGGGAAATTGAAGGAACTCTTCAAATTTTGGAGGCACACTTACAGTGAGTTCGGTTACAGTGGTCTCGGTATCGGTAGTTTTATGGTTACTAGTGCCATATAATATACTATGATAGTAAAGTACGAGTACGTTACGTGGCGACAAACCACTAAAAAATAAGAAATAAAATTTAAGCTACTAAATTTAAAATACTAAAAACTAAACACAGTTATTTTTTACTTTTTAGTGCGTTTTGAGTCGATTCTATTTTTTGTTAAAAAATTTTATGCATTTATATGATTAGTACAGAAGTATCGATTGCTTTCGTAACTTTATCTTTGAGAGAAAATGAAGCTTAAATCTATTACGCTGCTTCAATACTGGTTGGCGGATTCTTTATGATGTATATCTTGAAAAATCTTTCTACTGGTAAGTATTTAATTTGGAATAAAATGGGCAAGCGTAAACTACTATATGTTTGTATTACTGTTTACAGCTAGATACTAAGCTGGGTCCATGTTATTTCCTTACACATAAAACTTTATTACGTTTAGTTCGATCCGGTGGAATGATTTAATGCCATAAAAGTTTACGCGCCGAGCGAAGCGCGCACACTCAAATATTTGATGGCTCACATCAGAGTTTTATTATTCGTTTGAGATATTCATATTATGCTATTTAGTTTGATGGATAATGGAATTTGAACCAAAAATTGATTAGCTTAGAGGTCATTATTGATTGAGTGATTGACAGTTTGAAGATTCGAATGCGATTTAAAATGCCATCACTACTTGAAAATTATTTGGAAATCTGGGTAGTATTAATATCAGTGTCTATCTATTGACTCTCTCGTTCATCTAATGTTTAGCCTCTGGCTATGGATTGTTAAGTCCTAGATTCGTGTTCCAAGTTAAGCTGTTAAAAGTAAGATATTTTCATACATTTGAGAAATTCTCACTTACAATCCGTATCAATAATAATAAATAATAATCACTGATAGGTATATTGTAGCCAATAGACCTGATATAGTGATAATTGATCGATTATCGCGCCGTGCAATGGTTGTTGATATTACTGTTCCACATGACGATAATCTGATGAAAGCTGAAAAGGAAAAAGTATCAAAATACTTGGACTTTGCTCATGAGATTACCGTCATGTGGAATGTTGATTCAACAATGATTGTTCCTATAGTCGTTTCAACGTCTTATAGCAAGCTTTGACGAACATCGTAAAAAGCTTTCGCTTAATTGTTGGATCAAGGGTCGGGTACAGAAGGCAGTAATTCTTGAAACGGCGCGTATTGTGAGGAGGTTCCTCACTCTGGAGCCCTGACCACCGGTTGCTTGGACCCCCAGGCCCCGCAACAGGCGGAATGGATTTTTTTATAAATTTTTAATAGTGTTTTTTTTATTATTTTATAAGAATTGTTAAAAATTTTAAAAATAATTGTAAATAAATAAATGAGTGAAAATAAATAATAATAAATAATAAATTATTTATTTCGACCATCAATGGATCATATTATGTGTTAGTAACGAATAACTTAAAAAAACTAGTGTTAGTAATAAAAAATATCTTATAATCTAAGCTTACCTAACCTACGACAGGACCGATTTGCCAGCATAATATATGAATCATAGAACAGTGATTCAAATACTGGCAATCTAACCGGTTTAAATTAAGAATTACTTGGAGTGTGTTATTAGAAAAGCATTATAGCCTGATATCAATCCATTTAGAGTAATAGAGCTTTATAACGTAGCAGTTTTAAAGGTTTATTTAGCCTTTAGTCGTAGTTAGTATTCAGCATATCTAATATATAAAATTTCCCTGTCACAATGTTAGTTACCGTACTCCTCTGAAACGGCTTTACCGATTTTTACCAAATTTTGTATGCGTGTGGTTACAGCAGGTCTGAGAATCGGCTACTATCTAATTTTCATCGAAATTTTTTTTTAATTTTTAATACAAAAAAAATTTTTAACAAAAAATAAAAACTCCTTCAAAACGCACTAAAAAGTAAAAAATAACTACGTCATTTACTTACTTTAATTTACTTAATCACATCTATGTAGTCGGTGCCACCCAAGTTTAGGTAACGTCTTTAAAGTAGAAAGCTCGGGTGGCACCGACTTCATAGATGTGATTAAGTAAATTAAAGTAAGTAAATGACGTAGTTATTTTTTACTTTTTAGTGCGTTTTGAAGGAGTTTTTATTTTTTGTTAAATTTTTTTTTATTTCATACTTTTTAGTGATTCTTTAGTATGTTCGTTGTTATCAACAACCTACTCGAACTAAACCATAACCATTCACTAGCCACTTATAACATTCCGACATCCCTGCTAATGTGCCTATAAAGTTTGAAGAGTTTCCTCGTGTTTTCGTAGATCTCATCATCGGATCATGACTTAGTAAACATTAAACCCAGTGGAAACTATAACCTTTCAAACTTCTCATTGAGACATATTAATCGAGCGCAATCACAAAGTAGCTACTGTAAACCGTTAAAAAGCTCCCTCAGCTGTCCTTCTTCTTCACCGCCAGACCCTTGATGACAGTCACAGCATATCTAAATGTAAAGTTCTCATTGAGACAAATTCATCGAGCCCAAACACAAGATAGCTACTGTAAACCCTTAAAGGGCACCCTCAGCTGTCCTTCGTCTTCATCGCCAGACCCTTGATGACAGTCACAGCCCATCTAAATGTAAAGTTCTCATTGAGACAAATTAATTGAGCCCAAACACAAGGTAGCTACTGTAAACCGTTAAAGAGCTCCCTTAACTGTCCTTCGTCTTCATCTGCAGACCTTCAATAACAGTCACAGTCCATCTAAATGTAAAGTTCTTATGAAGACAAATTAATAGAGCCCAAACACAAGGTAACTGCAGTAAATCGTCAAGGAGTACAAGGAGTACTCTTATATGTAGATCGGCTCCATCATCAGATCGACTCCAGACCTTCAACAAATTGTAGTGCTTTTAAATACTTACCGGAAAAATTAACAAACGTACTTGTTGTCCCTACAATTTTTGAAAGTTCCCCTCGGTTTCTCCAGGATTCCATCATCAGATCCTGGTTTCCTTGTCATGGTACCACCACCGGACTATCTACTTAAAATAAAAAAAAAAAATTATCAAAATCGGTTCACAAACGACGAAGTTATGCGCCAACACACATAAAAAAAAAAAAATATACGGTTGAATTGAGAAACTCCTTTTTTTTGAAGTCGTTTAAAAACTACGTTTGCCGGGTCCGCTAGTTTTCATATAATAAGCTCTATACTTTTGATGTTCTGGACCTTAGTTACCTACCTGCTACTACCTACCTGATTGGTGGGCTTATGATAATAATCTATGATAATTTAACGATCCCTATCACACATTGATGATCGTGCCCGGGACCGACGGCTTAACAACCCTGTGACAGTGTAACCCTGTCAAATAAATCCCAAGTTACAAAGGCTAACCACAAGACCGACGAGGCAGCCTCTACAGTCGGTTGCTTACTAATGGTAGGAGTACGACTGACTATGAGGTGATAAACTTTCAACTTTTACAAAATGACTCCTGTTCTACGAGCACTCTTATAAAGCAAGTAGCCTTGAAACATCATCCAGTACTTTTGATTCAATTTAACTCTCAGTCAGTAAAAGTGCGCAAGGTGAAACACTAAGTCATAATGATTTGTGAAGTCTTCAGGCATGTAGAACATTAAAAAGTTAGAAGTGGTCTCGCTACGAGTAGGGTGGCCAGCTCGCCAAACTTAATAGCAGGACAGACCACCTAGTTTGTGTAAAAAGGCAATTATAACAATTATAATAAAACGGTAATTATTGAGGATGTTTTGTCTTAATACTAACAGATACAAAATTTGTATATAAAATCAAGTTCGATGAATGTCATAAATCTTTTTCTTCTTCTTCTTTCTTCCTGGGGTTTTCCGCACTTAGCCAGTAAGTCAGCCGTCGTGCGTGGGTTCCCTAGTGTAAGCTCCCGCTGACTCACTCCAGCCTACCGAGGTCTTTCCAGAAGCGTAGCAGGCCGCCCACGTTGCCGACTGCCTCTTCGAGTGTCGCTTTGGAGACAATGTATGAAAAAAAATATTTTTCTTTTTACACGCTTTTTATTAGCTTCACTTGTATGTCAGTTTGTCAGTATGTCAGTATGTCAGTATGTAACTCTCCGTGGGTAATCTGCGCGCCTGCGGCCTTCCTTGGTTCTGGTAGCCGTTTCTCAGGCTCCCTCTCCGAAATTGAACTCTGATTCCCCGTATTTATAATATTTATAAATAATTATTTTATTCTCACTAATAAATAAATTACTAGCGACTGTGTGGCCGAGCGGTTTAAGTGCTAAACTGCCCGTACAACAGTCGCTCAGGCGTGGGTTCGAGCCCTGGCAGTCGCAGTTTTTCTGCGACTTCCAAGGCTCGCTCCCGTGCCGACTGTACTCTGGCCAGGTTTCTGTGGTTTCCTTGGTCACTGTGCTAAGGGTGGGGCACAGGCAAATGCGGGTACAGATTGTAAGTCGGCCATAGCCGCTATAGAGGTAATGAGAGTGTAAATAGTCAAAATAAGGAGAGATTCAATAATCCCACGTGTCTAGGCCAAAATAGGCTGATGCGTAAGTTCCAAAAAAAAAAAAATTACTTACTGAAAATTTAATTTAATTTAATAAAAATAGTAATTTAATTAATTAATAATTCAATAAAAATAATAATTAAAAAGTTATTAAAGTTTTAATTTTTTTACACGCTTTTTATTAGCTTCACTTGTATGTATGTTTGTATATTTGTATATTTGTATGTTTGTAACCGACTTTTTTGGGCGCGATTATGACCAACTTTAAACGGCCAGATTTCGTTTAAACTTTGTGGATTTATCGAGGACCGATGACAATACACTTATTTGATAAAATTATTCCATTTTTCAATTTACAAAATATGATTTTTGTTAATTTATATAATTTTCATCTATAGTCGATAAGGTAGAAACTTAATTTAAATTTTTATAATTTTTCTCTAAAGTCGATAAGGTAGAAACTTAATTTCAATTTTTTATAATTTTTCTCTGCAGTCGATAAGGTAGAAACTTAATTTCAATTTTTCATAATTTTTCTCTACAGTCGATAAGACAGGACTTGATGTTAATTTTAATTTCCAATAATTATCTTTAGCCGATTTCTCTAACATTGACAAATTTTCGAATACTAAGGAGATTTTTAACTCTACAAAACAAATAATAGTTTAAAAAAACTAAAAAATCACGCTTTTATAAATAAACCAAACTAAAAAGTCAAAAATAAATAATAGTTTAAAAAAACTAAAAAACACGCTTTTTATAGAAACCCAAACTAAAAAATAGAAAATAAATTTTAATAAATTTAAATTAAGAATAGTGTTAAAAATTTCATTAACTATAAATTAATAATAGTGTAAATAAAAAAAAAATATTTTATTTTAAAAAAAGCGTGGGGTGCTTTTTAAGATATTATCAAAATGATAATCACTCTACTCATATCTGTCAATAAAATATTTATAACTATATTGACACCATGCACCCCACGCTTTTTTTAAAATAAAATAATTTTTTTTTATTTACACTATTATTAATTTATAATTAATGAAATTTTTAACACTATTCTTAATTAAAATTTATTAAAATTTATTTTCTATTTTTTAGTTTGGGTTTCTATAAAAAGCGTGTTTTTAGTTTTTTTTAACTATTATTTTTTTATGTTAAATTCTATTAAAATGTAAAAATCCCGAGGAAAGCCGGACAAACCGGACCGTTAACGCAATCTAAAAAAGCTTAGTTCGAATCATCATCATCATCATCATTATCAGCTTATTAACAGCCCATTCCAAAGCCCGGCCTCCCTCTTTATTGGGAAGGAGATATGGAACGCAGACCCACACTGCTCCGATTCGGGTCGGCGTGCTCTCTGAGGCACGGAAGTGTGACATCACTAATTTCCCAACTCTGGACTTGGAATGTACTGAGAATTTCATAGAAGAGTGAAAACTCAGAATTATTCCGTGACCCGACCCAGGATTTGAACCCCGGACCTCGTGAGAGCCAGACATCGAAGCCAGATAGGCTAACCACTAGACCAATGAGCATAAAAAGCTTAGTCCGGATAAGTCCAGCTTTATCCTGATGCCTGGCGGCGCTAGTTACAAGTAGTTTGTAAGTTATAACGAGCCGCGGGGAGGCTGCGGACCGAAATACTTGCTTCATTATATTTGTGATGTTGCTCAGGTTATATCACTATGTTCACAAGTATATTAAGTAAGTATTTATTACTTATACGTTTAGTATCTGAAATACAGAAGATGACTGATATTTATATAATAAATGTTAATATTTACAAATAGCAGAATAAATATTAAAATATTGAAAAATACAACGAAAAAAAATATTAAAAACACATTGTCGTCATACGTTGAATGCTTAAACGAAAGGCTCAATGGCTGAACAGATATGGATTAAATTTGGTGCAAAGATAGATTATAGTCTGGTATAGTACATATGATTCTTTTCACCTCAATATTCTCTCAGCAACAGAATCTACGTGGGCAACACCGCGGTGCACCGCTAATAATAAATAACTCCAGTAGTCCGCCTGCGCCCTGCGATAACAACGACACTTTTAAACACGTTATTATTCATTCGTCAGAAATATTCAAACTAGTCTCAAGAAGGAGAGCCCTTCAGCTTCTGTTCAATCGATATTAGACTTCAAAGTGATGTACATAGAGTTCAAATGAGGTGTCAGATAGATTAAGATTAATGGTTCACAAAATGTTCGGTGGCGCGGAACTCCCGCGAGGCTACACTCGAGTCTTCACCAGGCGCTTTTAGGCACCATTGTATTCACACTTAGCTGACAAACATTAGTTTAATAGACAACAGCATTTTCAATAAATTATGGATGCATAAACATATTGATTAATAAAATTGGCCCAGGTCTGATCGTAGCTAGTCTGCCTGCCCTGCCGACGAAGACGTGCGTACCAATAAGCGATTTAGCGTTCTGGTAATATGTCGTGTAGTAGCTGAAAAGGATATGTATGGATTTCATTGAACTCCTAGCAGGTTAACCTTTTGTCTTCTTAGGTTGCATTATCATTGACCACCAGGAGTAATTGCAGTCAAGCGCCAATGTGTAAATTAAAAAAAAACGCATAATTTTACATATACGTCTTAGGTAAACGTTCGTTTGAACTATACATACTTAGAATCCGTGTAACTCGCTCAAAGAAATAGCAACTGGATCTTGAGCTTTTTACTCGGATTAGCGAGCAGTTTGACACATGACATGGTCCGCCCCCGCGTGCGACTTTGCACCTTATCACTTGGTCGCAGAGCTCATTTCGGTTTGGGGTGCTCTCGAGTGGATGTTAGTTGAGGGCCCTCGGTCAAGCCGCTCTCTGAGACGCCGTCATGTAAATAAGAGACAGTAGACGGAAACGACGCCTGTTATCGTAAGAGCCATTACACTACGCGCTGAAGAGCCAATGTTTACACACACATAAACAATCTGTACTTTTATTCATTACAATTGGACTGCAGTTACGGTAAGTGATATTGCAATCTAAGATGAGGGGGTTTGTTAGGAACTTGTTAGGAGCTGGGTGCATTTCACAATAAATTAAATAGGTAAATAAAATATTTTTTCCTGAAAAAGAATTTATTTTAATAAGCGCTGATCTACACATTAGGGATGGTGTATATGTGTCAAAATGTTTGGTGGAGACATTACAACAAAATAAATTATAAAAATGTGAACATAAATTATGTATGGTCACATTATGGACATTATCGAAGATATACTGTATGTTTTATAACATACTAGCTGTGCCCGCGACTTAGTCCGCGTGGAATAGTTATTTTGGGCATCATTTATTTTTGCGAACAACCTCCTCAGCTTTATAAATTATTAATATTATTACGTTGATACAACTCTTAACAAATGCATTAATTTAGACCAAATTTGATTACGGTTTTAGTGAGTTAATCTTAAAAGATAGACAAATACTGTCGTGGACATTTTTTTACATCATTTCAAGAGAAATAATTCTTTCATACATATATTTTTGGTATCTTGAACCGTTTTCGCAGTGCACGCAACGGAATCCCTGAAGGATGAAAAATTTTCCCCGTTTTTTTCACATTTTCCATTATTTCTTCGCTTCTAATAGTTGCAGCGTGATGTTATATCTATAGCCTAAAGCCTTCCTCGATAAATGGTCTATCAACACAAAACACAAAAAGAATTTTTCAAATCGAACCAGTGGTTCCTGAGATTAGCGCGTTCAAACAAACAAACTCTTCAGCATTATAATAATAGTATTAGTAGATTTAAATGAATAATCACCAAAAAGATTTATTGATAAAATAGATTAAGTATAACGAAATCACATCTGACTACTACCCTCAATCGAGATCTCAATATATTTTGTTTTAAGCTTCATTACAAACCTTACTAACATTATAAATGCGAAAGTTTGTATGTCATACATACAAACGTTGGTTTTACTATTTCACGCTAAAATTACAGAATGGATTTTGATGAAACTCCATACTAATATAGCTTACATATCGGAATAACATTTATTATTTAACTAAAATAACTCTACATTGATGAATCTCTATTTACATTCGTGCAGTCGGAGTATATATCGCTAAGTACAGTGGGAAAATATGAAAAGGGTATTTATTGCACGGAACTATGCCGTGTACACATAGATTCAACGAGAGTCGCATAAAGTGCCGGTCTGCCGCCGGTCCGCCACCGGTCCGAGTGCGGGGCAGTCTCTAATCATTTGCGGCAGCACTTGAGCTTGACACACGGCTCCGTGTTCGAGGACATTCGATAATCTTAAACATACATTACGATGAAGAGCGTTTCAATATCTGATGTTTTTTTAACGTTACGAACATTCCAAATTCAAATTCAAAATCATTTATTTCATGTAGGCTAATTATAAGCACTTTTGAAACGTCAAATTAGACTATTTGTAGTGACTTTACCACCGGTTCGGAAGGCAGGTCCTTTTGAGAAGCGCCGGCAAGAAACTCAACAGTTGCTCTTTTAAAATCATTAATTTTTACAATATTAACTGTATTGTTACATAAAATTATTTATTCTACTACGAGTGTGAAGTTGAAAGCTGATTCAATTGCCTCTCAACCTCTTTGTCATTTAAAAATCTATAATATAAAAACCTTGACTCAGTAACTGAGTTTTAATACATTGCTTAAACTTATGCAATGGCAGATCTAAAACTGAATTGGGCATCTTGTTGTAGAAGTACACCCAGTTCAACGAATGAATTTTGAACTTTTCGGAGGCGATACGCTGATAAAACTAATTTATGTCGATTCCTAAGAAGACGATCGTTTAAGTCCTTTTTCTGTTTATACATATTTATATTTTGTGTGACAAAGACTAAGTTATTGTATATATATTGACAGGCTACTGTAAGAATTCCTATTTCTTTACATTAACAATTTTGATGAAGTGTATAATAGTAGTCATTCAAAACTCGAGAGGCACCTGGGTGGCGGTTTTAGTACCATTTCAATTTTCATCCATTGTCTTACGGATTAAATAAGCAACTGCTGAATTGCTTACATGCTCTTAACATTTTTGTCTGCCTTTCTACCGTTAGTATAATCATTTTAAACAGATTGACTTTAGTTTTAAGAGGGCTAGTAAACCCAACACTTGAATAAAATTTGATTTCAGTTACTGTTCTTTCTAAAACAGGTGAAACCTTTAATCGTCTAGTGGAATTTATAATTGGAAAATGGAATCTAAAATTAAACTGTTTGTTTGTTCATAAGTCTCTTTGTCTGTTATACTTGATACATATTTAAAGTTCTAACAGGAATTATAATGCTACTGATCGTCATACTGCCATTAAAGGTTTCCATTTTAAGGACGTTATCTAGAACCCACAAAGTGGTTTGCTGCTTCGTTAAATAAAACTTGAATCGCACCTACTCATAGATATCCTTTGACGGCCTCCGTGGCGCAGTGGTATGTGCGGTGGATTTATAAGACGGAGGTCCTGGGTTTGATTCCTGGCAGGGCAGATTTGAGATTTTTCTTAATTTGTCTTGGTCTGGCTTGTGGGAGATTACCGACAAAGACGTACCGCCAAGCATTTGCATTTTCATCCTACTCCTAACAAGTTACCCCGCTTCCATCTTAGATTGCATCATCACTTAACATCAGGTGTGATAGCAGTCAAGGGCAACTTGTAGTTGATAAAAAAAATTGCTCAAGTATATTAAAGCAAGTAAATGACGTAACTATTTTTTACTTTTTGGCACGTTTCAAGTCTGTTCACCCTTTTTATTAAATTTTTTTATTATAATAATAATAATAATAATAATAATAAAGGTCTTTATTGCCATTCTTATTGCTAGGTACATATTTATTATACAAAAAAAATTATAAATATATATGTCTATCTATTAGTTATTATATAAATCAGTTATGACTTCAACCTAAACTAACAATTTGGCAACTGGCCGCAAACTCAGCCTTGTGCTGTGCATTGGTAGGAATGCACAGCGCTGATTTTCAGTTTGCTCCGCATCTACAATTATTAACTACTGTACAAAAGTAAAATTTAAAGAAACTAAGAAATACTAAATAATATTAGTTATATATACTAAATTATATTAGTTATAGCTACCGTCGAGCCTACATACGTACGGCTTATTACCAGAGCGTGGTATTAGCAGCACATTAAGCCGCATTCATAGAGCGCAATATCTGCCGCGCGGTGCAATATCGGATCGCAATGAAGAGTATTAACGCCTCTCCACACGACGCGCCGCTGTTTACTGCCGCACTCATTCCCTGCGATTATCGCTCTGCTGACCTTTCACACTGCTGACATTAATAATTACGTTAGAGTTCTAAGAGTGGAATTGTGATCAAAAGAGTAAAACTATAGTGTTTCTCTTTTAATAGTAATATTATTAAACTCTTTATTACACCAAAATGTATAGAATTCATAAATTACAGAAATCGCTTAGACAATATTATATTAGTGTAACGGCGGCCTTATTGCTGAAAGTAATCTCTTCCAGGCAACCGTCATACGTATAGAGATTAATGAATACAGAGGTGGTTGGTGCATAAATGAAAATTTAATAAAAAAAAACAAAATACTTGTTATATGATATATGATAAATATCACATCTCTTTTGTTATATGATAAATAATCTAAAAATTATTAAATAAAAATTATATGGATACTCGTAATTATTATTATTTAAAACGTTACTTTAACAATTACATAACAGAAATTCTATAAAAGATTTCAAAAGTATAATAAAGTTTGCACATTCCAAAGTAAAAGTCATTAAAATTATTCATATCTTATAAAATTACTTATGTCAATATGAAGCGACTTTAACTGCCCGCGGTCTTGGCCCGAGCGCCAATAGCGATTCCAGAACAGATACTTACATATACTTTTTACAGGAAAATGGATTGAGTTGAAAAGTGCGTCTGCGGCCGTTAAGCTTTATTGCGTTTGGCAAGCGTCGCGCCGCCGCCCGCGCGCCGTGTGAGACGCCGGTTGTGTTATTGTTACTTTGTTTTATTTATTTGTACAAGTTTTATTGCTGCTACTTTACAGTCGTGTTTGTGACAGAGCTCGTTCAGGGAAGTACTATCACTATGCTTTATAACGTTGCGATTTTAGTACAGGTGCACACTAGGCGGTTCGCGTTGGGTACGATGTGCGTAGTCGTTCACACTACGAGCTTAACGCGGCGTTTGTCGAGCGTTACCAGGGCTTATATATGATGGGCTTGGTTCGCGAACAGATTTCAAAGTAATTACTGAATATGTGATAGTTTGATCTATAATGTCGCTATAAACGGCTTATTAATATAGAAGTGCCAAAAAAGTATTATACACGCAAAAATATCGACGTGTTAAGTTACCGTGTCTTTGTCTGTAAGTGTTTGTGCCGACAACTGTGCCTGCTCTGTGTTCAGCGGAGGCGGTAACGAGCACAATATTGTTTTTCTGGTTTTAAAGCGACTGATCTCTGCAGTGAGGGGCCTCGATTGCTGTCCTGAAACAAAGGTGCAGCCAGACCAGTTGAAATGCAAATATCACTATTTATTTTTACTATTTGTAGTTATTACCAGTTATAAAATAAATACTTTGCTTTAATAGTTATGTCTTTACGGAATTCGTACGAGAAGTTCTCATTTTCTAAATTAATGTAAAGTTTTCGTAACTAGCGTTAAAAATTTTAAAATTATTTATATCAAGTAGGACATAACAATTTAGTTATTAGGAATAAATAAATAATACAATAAAATGTTAAAAAAATAAATGTATCAGTGTATAGTAGCTCTGACATCGGTTTGGAAAGCTAATTTTGCTGAGAACAGCTGACAAGAATCTCAAAAATTTCTCTTTTAAATACAACTCTATTAAATATAAAATACAACTACCAAATTAATTTTAGTATTTGTATTTTATAATTCATCATACAAATTAATGTGTCTTGTATATAGAAGAAAGCAGAGTTAGAGGAAACGTGTTAAATCGCTAGGTAATAAAAGACACTATTAAGAGCAATTTACCTATCTTACGAATGTTCATAACGGACACAACGCTACTTTGATATTTTTTCTTGAAAGGCCGCGAGTGTACGCGTAGGTGTGGCCAAGCATGAGGCTCGCTGAGAACTCGGGACGCAGTTGGAATATGAAATTTGAGTTTTGTCGCACGCTTTGTAGCGAACGTTCGGCATGATGCGGTGCGGCGCGGTGCGGTACGGTGCGGTGCTGTGCGGGACGGTGAGGCGCGGTGCGGTACAGGGCGGGGGGGCGTTTTACAACATCCCACTTCTTTCTCAATTTAAATCACCCCGTTTTAACAAAGGGGCTCGAAACCTCTCGCATTTCGGTTCATCATCTATTGCGGCTTTACGGATTATTTATTTTTCCTTTATTGTTACAAAAAAATTCAGTTTTTGTTTTTCCTTTCATTGTATTGTAAGCCGAGCTCCGGCATCGGGTTTAAGTGCTTCGGAACATTTCGATAAATTAATACAACGCTATGCTCATTGTTACCGTAAACAAGCGGGTACAGAGAGAAACTCGACGGAGTCGGAAGTATTCGGGCATATTCGTAACTACTCACAGATAAAAGAAGTTATTTGCTAAGGTATTACTAGTACACTTCGCCTGATTTACTTTTTAGAAACAAAACAATTTATTGTTAGCAGTAGGTACTGAGCATTACGCATATTAATATTAAAAGTTAAAAATTATGTGTCTGTGTTTTATGGTATTCGCATGACCTTACTTTTTAGATAAAAGAAATAATAATAATAAGGTCTTTAATACGATATTTTATTGTCAATTGCTATTAGGTATTAAGCAGTTATGACTGCAATTTAAACCACTTGCATGTTACTGTGTCTCATAATACGTATGTTATTTTGTAAAAACTGATTCTATTTCAATTAAAATGTAAAATAAAATCTTTTATCTATGTTATGCCCAAAAATATATAAGTAATAAATATTAAATTATTTGAAATATATGAATTTAATTTTTAAGCTACAATGTAAGAAGACGAGACCCTAGACCCCACGTCGGAACAAGCTCAGCCAGCTGCGTGGGGCCAGAAGGGAATAAACAGTAACGCTATGATGCTGCACAGTTAACTGGTAAACAAACTATTGCCTGCGAATCTATCTTGTGACACGTCTGAGCTGTTATAAAACTAAATTTGATTAAACGGAGGTTTGTAACAAAAGAGTTATCCTGCGGGAAAATATTTTTTACATTGTTTCATTTTCTGCCAAAACTTATTTGTTTGAATGCTGTTAAACAATTGTTTTGGTTTGAATGCTATAAGTATGCAGTTAGTGCGTACAGAGAATAACGTATTAGTTCCACAAATAACTCTACTATTGTAATACTCAGTAGCACATCGTTAGTAGCGCTAGAAGAACTTCAGCTCTGTTATTTATATTGTGGTACTCAGTCAGTACGATTAGCGTGGATAATAAAAATAAAAACCAGTTAAAAAGGAAACGATGTTAATAAAGTAATCCCGAGCAGTGCCGCAGCGGGTAGAAGCGAGCGGAGGCGGGCGGGTTATTAATGAGCGCGGACATGTTTTTATTGCGTCTTAATTCTCGCTCAATTCCGCTCGCGAGAGATTTATTCCGAGAGCCGAGTGACTTCACGCTGCGCTATGAGCGATAGATATGTTGTGATCAACCTGTAGAAGCATCTACACTGCTTATTCTAGCGATATTAGCTTACCTTGTATTAGCTTCTAGCTTAGCTTAGAGCTGATATCGCTGTGAACATTTTTCAGTATGTCACTATTTCACTGACTAACACCTTCGTGTTCTTTTTAACCGACGAAAAAAAAACGGAGGAGGTTCTCAATTCGACACGTATATTCTTTTTTTTCATGTATGACCACGCATAACTTTTTACAGAGTTGTCCGATTTTGATAATTCTTTTTTTATTAGAAAGAGCATACTTTCAAAGTGGTCCCATTGTCATCATGTTAGGATCTGATGATGATATCTTGGGGAAATTGTAGGAACTCTTCAAATTTTGGAGGCACGCTTACAGCGATTTCGGTTTTTGTCTCGGTATCGGTAGCTTTTAGGGTACCATAACACATTGTATGGCACATTGCCATATAATATACTATGATAGTATAGTACGAGTACGTTACGTGGCAATAAATCACTAAAAAGTAAGAAATAAAATTTTTTAACAAAAAATAGAACCGACACGCACTAAAAAGTAAAAAATAACTGTGTCATTTAGTTGCTTTAATTCTCTATTTTTCGGTTCTATTTTTTGTTAACATTTTTTTACAGAACGTCTTACGGATATTTTTTTGTATTTAGTATATTTGTATAACATCTATATTTTTTCATTAAATTACATCGTGGTCAAGGTTTATCAAATGCATTGTTTCATCAGATGACTTTGTAAGTAAGTTTTCACCCGCCAGCCTCGTGACCTACACACTCCGACTGTGTGGAATCAGATCCTGACTCAAATTTGAGAACATGTAACTGGCTATTTAGGTTTATCTCTGTTTACTAAATTAATAATAACTTTTTCTACTGCCCTAGCAGTAACATAAGGGGTCAACATTGTAGGGGGTCAAGAAAGCGGCTCGGTGATGAAACGCGAAGAGAAGTTTATTTATTTATTTATTTATTAAGGAAAACCAACTGCTGATACATTATTTCTAGTCCATTGAATATATATATCGAGCTTTAGTTAATGCTCAGCTTACAACAGGTCTTCACAACATGCATAATAAATTTTAAATTAAGATGTCATAATTACAATGTCAATAAATATATTAGTCTAACTACACATAACTTATGTCTAAAAAAATGTGTCAATTGTTAAACAAAAATAATAAAAAAATAATAATATTAATAAATAAAATGTCACTTTCTCCTAAAGTCATAAAATTTGTTATGGAATAGATCGATATCCTTACACTTAGCCACAAGATTATTGTAAATGTCAGACATTCTTGGTAAAGGAGAATACTTTCCTAGTTTCGTTCTATATGGCCTATTATACAGCAATTTGTAAGGATACCGAGGATTATTCATGCGTGGTGTTCTAAGTCCGAAACTCTGAATCAGTTCAGGACAATCCACATCATTGTTAAACAATTTAAATAAAAACGACATCGATATTATTACTCTTCTATCCTCAAGACTGAGTCTCTTAAAAAAGGAAAGCCTATCAAAATAATTACGTAGATTTTTGTTAAATCCATAAGACAGCTGCCGAAAAAATCGTTCCTGTACTCTCTCGATTCTTTTCATGTGAATTTTTGAATGCGGTGACCATATTGTACAACAATACTCAAGCTTGCTCTGCACATAGCAATCAAACAGACTTATTATTGTGGCACATTGTCTGAAATTTTTTGAGCTTCTAAGAATAAATCCAAATGATTTATTTGCTTGGGCAATAGTCTTATCAATATGAGGTAGAAATGTCAATTTGCTATCCAAAACAACACCCAAATCCCGAATTGTATCTATTTCTTTCAATTGCTTGTTGTTAATTTCATATACAGATAATAATTTATTTTTATTTCGTGTGAATTTTATGTGGTAACACTTGTCGATATTCAAGGTCATTTTATTAGTATTACACCAAGTGTTTAATTTAATCAAGTCTTCTTGTAATAATTTTATGTCATTGTCACAGCGCACAATACGGGTCAATTTCAAATCATCAGCAAAGAGACTTGCATTGCAATTATCAAATATGTTAATTATATTATTTATAAATATGTTGAAAAAAAAAAAAGTTCGAAATTTGGGTTGCTCTCCCGACATTGGACCCAAATGCCCGAGAGGTTGACAGGGCCATGGGTGGTGGTGGGATATCCCTAATCTAGTAGTAATAGTAAAAATAATTACAGGTAGCCTTGTAAACGAACAATCAAGTCCGCTGATCATGACCTGATGTCAGCAAGCAGTACGTCCTCATGTACAGAGTGTTACGGGGCGGCGTGAGGCGGTGCGGGGCGGGCAGGAAGTGCTCGGGAATGCTTTTATTGCGTCTTCATTCCAGCGGCAGATTTATGTTCTGTGCCGCTGTTTATTTATCTGCCGAGTGCGGGCAGCGGGCGGCGCTGCTGTAAGTGCTGGCCGGTTGGCTTTTTGGGGCAATTTGTTGTTTCGCTAGTTCTTTATTTATCCGAGGAGACGAATCTTTACATGAGTTTATACGTTGCTTGTAGTATCAGCACAGTACAACGTGAGACAATACAATCTATCGCAACGCTTGCAGTTATGTAGCGACTAGAAAAAACATACCGAGTCGAATTACATCTTTCTGAAATCGACACGTAATTTGTTGATTTGTATGTTACATTTTTAGCGTTAAATTACATGGAAACTAGCTTTAGCTAGTTACACAAAAATTAAACAATAAAGTTGACGTATTAACTAAAGACCTAATTTCAGTAAATTTCGCGGGTTGTCATGCGTTTTCACTATCAGAAACCCATTTTTGGTAATCAATTGCTGATCTGAATATAAATTTCATCAATTTCTGATCTGATTCATCAGATCTTGTCAGTATATTATATTATAATGACTTTTTTTTAACGACTACAAATTGGCCCTTGACTGCTATCAAACCTGATGTTAAGTGATGATGCAATCTAAGATGGAAGCGGGCTACCTTATTGGGAGTAATATGAAATCCACATCCCTTTCTTTCTACACGACATCGTACCGGAACGCTCACTTGGCGATACATCTATGTAGGTCGGTAGGGTGGTAACTAGCCACGGCGAAAGCCTCTCACCAGCCAGACCAAGACAAATTAAGAAAAATCTCAATCTGCCCCGCCGGGAATCGAACCCAGGACCTCCGTCTTATAAATACACCGCGCATACCACTGCGCCACGGAGGCCATCAAATTCATAGAGCGGGCTGTGACTCTATACAGCAAGTATACCTATGCAGTAACTCAATATACATCACAGCAAAGCGACGCACCGCCGCTCTGCTATGTGCCCGGAATGCAGTCACCGGTCACGTCGGCAAGCACTGGTGTACCCGTAATAACTATATAGTGAATACAATAGTAATACATCCTTCCTTGTACATATCAATGACCAGGTTTACCAAGCTTTTTATTCGGTATTTGTGTTTTGGAAATCATATTAAGATACAAATTACATCAGGTGTGATTTCACTCAACTAGTAAAGAATTAAAAACAAAACAACTCCATCTATTGTTCAGTAAATTTAGTATGGCTGGTACGTTACAGTTTTTCATTGCCAGGAAACACTAATAAAATAACATTTTCTAAAAATTAAATCTACCTAGTGCCCCCAAAACCGTCTGTATAAAAATTTTACGATAATTGTTGGAGTCGTTTCCGAGATTTAGATTATATAAATTCAAGCATTGCTCGTTTGAAGGTTTAACCCGTGGTTTTCATGGCAAATAATATACATTCTATGCCGGTGTTACGACGCTGTAGCCCGCAGTGCTACGAGCTACGAGAAACGTATAACTACGGTGATGATAAGTCGGTTAATAGTTTCCGCCATCTAATGTGGACGAAATTTGTTACGTGGTAAACAAAACACGCGTCAAACTGAAAACTCCACCTCATATCTAAATCAAATTTTAAACAAAACTTCACAGCAACTTGTTTATTGAAGCACATCGAAATTTCAATAAAACTGCAGCGCATCGGTGCGGGGCGGCGCGAGGTAGCACGGGGTAGCGTGGGGTAGCACGAGGTAGTGCGGAAGAGCGGGGCGGCGCGTACGTGGCTCGCGACACTCGATTTATTCTAAAAAGCTATGAAAGCTTACGATAAACAGGAAGGTGAGACCGAACGCGGAAAAAAGAAAAATATACAGTACGAGGCGTTCGGAGGCGCATTTGCATGTCAAAGCGCGGCTCGCAAGCGGCGCCGGGCGCAATAACATGCTAAACTGTGCTCCTGTGCCGGGGTTATTGCCGTTGATGAAGAGCCAACACTTACTTGATCCTGCATCTGGGGGCTTGGTGTGAGGTTTTCGAAGTCATTCAAATTCTTAACTTTCAAACAAACGTTTTTTTAAAAGTAATCAAACTTAGAACCTGTCATACTTTAAGTCTAACCTTAAGTCTGAGGATAATAAGCAACTCGAATAACAATTGTAATAAATAAAATATTAAAGCTAATAAACAAAATAGTTTATAAGATTTTCTAAATTGTCTGGCTGGTGGGAGACTTCGGCCATGGCCAGTTACCACCCTACCAACAAAGACGTACCGTCAAGCGATTTAGCGCACCGGTACAATGTCGTGTAGAAACAAGTGTGGATTTCATCCTACTTCTAACAAGTTAGCCTGCCTCCATCTTAGATTGTATCATAATATTTTGTAGAAGTGACACTGTACTGTGACACAAAACATCCCCTTCTCCCTGACACCGGCGCAGTCACCGAGTCGTGAAAGTGCGACACTTAGGCTGCCAGTCCACCAGAGCGGAGCGAGGCAGCGGAGCCGAGAAACGGAGAAATATTAACCAATAGGATTGCACAAAATCTCCGCTCCTCTTAAGTGGACAGGGACTTGCGAGCTAGTTTAAAATTTCATATAAAACCGGTAAGCGGAGCGGGGAAACGGAGCGGGGAAACGTGCGGGGATGCGGAGCGGGGAAGCGAGTGCGGGCGCGGGCGCACTTTGCGCCGGCAGTGTGCCGCCGTATTCCGACCAGTGCGTATGTGACCGAAGATAATGGATGAAAAACTTATTGAAAGTGTGAAAAAGTTTCCGTGCATTTGGAACACATCTTCAGAATTTTACAAATGCAACGAAACAAAAGATGCTGCGTGGGACCAAATTATCATTGAAACAAACATATCGGATGGTAAATAATATGTATCTTTATTCTATAATACCTTCTAGTAGGTACATATTGATATCTTTTTTTTTATTTAACAAAATAATACCTAAATAATGTCCGCAGCTGGCCAAATTATCTATATCTGTCTCACATCACTGACTATTATAGATTCTTTTCAAAATTCGAGTATCTTGCCATGGTACCTTCCCCTGATTATTAAAGTATGAACAATACATTTCACGAACTTGATAACCATCGTTACTAGAATGTTGTGTTTCTATAATATCACCAACTGATAATAATGATTGCTCCATGTTATTTTCAATATTGTTTATATAATTAGGTTGTCTTTGAATTAAATAATTGTGCAAAACACATGTTGCTTTTATTACCTTGTCAACTGTTTCTATTTTGCATTCAAAATCTTTATGATACACGTACCACTTTCTCGTCAATACACCGAAAGTTGCCTCAACAATACGACGTGCTCTTGATAATCGGTAATTAAAAATTTTTTTTTCTGCGTTAAGTCCATCACGTGGGTAAGGCCTCATAAAATTTTCCATTAATGGAAAAGCTTCGTCTCCTATAAATACGAACGGCATTTTTGCTCCACCTTGATAAAATGGTACCGGCTGAGGTAAATTCAATCTCTTTTCTTTTAGACTCTTTCCGAAAATGCTGTTATCAAAAATTCCTGCATCAGAAAATCTTCCCATAGATCCCACATCAGCCATTATGATTTTCCTTTTGGCATCAGCTAAACACATCAATACTACAGAAAATCTCTTTTTGTAGTTGAAAAACGAGGACCCGGTTTTCGAGGGAGCCTTGATATATACGTGCTTGCCATCAAGAGCACCTATACAATTTTTAAATTGCCATAGTTCATCAAAATCTTTTGCGATTTCTTTCCAGTCGTTTTCTGTTGGTTGTGACATGACAAGAGGTTGCAATATATTCCATAAAGCATCACAAACCTCCTCAACAATTCTTGATACACTTTTCAATCCAATTCTAAAATTCTCTCCCATCGTTGTAAATGACTGGCCGGTTGCTAAATACCTAAAAAAAAACGTATTTAATTGTACTTCGCGTAAGTGATGTAATATTTTTGTCATAAATAGACCATGTAATACATTTTTGTGTTTGTTGATTGTTTCAGTTACAACTGCCAAGTCGCGATGGAAACAACTGAGAGATAACCATCGGGATGCCTTAAAAAGACAAAATGCAACAAGGAGTGGACAAGAAAACAACGAAAAGAATGGAAATATCAAAAAGCCATGTCATTTTTATTGCCTTACATGAGTGCAGAGATACAGAGACCGGTCAACAAATTTTACGCCCCTGGACCACTCAGTAAGCGAAACTTCAAATCCGCCAAATACCATTGAAGAGAGTTCACGGGAATCATGCAATTTTTTGCCATCAAATTCAAATAATCTTCCTTCTGCCGATGATCCTAAGAATCCAACAGCTTCGGAATCTCTTCCATCAACATCCAAAAAAAGAAAGAACGATGAAATTCTAGATTATTTAAAAAAAAATCAAGAACGCCGCGAAGTGTTGGAACGAGAACGGATAGAACTTAAAAACATGATGTCAGCCAGTGATAAATACGATGAAATAGACTTATTTTTTTTAAATTTGGCTGCATCGACAAAAAAGCTGCCGTATTATTTTCAACTTCAAATTAAAAAAACCTGCTTTAATGCGGTAATGTCAGCTGAAGAAAGTAATCTTCAACATAGTTGGTATTCTCCGAATAATTATGGTTATTCTACAGGCTCAACACCTACATCAGATAACATCAACACTAGTATCGATACTCCTAGTGCTTCAGATAATATCAACACTAGTATCAATATTCCTAGTGCTTCAGATAATATCAACACTAGTCTTAATATTCCTAGTGCTTCAGATAATACCAACACTAGTGTCAATATTCCTAGTGCTTCAGATAATATTAACACTAGTATCATTAATCCTAGCGCTTTACAAATTCCAACAACCCAGGATATTGAAACATCTGCAGCAGAGCCAACAGAACCCAATGAAAATGCGGTCAATTTTGAGACAGATTACGATTTTTAAATTAATATAACATGGCTTCTATAACTGTATGCAAAAATAAAAGTTACTTTGATTTAAAATGTGTACTTACTTTAAACACACCGCTAATCTTTCACGGCTACTAATTGAATTTCTGTAATTTGTGTCTTGTTTCCGAATATATGGTTCAATCAGGGAGTGAAGTTCATAAAAAGTACATCTTGAAACTCTATAAGAATTTTCGAAAGTTTCTTCATCAGCTGTTTGGAAAAAAGTAAAATATTCACTGTGTTCTGAACGATGTTTGATATGATTTCTTAACCAAAATCTATGTTTCCTCATAGAATTGTTCAAATGGTATATGGTAAGTATTTCGGCTTCTTCTGACTCTCTTCTTCCTCAAGCAATGTAAGGTAATAATGTATCAACTTTTTCGATGGCATGTCTGCTATCACTGACATTTCGCGTAGAACTAAACCAATCGCCCCACGCCGGGAGCTCGAAATCACTCGTCGCGTACTTGCTGCCTAGCTCCGCATATTGAAAAACACAGCAACTCCGCTCCGCATTACTTCCTCACTCCGCTCCGCAGCCTCGCTCCGCTCCGGTGGACAGTCACAGTACGCAACTCCACTCCGCATTAGTCCGTTTCTCGGCTCCGCTGCCTCGCTCCGCTCTGGTGGACTGGCAGCCTTAGCACAGTGCCCTTGTATTGCGTGCGCTCGCCCGTCGCCGCATTGTCGCGCGCCACTTGCGATGTGGGCTAACGTGACACCTTTGTGTCGCACACGTGTCGCGTGACATTGTGACACTGTGACCGACGGAGTACACTGTCACCGCGCGGGCAATTAAACTATATTCTCACACACAAATAACTATGTTTGCACACATCGGAGAAACTGCGGCTAATATCTAAATACATTCACAGATATTATACAGGTAGGACGTCTGTGTGTCTGTGAGTGAAGAAAGATATAATTTTTAATGTGCTGTTAAGTTTTACACTTTGTAATTTAGATAAGTAGACAATTAATTTTTTGCGATAGAAGCAATTTCTTTCGTATATCATTCTCACAAATATTTAGCAATGCAGTTTAAAATACTCATTTTGTGACGTCATGATCATCATCATATCATTAGCCAACGTTT
This sequence comes from Mycalesis mineus, assembly GCA_034621355.1. Taxonomy (NCBI): domain Eukaryota; kingdom Metazoa; phylum Arthropoda; class Insecta; order Lepidoptera; family Nymphalidae; genus Mycalesis; species Mycalesis mineus. The sequence goes on along the minus strand of JAXAVZ010000271.1, from coordinate 350,379 downwards.
ATCCATTACTGGATATAGGCTTTTGACGTGAAAACGTCTTATAATTCGATAGAGCCGGCTGCACGCACGAAGCGAGAGCGCAGAACGAGCGACAAAGAAGCACAATCGACCTTTGTGTTCGGCAGCGTTCGACATATTCTGTTTATTAAATATAATTATTAAATATATTAATTTTAAATTATAAATTAATATATTTATTATACATTTAAAACATAAATTTATAAAATCAAAATCAATTATTTTATTAATTTAAATTAATATTTATAAAAATAAACTTAAATTAAAAATTTTAATAACCAATTAAATGCTACCATTCCATCAGTATTTTCTTAAGACGTTGTCACGTGCAACTATCGTCAGTAAACCGACTTTACAGACAACCAATTTTTTAGGGACTACTAAAGACAACGATCAGGATTCGCCTGGATCAGGTAAAACTGCGATTGGGCATTGAAAATCATTAAAATTTCGATGTCTCTTTTAATCGAGAAAATGACAGAGCTTTACCACATTTCCATCAATTAGTCCGGCGTGCATTCGTCTATATTTTACACTGAGCAGCAATCATGCGCTATTACTTGCCCCGACACACACACATATACACATACACACACACTCATGCAGACGTACTGCACTAACTACCAGCAACATTGAATGGCATGCAACGATCGTAAAAATTATCATGCAGTAACAGTGCAGACATTAAACATCAGAGTGCACAAAAAGAAGTGTATAATCAGGGGCAGCCTGTTTTTTAATTTTCAGTCTAGTTACACATTGAAACAATGGGAAAAACCAAAGACTCGAAAAAGAGAGAGAGACTCAACATTTTTAAGGAATCCAAAAATTTTAGAGCAAAATTGTATGTCTATAATTTTACTCTCATTTTTCATAGAATAAACAAGAATTGTATGTTAGTATTTAAATTAAAAGCCGAGCTATACATAGTTACACCCGTCTAAATATTATATACGGGTAAGGGAACTACAAAACATTTTCTAAACATGAAACCTAGGTAAAATTAATCACTTATAAAACCCCCTGTATACAAAAATTCATGAAAATTGTTAGAGATTTAGATTATATATAGTAACGTTTAAAGGTGTTGCGTTATATCGATACCAATACGATACTGTTATGCAATTAGGTAGAAAGTGTTTCTCATTTTTAACCAACTTTACCGAGGTTATCAATTCGACCCGTATGTATGTAACATTTCCAGAACTGTCCAGTTTTCGCATATGTTAGTCTTTAAAATCACAAGAAATGAATGCACAACCACAATTAAGCTCTATAGAAAACATGGAGGGTCCGAGGTGTAACAGAAATAATAACAATAAAATAATTATTATAAAAACAAAAAACCCGACTGCTTAGAAGTTATGAACTGAAAAAAGAAAAACAAGGATCACTCTATCTGTATAAAATTCTAAATACTTTATGGTGCTGCAAACAGGGCCAAAGTGTTTTAACCTGCGGGCAAGGAGAGATCTACCAAAACTACGTTTGTCCCCGTCTGCAGCACCATAAAGTATTTAGAATTTTATACAGATATAGTGATCCTTGTTTTTCTCTTTTCAGTTCATAACTTCTAAGCAGTCGGGTTTTTTGTTTTTATAATAATTATTTTATTTGAGACTTTTTTAGTTTTAGTTTACGGTATAGAAATGCGACGGTACACTTAGTACACTTTTTGCCATTTTTTGTTAAAAAAGTAATATGAACATGATATGATATTTATATTTTTAGAATGGTCTTTTTACGACCTTTCAATTGATACCCATATTGCTAAGATAAGAGAAAAAAATACACACATTTCCCCTTTTTTCCCCCATTTACAGGCGCCATTTTGAATATTTATATAGCCTATGTCACTACCACAATTTTGACAAATTCAACGACACCTCACATGTCAAAATTCGTTCAGCCGTTTAGGCTGTAGCGCGTGCCGAAGAAATGGACATACTTACATACATACATACATACATACATACATACATACGCTCGAAAAACATAACCCTCCTTCTGACGCAGTCGGGTAAAAAATAGGACCAACTCAAAACGCACTAAAAAATAAAAAATAACTGTGTCATTTAGTTACTTTAATTTACTTAAGCATATCTAATCTAATTTAATTAAAGCAACTAAATGACACAGTTATTTTTTACTTTTTAGTGCGTTTTGAGTCGGTTCTATTTTTTGTTAAAAATTTTTATTTCTTACTTTTTAGTGACAAAGACCGAAATCGCTGTAAGCGTGCCTCCAAAATTTGAAGAGTTCCTTCAATTTCCCCAGGATATTATCATTAGATCCTAACATGATGACAATGGGACCACCTTGGAAGTATGCCCTTTCTAATAAAAAAAGAATTATCAAGTGGTCATACATAAAAAAAATATACGTGACGAATTGAGAACCTCTTCCGTTTTTTTTCGTCGGTTAAAAATGAGCTATAATTTAACCTAACCTAACACCAATATTTTGTAAGAATTTATCATCAATTATTAATAACGCTTGTCGAAAATGTTCTCAGGAAAAGAAGACGGTCACCTATCCAGTAACAGACTGGAGTAAATGTCGCTTACTGTGCACAGACGACGGCTGTGCATTAATTATAATGTTTAGTAATACACAACTATTCCCTTTGATCTGTTTTAATGGCGAACTAATCTTGACAAAACTTATCCGGACTTTGCCGAATCCACCTCCGCTGTGTCACTTCTACTTAACTAGCGTACGGTAATATTAATAGAAATACATCGATACAGCAATATAACCTTAAAGATTAATGCGCTAAGAAATATAATCGCTTGTATGTATTGATCAACGCAAACACGAGGGCAGGGGCGACACCGCACACAAAGGGAATAATTCAGCAGCGTCTATACCCGCCTATTAGGGTTGCCACCTCTGTTTAAGGAACGAGTTACTATGTTTTTTCCAAATATGTATGTAGAACGTAGGTATCTCTGATGCTTAATAGCTTTATATATACGTACCACTGGTTTTAGTTTGAAAATTTGGCGTACGAAGTTTGCAAAGTAAATGTAAATTCGTGAAATGCCTCAGTTTGTCCCGAGCCTTGTCTAAACATATGTCATTGATGTGTGTGCTGCTATTTGTGTTTTTAAGGGAAAGACAATAATATAATAATGAAATAACATGTCCCTAGAGTCTAGCTAGGTGTAATTTGTAATAAATTCAATCAATACGGACATCAAGGATATTCTGATTAAAGACCAGGTCAAAAATACCCTAATCCGGCGTAGCTACTATATGAAAGGTTAAATGAAGTTGGAAGATACGACAGACATATACAAAGATCGTGGCTAGTCAAAGAACGTGGTTTCTGTCCACCGAAATGAGGCGTGATGTTGTGTATGTAACTATGTAATACATAAGTTATGACTGAAATATTTAAGGATTCACTATAAATAAAACAGTTGTAATCCTTACTAATATAATACAGGCAAATGTAAGTATATATGCATGTATGGATGTTTGTGACTCTTTCATACAAAAATCTATACTAAAGCCAAACTCGATTGAGAATGCTTGTCAACAAACTAATTTGAAATGAAGGTAGAAAATGCAACACATTTTATGCCCATTAAATTTAAAATTGTTTTGTTATTTTAAAAAATCTTATTTAAAAGATATTTAATATATTAATTAATTTTAAGCTTGCTAATCTAATTTGTTGCCATGAATTCGTCATTAACTAGTTAATTTAAAAAAATAGGTGTAAAATAGCTGGTGATTTTTACCTTCATTTTTAATTTGTTTGTTGACAAGAATTCTCAATCAAGTTTGGCTTTAGTATAGTGAATGTATTTTAATGAAATTTCACAATCATAAAGCTTACATATCTGAATAACACATAGGCCACGTATCCCGAAATCGCCACGAGAACGAGAACTACGCAGGTGAACCCGCAGGCGTCCTCTTGTCTAAATTATTACTAACCCTTTCCTGAAGTAGATTCAGGAGGCGGTGCCAACCCTGCGCGCTTGTAATCATTATATCCTAATCAACGAGAATAATAAATAACTTGTTAGCACATTCCAAATCAATTACGCCTGAGCTTTGTTTGATCCCTCGCGCGGACTACACGTGGGGGGGGGCAGGTAATTAGGACGAGCACAACACAACACGAGCTTATGTGGTCTTACTCTATTATAATGGAGGCAGTAATTATGACATAAGATTTAACAACTATGCTGACTTCATTTTGATATTTATATGTCTATTGGCTATAATTATGTACCGAATAGACTTTTAATGGATAAAAATTTATATGCTATTTTTTTTGGATTACTGATTTAAAGAAAAGTCAAGTATTATAACTTTACTTTTAACTTTAACAATACTTTAATACTCCAGTACAATTAGCCTTAAAAATAACAAATGTACAAGCAAATCGCAGTAGGATGAAACGCATCAGAAAATGAGGACAACACTTTTTTCACATAACCTCAAAATTTATGTGAAATTCAAAAACCAAGTTTTTCGTTTCTTATTTTTATCTTTTACAAATAATAATTTTATTTTGGTAAAATTTGGTGAAAACTTGCCTTGTTATGTCCCAAACACGCTAAAATTTATTTGATTTGAATTACTTGTTTTTTCACCTTATTTTGAATGAATATCGAAAAAATAGCCTAATTCTTAACCGAAAAATTGGCCGTCAAAATATCATTTTTTTTTACATAAAAATTGGTGTGCTTTCTGTTCGTTGAAATCTCTACTTTTCGATGGTGAAAAAATATTTTTCACCAAATTTTATGAAAATAAAATTTTACAAATAAAATTTCCTTAGGACTTTTAGTTTTGCCGGAAAATCCCTTCCCCTTCTCGACCTCAGATCGCCCGTAATTTATTTTTCCTTTCATTTTTATGATTTTTTCAGAAGAGTAAGGTTAAGTCAAACTCAAAATATCTTTATTTTGTGAAATCTTTATGATGATTTTGAACCGTCAATGTGTAATTTTTAGATTAAATAATGGTGATAATTAAGAGTACATAAACTGTTATTTTTTATTTTTTTTTTTTTTTTTTTTTTCTTTTATGTATGACCACGCATAACTTTTTACAGTGTTGTACGATTTTGATAATTCTTTTTTATAGAAAGGTATACATCCACTGGTCTCATTAGACTCATGTTAGGTCGGCTGAGATATCCTGGGGAATTAAGGAACTCTTCAAACTTTGGAGGCAAAATATCTTTAGTTTTTGCTGTGAAATAATATCTTTATGATGATTTTGAACCGTCAATGTGTAATTTTTAGATTAAATAATGGTGATAATTAAGAGTACATAAACTGTTATTTTTTATTTATTCGACGGCACAATTCGTTCATGTCAGCAAAGCCACGCGACCATAATACTCACAGCAATTGAAAAATAAATAGTAGAAATGGAACCTTGCACCTTATATTCATATTTAACTACGTGCCTGGCGGTACATTCCGTTGTATTAAGTCTGCGCCAGATCTCCGTGGCCCATGCCGCGGCACCGGAAGCGTTACGTGAAATCGTGAACACACGGAAGCGTAGTGCTCACGTACTCGTAGCACCTCCCCTCTTCCCGCGCCGCCGCCCGCAGCCCGCGGGTGACACCTTTATTAGGGACCGCGCTAGCTTGCTAACCTGTTTCCTTTCTACATTTGCGAGATGTGACATAATTATAATGTGTTTGTTGATTTTTAACCGAGGAAAAAAAACGGAGGAGGTTCTCAATTCGACACGTATATATTTTTTTTATGTATGACCACGCATAACTTTTTACAGAGTTGTCCCATTTTGATAATTCTTTTTTTATTAGAAAGGGCACACCTCCAAGGTGGTCCACAGTCATCATATTAGGATATGATGATGATATCCTGGGAAAATTGAAGGTACTCTTAAAATTTTATAGGCACACTTGCAGCGATTTCGGTTTTTGTGTAAGTATCGGTAGCTTTTTGGCTACTAATGCCGTATAATATACTATGAGAGTATAGTACAAGTACATTACGTGGTGATAAATCACTGAAAAGTAAGAAATAAAATTTTTTAAACAAAAAATAGAACCGACCCAAAGCGCACTAAAAAGTAAAAAATAACTGTGTCATTTAGTTGCTTTAATTTACTTCAGCATATCTAGGAGTCGGTGCCAGCCAAGGTTTCTACTTTAAGGACGTTACCTAGAACCCACAAACTGGATTACTACTTTAAATAAATGTTCCTTAAACTTGGCTGGCACCGACTTTATAGATATGCTTAAGAAAATTAAGGCAACTAACTGACACAGTTATTTTTTACTTTTTAGTGCGTTTTGAGTCGGTACTATTTTTCGTTAAAAAAATTTTAAATTAAAATTATTTAAAGGTTTTAATAATAGTGAATGAATTTATTTTCAGTATCAAAATCAGCCTATTATTATTGCCTAGCTCACTAAAGGGAATCTCGATTTTCTTATTTTTTTATTAGTACAAGTGTAAATAATAGAGTTTTCTTAGGTACGTTTATACCTACACCTATCTGATTTTTAAGTAGTTTTGTATTTTGTTAAAAACGTAGTTAGTAACTGTAGCCCCGAATAAAACTTATCACCAGAAATATAAGCCTACGTCCATAATTGAGTATAGTAAGCATTAAGCGCGCCTTGTCGTAACGCGCGACATTCAACCGTGAATACCTCTAATGAGTGTTGAAAGTGCTCGAGTCAGGAAAATATTTTGTGTACCGACTGAGCAATTACAAAAATATTTTTTTCCAGAAATTTTTTCACGGTCTCCGTGGTATGCGCGGTAGATAGATTTATAAGACGAAGGTCCTGGGTTCGATTCCCGGCGGGGCAAATTGAGATTTTTTTAATTTGTCTTGGTCTGGCTGGTGGGAGGCTTTCGCCGTGGCTAGTTACCACCCTACCGACAAAGAGGTACCGCCAAGCGATTAAGCGTTTCGGTACGATGTCGTATAAAAACCGTAGAGGTGTGAATATTATCCTACTCCTAACAAGTCAGCCTGCTTTCATATTAGATTGCATCATCACTTAACATCAGGTGTGACAGTAGTCAACGGCTAACTTGTATTAATAAAAAAAATGTAACAAAGTCCTCAAAGTATTTATAAAGTTTGTTTCCGTTAATATAATCGGTAAAGCTGTCAGCCTTGTTGTATAATATTCTATATGTCGATTCTTGAAAAAAACTTCAGTTTTAATTGATGTACCAGGGTTGCGAAGCGGATGTAACAGCAGTCGGTATTCTCCAATGACATTTTGTCACATTAAACTGACAGTCGAACTGAAAGTGACACAATAGTCGAGATGTAAGCGAGATGTTCGTACGATGAATTTTTTTCAAGAATCGACATGCTGTACATAGTCAACGAGAAACAACGACAACGCTTGACGTCTCGTCGCACCAGCGGTCATCTGTCAAGCGTCACTCATCGAGTCACAGCCCATCACGCAGCGAGTGACCACCCCGTAGCGGCACATCTTGTGTGGCATCGACAGCTTGCATCATCTAAGGCAGTATATATATAGCTATATAGTCAAATGAAATTCTTTGATTTCAAGTACAAGCTTACCAGTTATATTATTAGCACTTAAGCACTCATGAAACGTGAAACATATTTTATTTGTAGTAACTTTACTACTAATTCTAATTATTCTAATAATTATCAACTAATTTGACGACCTCCGTGGCGCAGTAGTATGCGCGATGGATTTATAAGACGGAAGTTCTGGGTTCGATTCCCGGCGGGACAGATTGAGATTTTTCTTAATTTGTCTTGGTCTGGCTGATGGGAGGCTTTCGCCGTGGCTAGTAACCACCCTACCGACAAAGACGTACCGCCAAGCAATTTAGCGTTCCGGTACGATGTCGTGTAAAAATCGAAAGGATTTATTCTACTCCTAACAAGCTAGCCCGCTTCCATCTTAGATTGCATCAACACTTAACATCAGGTGTGATAGCCGAAGGACTAATTAGTAGTCGATAAAAAAAAATTCGGAAGGCAGATTTTACTGAAGAGTGTATTTAAAATAATCATTAGGTATTTACAATATTATCATTAACACAGGAAATTTATTTTTATTACTAGATACATAGTTCTAAGGTTAAAGAAGAATACTAATTTAATTTCTTAAAAACTGAGTATCGTATAGTTAGCTCGAACAATAACAATATTATTTACAAGATCCAAATTGCAAAGGGAATCTAAAATGAAACGACATCTAACTCTATTTATTTTGTACTTTTTACAGGCGACAAGGTGGTCATAACAGACAATCTCCTTGTGACAATTGAAAGTTCTTAATTTTACTAGTCGCTTTGACGGTAATACGCGCTTTCAGCCGCCATCTACCGCACACTCTACCGTACTGTACGCACACTCTCCCTCACTTCACCGCACACGTCGCCGCAATTACAGGTCGTGTGCGTCGCGCGTCAGCAGAGCTCGCCCTGCGGCTGCGACTGTAATAATTAAGATTTTAATTATACCACGTTTTACATTTCCGCTTCTGTTCACTCTCTGTTATAAGAAAGCCCTTTTGAGTCGACTGAACTGATGACGACTCACTATTTTTTAAATGCAAGAAAACGTTTAAAATTAATTGTGTTTTGAGTATTTTTTGAAATAATTTTATCTTAAAATAAGTTATCGTCACTAATATTATATACGCGAAAGTTTTGTATGTATGGATGTTTGTTGCTCTTTCACGCAAACACTACTGAATGGATTTTGATGGAACTTTACAATAATACAGCTTATACATCAGAATAACACATAGGCTTCTTTTATCCCGATTTTCTTATGAGACCGAGAAATACGCGGGTCACACCGCGAAAGTAATCTAGTCGATTATAATATTAGAGCTTAATATGAAGGTATACATATTGAGTTACTAATTTAACTGCATAATCCATAATCTTTTAAAAATACCTTAAACTCACCGTCTAACCTCTACAGCGAGGGAGAGCGACAGTTGAACATTAAAAACGAGGCTTAATAGTTAATCAAATATAAAATTTATTTCACCATCTGGTTGTCAAGGATAAAATGCACCGCGGTCGGCTGACAACGTGGATTGTGCTTTTAAGTCCACTTATTAATTAATAATTATTAATAAACGTTAACAGATTGTTTGTCGGATAATTCGCTTGTACAACGAACGCGTCGCAACCTGCGGCTTTATAGCGATGTGCGTCACTCAACTCAATTTAAATTCCATCTCATTGACATATTCAATCAATGAACGTCGAAAAGTTGCACAGGAAAATGTCAAACATTTTATAATCAATTGATTCAGTAGCGGAATCACAAAATGTTTAATTTGTGCGTAATAAGCAACAAAGGATCGTTAATTTCATAAAACTCAATTTTAAAACTTATATTGAGGCTTTGTTTCTGTAAAATGTAACGAGATATTTATACGTACAATCTGTATTTCAACTGCCCCCAGTAACAATAACCTTTGGCTCAGTAGCGCTGTGCCCGACGCCTGCACGGGCGCGGTGTGCTCACGGAATACAAACGAGGATGTCTCATTCAACAATCTGCTGACTCAGCAGAACTTCCTCCGCTCTGCAGCTGATAACGAGTCACCTACCCTCGTACTGCACATCTCAATCTCATATACTTCCCCGTCATAGAGTTTCACTTCGAGCGAAGATTTACTCACTCTCCCTGCTACGTGACAGCATATTGTCTATAATAAAGTTACGTAGCTTATGTAGATCTAAAAATGATAGTATTTTAGATGTTTTAAATGTTCTAATTCTTGCGAAAAATTTGCTTAAAGATCGGCAATATCTAACAAAAATAATGACGTTTATATATGACGCAGTTAAAAAGTTTCAATGTTATAAATTAAAAATATATAATAAAGTCCTTCGTTCCATAGCTTCGAAATTTCTTAAGTTTTAAAGGATATCATAAATCGTTATTTTCAAAGATGTGTTTAATTATATAAATAAATATATTCATTACCTTGCGACTGCCTCGTTGGCCTAGTAGTTAGCCTATGTGGCTTGGTCCTGAATTCGATTCCTGGGTTGGGCCAAGGAAAAATTCTGAGCTTTTTCATTCTTCTATGTTCAGTACATTCCAAGCCCGGAGTCCGGTAGTTGGTGGTGTTACTCCCCCGTGCTTTAGAGAGCACATTAAGCCGTCGGTCCCGGTCACTATCATCGACATCTGATAGTGATCGTTAATAAATAAAACATTATCACCTTAACCCCGCCAACCCGCATTGGAGCAGCGTGGTGGATGTACGCTCCATATCCCCTCTTCTATAAGGAGGGAGGCCTGGCCCTGTAGTGGGCCGTTAATGGGCTGATAGTGATAATGATGATTGCCTTAAGATATATGTTAACGTTAAAAGTAAATATACATAAGCAGTACTCGCCTCCCGCCGCGCAAACGTGCGGCTTGTGCAATGATCCATCTTCATGTTGCGGTGGCTTCTGAGGGCGCCGACACGAGCGGCAACGGCAGAGAACACAATTTGTTGAAGTAAACCTTGATTTCAGTTTTTGGAATAAACGTCGATAAATACTAATAAAATGTAAAAATCGTTATAAGGCGATCAGTTGTGTTCGACATAGTTCCAACTTCCAATGTTACCGTCGTGCACTAACTGTAAGTTAAAAGACGTTGAATTTTATGTTTAACCCGAACCCCTGAATCGTTTTTCGAAAACACAAACGTGACGTCTTTGAAAATGAAAATATTATGAATCAGTTATGATGATTTAACAAATATGTTTACATAAAGTATAGCAACTAATTAATTTAAAATTTTTTTAACAAACAAGGATCACTATATCCATATAAAATTCTCATGACACCTGCATAAAATCAGCTAAATCAATAAATATTTATCAAAATTTTATATATTTTTATTATAACTTCTAAGCAGTTGGGTTTTTCGTTTTTATAATAATAGTTTTATTTGAGACTTTTTAGTTTCAATTTGTGGTATAGAAATGGACATACATACATACATACATACACACATACATACATACATACATATATACATACATACATACGGCCGAAAAACATTACCCTCCTTCTGACGCAGTCGGGTAAAAATAGAACCGAATCAAAACGCACTGAAAAGTAAAAAATAACAGCCAAGTTTATGGAACATTTATTTAACGTAGCAAAGCAGTTTGTGGGTTCTAGATGATGTCCTTAAAGTAGAAACATTAGCTGGCACCGACTCCTAGATATGCTTAAGTAAATTAAAGCAACTAAATGACACAGTTATTTTTTACTTTTAAGTGCGTTTTGAGTCGGTTCTATTTTTTGTTAAAACATTTTATTTCTTACTTTTTAGTGATTTATCGCCACGTAACGTACTCGTACTATACTATCATAGTATATTATATGACCCTTGTAGCCAAAAAGCTACCGATACTTACACAAAAAATTATTATTATAAAAACAAAAAACCCGACTGCTTAGAAGTTATGAACTGAAAAGAGAAAAACAAGGATCACTATATCTGTATAAAATTCTAAATACTTTATGGTGCTGCAAACAGGGACAAAATACTTTAACCTGCGGGGAAAGAAATATCTATATCTAGTATTTAGAATTTTATACAGATATAGTGATCCTTGTTTTTTTTCTCTTTTCAGTTCATAACTTCTAAGCAGGCGGGTTTTTTGTTTTTATAATAATAATTTTATTTGAGACTTTTTAGTCTTAGTTTATGGTATAGAAATGAGACGGTACACTTAGTACACTTTTTGCCATTTTTTGTTAAAAAAGTAATATGAACATGATATGATATTTATATTTTTGAAATGGTCTTTTTACGTCCTTTTAATTGGTATCCATATTGCTAAGATAAGAGAAAAAAATACACACATCCCCCCTTTTTTCCCCCATTTACAGGCGCCATTTTGAAAATTTATATAGCTTATGTCACTACCACAATTTTGACAAATTCAACGACACCTCACATGTCAAAATCCGTTCAGCCGTTTAGGCTGTAGCGCGTGCCGAAGAAATGGACATACATACATACATACACGCTCGAAAAACATAACCCTCCTTCTGACGCAGTCGGGTAAAAACCGAAATCGCTGCAAGTGTGCCTATACAATTTGAAGAGTTCCTTCAATTTTCCCAGGATATCATCATTAGATCCTAACATGATGACAATGGGACCACCTTGGAAGTATGCCCTTTATAATAAAAAGAATTATCAAAATCGGACAACTCTGTAACAAATTATGCGTGGTCAAACATAAAAAAAATATAAGGAAATATACATAAATATATAATTGAGAACCTCCTCCGTTTTTTTCGTCGGTTAAAAATGGAGTTAGTTACTTTTAAGGAACAAATCAATTTAATCGCTGTTCGGGGCGTGTGAGGGCTCCGCCGTAACGTCTCGCGCTCTTTGTGGGCACATTTCAATGAACTGCCACCCGCCGTTGTGCGACTTTGAACTCTATTACTAGTACCTAAGACTCACTGCACTCGTCATAGAAGGTCAAATTAAATCTTTTAACGACAATCTTTTCAACTCTTTTAAAACGAACGTATTTGAATGCGTGCTGTCTGACGACGGTGTATGAACGTTTTTAAAAACGGTACCTATTTATTTTCAATGAGAAAATATTGTTTTTAATTTATTTTATTTTATTTTATTTCAGTAATATACTGAAATTCGTTGAGTTCAAAAATAAATTTGTAATCCTTATTGAAAGATGTAAATGATAACCCTTGTTCTGTATTTTTTTTTATCGACTACAAGTTAGCCCTTGACTGCTATCACACCTGATGTTAAGTGCATGATGCAGTCTAAGATGGAAGCGGGCTAACTTGTAAAGAGTGGGACGAAAATCCACACCCCTTTCGGTTTCTACACGACATCGTACCGGAACGCTAAATCGCTTGGCGATACGTCTTTGTCGGTAGGGTGGTAACTAGATACGGCAAAAGCCTCCCACCAGCCAGACCAAGACAATCTCAAATTAAGAAAAATCTTAAAAAAAAATGCCCCGCCGGGAATCGAACCCAGGACCTCCGTCTTATAAATCCACTGTGCATACCACTGCGCCACGGAGGTCGTAGAACTTTAATGACGTCAATTCTGAATTGTACATCCTGTGTTCCACATATTAATTCTGTATGATGGCTTGATAATCTCTTTGTTCAATAACTATAACTGAACGTCCCAGTTTCTCCGCTGCGCAACGCAGTACAACAGATAATAATCGTTCGCACACAAAGGACCTATTGCAAGTCCTCCAAACGCTCTGTTCAACTACAAATTAATCATATGTATAAACTTAACGACTTAACAATAAACTTAATTTCCGTCTGTCAGTGGCCGTATGTTGCCTGCGCGTGTACGGAGGAAAGTAAGTGAGCGATATCACTATAATTATAATATTACGGACGACACCTCGGAGGATAAAGAAAATAAAAGAGTTTTTGATTGGAAACCTCATGAATTAAAAGAAAGTATTGTCATAAAAAAGGAAAAAGTTAAAAGAATGTGGAACGTTTCAATTATTTTGTATGCAGAACGTAGGTAAATTGGTAACTTTTGGGAGAGTTCATAACGAATCGCCGAATAGTGAAAAGACGGCAGAAGGAACGAAGGGAGATGTTGTAGGAGTTAGTGCTGGTGTATGGACTTTGATCTGTACTCTGTCTTCCAGTTTTGTTGGGATGCGGTCGAGTCGTGCAGGCAGGTCATCGTCACGGTTGATGGATTTTCTTCAAGCTTACTGATCGACAGCGTCACAACGTTATGTGCAACGGCCGAGTGGCGCAGTGGGTAGTGAACCTGCTTTTGCGTCCTAGGGTGTAGGTTCGATTCCCACATCTGGAAAATATTTGTGTGATGAGCATGGATGTTTTCCAGTGTCTTGGTGTTTATCTATATATTATAAGTATTTATGTATAATATATATCAAAATATTCATCAGTTATCATAACACCCATAACACAAGCTACTCACGAGTACGCTTACTTTGGGGCTATATAGCGATGTGTGTAATTGTCCTATAGATAATATTTATTTATTTTTCCTTTATTGTTAGCAAGAAGTTGTTTTTCCAATCCACGACCCCGAGGTTCTAACAATATCATACCTACACAATATTTACTAGACTTCAGTACAGTATATGCCTGATACGATTTCCTACTGACATTAAACAGAACAATATTTTGTACTAATTGATAGTTATATTAACAAAAAAAATATTATATTGTTGGCAGCATTGCGAACCATAGACTGTAGAGGTGCCGTTTTGTGTCGTGTGGTAGACTGCTAAAAGTAACGGTTACGGGCAGTTATATAAGCAAAGCCCTAATGGTGAAGTAATTATTATTTTGTGTGTTCTCTTTGTGTGCAGTTATGCTGCCAGTTAATTTTGTTAAAAGTTAAAGTGTAATAAAATGTAATGCTAGTTAAGTAAATTATGTGATTACCGTCATATTGTTTCATTTTGATTTGATTTAAGAAAGTTTGTAATTAAAATGTGTTAATATTTTGGTTAATGTTGTTTTCCTGCTCGTGCCTTTTAACCCCTTCTGATGATGTTTCTAATAATATTATTATTAAGGTAAATAGCTGCGACATGAGGAGTAGGGATTTATGTTCGTGGCCCGCGGGGGATCCTGTAGTCAGTAGCGCGAATTTACCAAGCATTCATCAGCAGGCAAAGCCATGATCAATTGTTTAGATATTAGTTGCTGACCACCGACCACCGACCAGTGAACTCGCTCATCCATCGCGATTAGCAGCCGACGTACGATTTATTGACAGCTGTTGGTGGATCTGTGGACACTCTGTCACCGCCCACCGCCGGGTCACGTGACTGATATGTTAGTATTATCTATAAAACATTAAGGCTTAACTCAGATTGCAAACAAAGCGACGAATCATGTTGGTCAACCTAAAATTATAATATTCATTACGTTACGCTTGGTATGATATTTGTACCTTAATGATAGGATAATATGAATGAATATGCTATAGGCAAAAAACTTGCCACGACGCGACGCTCTGCCTCTGCGCCAATGTGAATTAAGCCTAACGCGGACATACTTCTAACTCTCGTTACCAAAGCTCGCCTTGAGTGCAAAGCTATAACTGTGAGGGGTTTAACCATCGGTTCGCTAGTGCGGAGTAGTGTCGTAACTCGTAAATCACTGTAATTGTATTAACACGAGTATGCACGAGGATAGAGCGGTGCGGTGCGGGGCGGGGACGGGGTGACAAATCTGTAACAGTGTAAACGATAGCGGGACTTTGACTCCCCTTCAATGTATTTGATGGCATCATCATTCCTCATAAGCTTTTATTTAATTTGTCTCGTTCTGCCAAATTTTGTGCTGATAGTTTAGGTTCGGGTAGTAATCCACCATTAACCAATGGTGGATTTACACGCGTTCCGTGCAGTTCGGCATGCAACCGCGGTTAAGGCAACCACTACGTCGATTCTTAAAAAAAATACCTCGTACGGACATCTCGCTAACATCTCGTCGATCGTTCTACCTTCAGCTCGACTATCAGTCCAATATGGCAAAATGTCATTGCAGAATACCGATTTCGCTTCCACTTTGCAACCATTGTACATCGGCTTCAAAACTGACGTATTTTCAAGAATCGACATACTGTTCACACACCTGCGGGCAAGTGTATTGTGTTAGTACCGATCGAAAAACACCGTCACATTCAAAAATCAGCTATTTAAACGCGTGTGCTCGTGCTAGTGCTTGTTGAAAGTGACTTTTCTTGCCTGCCTGTATTAAAGTCATAAAAAACTCCCGTTATAATGAAATAGCGCGCGATTCGTACACCCTGTATCCCGCGACTGAGGGAACGTCGCGAGCTGGGCGACAGAGCGTAAACAAATACTAGAGAGGGAGGAGATGACGTCATAACACTGCACTAACACGCTCGCCGTGACACCCCAGCGCAAGAGTTGATACCAAGTGTGAAACAGTAAGCTTTTGTTATTTAAACAGTACGTTCCGACGACCTCCGTGGCGCAGTGGTATGCGCGGTGGATTTATAAGACGGAGGTCCTGGGTTCGATTTCCGGCGGGGCAGATTGAGATTTTTCTTAATTTGTCTTGGTCTGGCTGGTGGGAGGCTTTTGCCGTGGCTAGTTACCTACCGACAAAGACGTACCGCCAAGCGATTTAGCGTTCCGGTACGGTTTCGTGTAGAAACCGAAAGGGGTGTGGATTTTCCTCCCACTCCTAACAAGTTATCCCGCTTCCATCTTAGACTGCATCATCACTTAACATCAGATGTGATAGCAGTCAAGAGCCAACTTGTAGTCGATAAAAAAAAATTATAAAAACAATTTCCTAATATCGCTTTATCTGTGAGATTTTGTCTGTCCGCTCGACATTAATAACATAATAAATAATAATAATAATAATAATAGCCTTTATTCAGACATGACATTTTTTTACATTTACATGAAATTCAAGTAACAAACTATAAAATCAACGACTCGGTTGAGCCAGTGACACCGACAACTTCGTCTGTTTGCCCAACTTTGGCAAAGGCCTCCTCCATTTCTTTCCAAGTTAATCGGTTTAGCGCTTTTCTTGTCCACGCCTTCCCTGCCACGGTCTTTATATCATCTTCCCACCTTCGATATTGTCTACCACGTTTCCTTTTTTTATTTCTAGGGTACCAATATACAATGTTTTTGTTCCACTTCTCAATTCCTCTTATTATATGACCTGTCCATTTCCATTTGAGTTTTCTTATCCTCTTTGTTACATCTTCTATTTTAGTGCGTTTTCTAATTACTTTGTTGCTGATTCTATCTGATCTCTTTATATTCAGCATGCTTCTCTCCATTGTTGACTGACATGTCTCTAATTTTTTGTTTAGAGCTTTGGTGAGTGCCCAGGTTTGGCAGCCATAAGTCAGAACCGGTAATACACAAGTGTTGTACAGTTTTGATTTGATAGACAACTTGATCTCTGTATTTTTCATCACTTCCTTGAACCGCCAGTAGCATTTCCAAGCATTCCCAATTCTGGTATCGATTTCCTTTGACATTATGTCTGTGGTTGAGATAAGTTGGCCTAAATAAGTATACTCTTTTACGTACTCAACCGGCTCGCCATTAATGGTGATGTTATTCTCGGATACGTTTGTCATGGCTTTGGTTTTTGAGATGTTTACAGTAAGACCTGCCGTGCCACTCTCTTTTTCGAGGTCCGCAAGCATGTTTTGTAGGTGGTCTGTAGTTGTAGCAAATAATACTATGTCGTCAGCAAATCGTAGATGAGATAGTTTTTCACCATTTATGTTCAGCCCGTATTGGTCCCAATTTAAGTTACGGAAAATTTCTTCTAGAACTGCTGTGAATAATTTTGGAGAAAGAGGATCACCTTGACGAACTCCTCTATTTAATTTTATTTCGTTTCCTACTTTTTCTAACTTAACTTTTGCTGTGCTGTTAGTGTATATGTTTTTTATTATTCTAATATATTTATGCTGAACTCCTTGGTTCATTAGAGCGTGCCAGATGGCTTCATGTTCTATTGAATCGAATGCTTTGTTAAAGTCTATGAAGCAACAGTAGAATGGCACGTTAAATTCCTTATGTTTCTCAAAAATTTGTCTTACAACATGTATGTGGTCTAGTGTCGAGTATCCTGACCTGAAGCCGGCCTGCTCTTTGGGCTGATTTTCGTCTAGCGTTTTTGTTATTCGGCGAAGAATAACTTTTGCGAAAACTTTATAAATATTAGACATTAGACTAATTGGTCTGTAGTTATTCATGATGTCTTTATCACCTTTCTTGTGGAGCAATATTATTGTTGATGTGGTCCATTGTGTTGGAATAATTTCTGTCCTTAGTATATCATCAAAAATTATTTTCAGTAATGGCACAATATAGTTTCTGCAGTCCAAAAGTAATTCGTTATTGATCTCATCAGGACCAGGCGCTTTGTCTTTCTTCTGGGTTTTGATTGCCTCGTCTATTTCTTCTAAAAGTATAGGTGGTATTATGTCATTGTTGTTTAGATTAATTTCGTTCATTTGTCTCTTTTTGGAATAAAGTTCTTTGTAGAAATTTGTAGCTATTGAAAGTATATCTGATCTTTTGGTTTTTGATTCATAGTGGCAGTCTTTGAGTTTAGGAATCCAGTTTGTATTGTCTGATAACAATTTAAGAGCTTTTTTGATACCACCTGTTTCGTTAATGTGATTTTCAATAGTCTCAAGTCTAAAAAATTCTTTATCTTTTTTCATTTGTTTCTTAATTTCTTTACTTAATTTTGCTATTTGTTCCCTGATAGTTTTGGTTTTATTTGTAGTGCATATTAGTTCGGACCGTTTCTTTAAGAGTAGGTATGTTTTGTCGGATATGTGTCCTTTGTCCTTTAAATTGTTTTTAATGGTTTCTGGTTTTCTTATTAGTATTTCGTGTAATATATTATATTTTTCTTGGGTGTTCAAGTTTTGAAAACAAGTTTCTGTGACAGAGTTTAGGTTTTCTTTGATGGTGGCTACTCTTGCTGTATTGTATGGTATTTTAGGTTTTACTTTAAACGGTCGCGTTTTTAGGGAGGATGATATGTTTAAGCGAGCTCTAATCATTCTATGGTTACTATTAAAATTTAAGCTTGTTATGGTTCCACAGTCCTCGAACAATTTGGGCCTATTCGTTAAGATATAGTCTATTTCGTTTCTGTACCTGCCATCTGGCGATATCCACGTCCATCGTCTAGAAGTTCTTTTTTTGAATAGACTATTTAGTATTCTCATATTGTTTTCGAAAGCCATTTCCATTAGTTTCTGCCCATTTCTTGTTCTCTTGCCGTTACTGAAAGGGCCAAGTACAATATCTTCTCCACTTCTTGGTGATCCTACTTGTGCTTTAAAGTCGCCCATCACAATACAGTTCTTATGAGTGTGGTGCCTAATTGTGATATTAAGAGACGAGTAGAATGCATCAATTTCTGTAGTAGTGGATTGTTCTGTTGGTGAGTATATTTGGACAATAGACCATATTTTTTTGCTTGGAGGAATTTTTATGTTAAGTACTGCAATTCTTTCTGATATGCCGACTATTTCCACAATAAGGTTTTTAAGTTCTTTCCTAATAAGAAATCCTACGCCATGTCTTCCTGGTGTTTCGCCGTTATAATAGAATATGAACCGATCATACTCTGCAATAGCTTCGCCATTTCTTCTTACTTCGCTCAACCCTATGATGTCCCATTTTATGTCATTTAAGGAGTATAAAAGTTCTTGTAGGCTTTCTTCAGATCTTAAGGAAAGTGTGTTGAATGTTGCAATATATATGTTTTCGATATTTTTTTGTTTCTTATTTATAAAGGGGTTTATTTGACGTGGGGGGGTAGTTTTTGGAGGGTAGTGGTCGCTTTCCCCCGCGGTGACCAGCCGTCTTGGGGTGACAGTTTTGGTTGTTTTGTTGGGTAAATATTTTTTGTTTATTAGTTTAGTTTTCCTGTTGCCGGTGTCTACTGGGTGTTTTTTGCGTTTGAAGACAATGAGAAAGATGCGGATCTGCCTCTTGCCATATAGTCTAGCATGTTTGTTTTGTTAATCTTCTTTGGGGCTGACGTGGATGCTGACATTGCCAACTTGTCTGGAGAGTCATTGCAATCTCTTTTTCGTTTATCCCTCTTTTCACCTTTTGGCTCTTTTATGACGATCTTATCTTTGACAAAATAACAAATTTTTCCCTTTGCCCTTTCTTCGTTTAGTTGAGGTAAAAGCTGCTTTCTTTTTTCTAAAGTTTCCTTGCTAAGATCCTCTTTTATATAAATCCCCGAACCCAACTTCTTTCTGTTTCTAAGGACTTCGTTTCTTCTCCAGTTTGTAGTGAAGGTCACAAGAATAGGACGTGGATTAGTGTCTTTTTTGCCTAATCGGTAAGCGTTGCTTATTTCAAGAGAGTTGATGTGAATATTCAAGTCCTTCCCGAGCAATTTTATAATGGATCCTATTGGCAGCTCGTTGCGTTCGTCTTCTTCCATGCCAAAGAAAATTAGATTATTCTTTTTTCTGTTATCATCCATTAACTTGATTTTGTCAGTTAGGGTCTTAACTTCCGCCTTTAGGTTTTTATTCTCCTCTATAAGCGCTGTTAGTTTTTCGTTGATACTTTCTGATACCTTCTTAGTGACTGCTTCGGTTATCTCCCTTGTTTGCGCTGCCATTTCCGTTTTCATTATTTGCCAGAAATTTTCCTTTTCCTTTTCCATTTTATAGTTAGTCGATTCGTTACGTGTGAAGCAACTTTTATTACGATCGTGGTGTGTGAATGATCTTTAAGAAATATCGAGGTGTGTAAAGGTGCTTTATTGTTTGTTTGGTTGGCAATACCTCTTGGCGTATAATAATTGGCAACGTAGTCTGTTGTCTATGTCTGAGCTTGACATTTGACAGTTTTACATTCACTGACAACCGATAATAATCATTATAATGTGCAGTTGTTTTTATATTGTTTCAAATCAATTTATCGTTTTTATGCACTTTAAATTACTAAACTCGCGAGTTCGCTAAGTTTTAGTGATTCAAGACTTACATAAATGATTCTTGGGCTTGATCAAAACTCGACAGTTTGACAATCTCTAACGGCCACTCGTTTCTCTTTTTGCAGTTGTTTTGTGTAATTCACTGTGTTTGTGCACTTCAAATCGTTAACTTCTTGGATCTTTGTTAGTTCTTGAAGTTTCAATGATTTGACACTACTAAAGATGAATCTTTCTCGACAAAAACGAATTAAAAGTACGGCGATACGACGGAGTAAACAAAGTCACTTGACAGCCGGAACCGGAAAAAACCTAATAATAACATAATAATACTCGTTATATGAAAGACGTTTCTATTAACCTGCCTTCCGAACCGTTTGTACAGTCACTAAAAATAATCTAACATATTTCAAAAATGCTTGACACGTATGAAAAAGATTCAAAACATCCTATTAGATAAACGAAGTTATTTAGATTTTTTGAAATTTCTTATAGGAAAAGTGACATAACGAAAACGAACTTATATTATCAAACATATATTGGCAATGATGTTTCAATATAATTAGTGACATATAGGTGACATGTCGACAAATAGTTCCTGTGATTCGTTATGCGGAGCAGTGCGGGATGCAGAGGGCGGCGGTGAATCTGTGATTATTGAAATGCACGCCGCGCCGCCGATTGTCGCACCGAATATTCTTTTGTAAGGACATCTGAATAGGATCAGCTGCGAGCCAAACTGGGTCCTTTGCCAGCCGCGTAGAGTCTACAATGGTAGAGCGGTGACAGAGGCGGGAGTTCGCGTTTTGGAAATTATTATTGAAATGACTTTACTGGGAAAGGTGACGACGCGTTTTGAAGTCAAAATAAAGCAAAGCGACCTCCACCGTGCAGTCACCGCTACTGGGAGATTACAATACATTTGCGCGAGATATTGCACTCCCGTTATTCTTTAGTAATTATTTCAATGTTAAAATCATATATAACCTTGTAAATAAGATTAAATTAAAAATTTTAAAAACCCCGGCAAAATAGTATTTTGTGGCGACCATCTTCGATTTAAATCTTTGTACAGTATATAGCATTCTACTCGTCAAGCCGTTAGAAAACTGGCTCTTCTTATTTTAAAAACGCATTGAAATCGGTCCATCCGTTTGAGCACTGTGATGCCACAGACAGACACACACGCGAACGCATGGTAGCACGCACAAATACACAAACACAAATAAGCACCCAAAAAACAAATAGACATCGACGTTAAACTAATAAGACCCCTCTCATTGCGTTGGGGTTTAAAAATATAAATACAAAGGTAAAATTTGGTGTCGCAATAAACTGGTTTTGGACAGTGAACTCTAATTCTGAGAGGCTGATTAAGTAACTACTTCTTATTACGTTGACTCAAAAGTCACAATGCGCTACAAGGGAAATCTGTTTGAAAGTTCAGCATCCGGCCAGCTAAGGACTTAAACAAGTACAAAATTCCACAAAGCTTTTAAATCTTGTCTTATAATGTGCAGTTGACTCAAACTAATGACGTTTCTGAACTTAAACTATCGTGCTTCTGCATATCTCAAACCTCTCAAAGGAATGCTCGTTTTTCATTTCATTTTCAAGCTCTTAAAGTTTCCTTTGTGGCGTGATCTAATCTGCAGACAATAAAGCAATTTGTTCTAAAATGGAAGCAAACTTTATCAATTTCTGTGGTGCGGTACGAATTATCCGAAGACCCGAACTCTTTATAGCTTTCAGATGACGTTAACGTCTCGACGCCAACGTCGCTTCAAGATTGATGCACACGTGTATAGTTCCTTCGTGTTAAGAATGCAGTGAGCGCCGGCTGAACCCCGCCCCTTAACCAATCAAATATTTTTAAATTCACTTCACTTCGCTTGACAGCATGTCTTCAAATGCGACCCGCGATTTGATTTGTAAGCGAGGTTAGGCTGGCGAATAATGATGTCTTACTGTCTATATATATATATATATGTTGAGACGAATATCTTAGCATTCCATGGATTCACCGTGCGGGTGCCGGGTCCATCGCGTGGCTGAGAGAAAAACTCCGAACAAGTCTCGGCTTGTGACACAGGTGTAGGTTTAAGGGTACCTTTAGTGACGCGCGTCAGCACTCACCTCCTCTGTTCAAATTATTCTCCCTGCCCAGCCAAATTCGGAAGAACCCTACTAGAGCATCTTTGGACACTCGTACCAATATGGAGCTTACTGCACTTCTAGTAAGGCCAAGGTCTTTTAGCAGGTTGTAGAGAGACTTCGCTGGTATACCCCTCGCACCCACTTCTACCGCGTATAAACTAACCACATAGCCATTTTTGGTTAGTTGATTAGTAAGGTCATAATGTTTATTCACTTTAAATACATGGTCTTTAGGGATGTTTGTTTCCCACGGCACTGTAAGCTCAACGAGTACTATGCGTTTGATTTGTTTGGAAAAAAGAAATATGTCCGGTCTAGATGTCGTAATAGCTAAGTCTTCCGGGATTTATATATGAATTAAAAAAATTATTACTATCGTACTAATATTATTCACGCAAAATCTAATTATTGGATTTTTTAGATACTTCACAATAATATAGCTTACATAATTATCACAATAATACGTTATTATTATTTATCTCGATGTCGCACGGGTACGAGAACTACGCAGCTAAACCGCGTGCGTCCACTTCACACCAAATCTACATTTTATTATGCAAGTATTATTATACTTTTTGATTTTTGGTATAAAGTAAAATAATAAATCGTAACCACAGACAATTTTCAATCTATTTAATTACCTTATAGTTCAGTTACGCGGGCGCTTTGCTATTCTTGCGTTTACAAAATTTGCAAACTACAAAATTGAATTAAAGTTTGTTATGAAAAATTCCGGCGCTTGTTGAAGTAACAACGCTTTGTATTTTCGCAATTTTCTTAACATTTCGTATTTCATCGCACTAAGCATGCCAACTATTTAATATAGTTTGAATATTTACACCAATATTTGACGGCCCCCGTGGCGCAGCGATATAGATTTATAAACGAGGATATAGGTTTATAAACGAGGATTTTCTTAATTGGTCCAAGTCTTGCTGGTCGTTGCTACAGCTGTGGCTAGTTACCACCGGCAAAGACATGATGTCAAGCGATTTCGATGTCTTGTAGCGCATGTAGAAAGCGATGGATGTCATCCTACTTCTACCAAGTTAGCCCTCTTCTATCTTTTATCGCATCTCTTAGTACTGAAACATGTTATTATTCGACAATATTCACGTATGGACTGTGGTTTTAAAATTCCTAACTTTCCACTGTTCAAAAGAAAGAAGAGTCTATAGTCTTTTGTTTTGTATATAAAAGTCCGGCAAAGAAACTCAAACATAGAGTAATTATCGCAACGAGTTGGCGTCCCCGTCCCGCACCCTGCTCCCCGCACTCCGCCCCGCGCCCCACGCCCGCAGTTGAGCTCCAACACTGGTCCTAACTCTCAACTTCAAGGAAAAAATCAATCGCAACACGACAACAAGTGACGCGGATTGTTTGGCGACATTGAACTTTATTATTGAGTTCCAAACGTCAAGCTAAAGTGGCGTTTACACGGACCGGGCTAGGGAATTGATCCAGCGCTTGTGCAGAAAACTTTATGCACTCTGTTACGAATTAAATTTGTTAATGTAATGATGGGGAGCGTTTGCCAATGATTTCCATTTTATAAAATTATTTATTATTTTTGTCAATAAAATTTTTAATTATTTACATTAAGAGTTCGATTTTTAGAATAGAAGATCTTTTTTTTTGAGAATGTAGCTACATTCAAGAAAAAGATCTTCTTAGCTCGGTACAACGCAGAAAATGCGAAAATAGTAGTAGCAGGGGCAGGTGCTGCAACATGTACACGGTGCCTAACCCGAGACACGATTTATTGTGCTGGAGTACAAGTCAAGAAAAGAATTAAAAAGTACAGTTAAAGTTCTCGAGAGCGACGGGGAATATAGTAACGAGTTTCCACCGCTGTTTCTTTGCCGCTCCTCCGCCGCTTCTTCGCTACTCCCTGGCTACTCCACGGTTGTTCCTCCGGTCTAATGAGAGGGACAACATTGTCACACATATACTGAGAGGAAGGTAACAGTTCATTAAATATAAAAGAAGTACATGAGTACTTTTTGTTTAGTTACATTTACAAATAACAACAACTCTCTATAAAGCTACTTTTAAAATGTAAATAAAATAAACGTAATATGCAAGCCTCATCGACATCAATAAAGAAAGATTGAAGTGGGATAAAGTACGCCGAGAGCTCGTCGCGAGGTCTAGACTAATTCATAACGCACGCATTAGCGACTCCCGGCTCTAGCACAGCTCTAAACAGAGCGCTCTCTCAGCCAGAGAGGATAATAGCGACAAATCGCGCGCACAGCACATTCTAACTCAAACATAAATATATTTGAGTTACAAGCAAGATCAAATATAAGCAGTTTTATTAGTCTTATACAAGCTTTTTTTTCTCCATTTGCATGGAGATGTGAAAAAGTGGAAGAAATAAAAGAGTTTGTATACCTGGGTAGTAAATTTACGAAAGATGGAACATGTGAGAGTGATATTGAAAGAAGAATAAATGGTGAATGGTGCCCTGTGAGGCAAGTGTGAGTTTTTCACCGAGCGACTGCATAAAAACGTCGTCACTCATAATGTCAAATTATATAGCAAAAAAAGCGTTTACTCTCGCTATAACTAGATGGCGATACTAAAATTCCATACAAATTTGTGTTACGTTTTTACGCAGTCGCTCGGTAACAAACTCACACTCGGCACTCTATATGCATTTATGAATAGCCAGAAAGTGTCCCATAAAGGCAAGACTGGCTGTGCATAGAGGTGTGTTGGTGCCTACACATATGTATGGTAGTGTAAGTTGGGTATGGCGGAAGAAGCACAAAAGTAAAATAAATGCGGTAGAGATGAGAGCAAGGAGGAGGAGGAGAGATGTGCGGGTTAAAACTGTGTGACAGAGTTAAAAATAGTGTGATAAGAGAAAAGTGTGGTGTAAAAGAAAAAGGTTAGATGGTTTGGGCATGTAGAGAGAATGGATGAAAGAAGATTAACAAAAGAGATTTTTGAGGCGAGGTTCAATGGAAATGTTGGAAGGGAAAGGCCTAAGCGAATGTTCCTGGACCAAATTCAGGACATTTTAATTAAAGGTCAAGAGTACCCTAAACCGACGATCTTGTATGAAAGGATAAATTAGAGTGGAAGAAGTTAAGGAAGTATGCAAGACCATGCAAGTGGAGGAATGTGGTCTCTGCCTACCCCTATGGGAACAAGGCGTGATGTTATGTATGTATTATGTTATACAAGCATGGCTATATAGGGGGTTAATTAACCAATATTTATTACTCTTTGCTAGGTTGTAGCAATAGATTTTCTTAATTAGTCTAGGTCTGGCTGGTGGATATCTTCGGCGCAAATTCGGCAAAGGCGTACCGCCAAGCGAATTTGCATCCCGGAACGATTGTACCTATATATCATGCGTGTTGTATTTTCTTTATTTTTTATACGAGTATATCGAATAATTAATAATAATAATAATTATTAATAATTTTTAATTTTTATTAAAAAATCATTAGCTTTACTTGCCGCAACGGATTTTGATTGTGCTTTAATTATTTTTGACGACGGAATTTTTGTATTCGGTCTCCACACAAGGCCCGCTTAAAAGCTATGCAATAGCTAACAACACAGGCTTTGAAATGTACAAGGCTTGTTTGTCTTTTTAATTTTTATTAAAAAATCATTATCTTTACTCCGCAACGGATGTTGATTCTATTAATGAAACACAAGTTCTCCTAACAACATACTATGTTCCACAACTGAATTGTTAAACTTATCTGCGCCAGTTTATATTGCCAGCTAACTACGCAAGGAGATACCTATTATAGTGCACGCTCCATTTCATTTAAAAAAATCGTGTACAAAGAAAACATATTTTATTTGTATTGCATAGTACCTATTAACCACATTTTATGATATGATTATTGAAAATATAAGTCATATAAAAAAATCGGAGCCCTCGGGATTTGAAGCCACATCTCGTTGGCTATTGCGGCCCAAATATTCTATCTAATGATTATTTTATAAATAACTGTTATTTAACTATTGTTCTTTTAAAATGTAACTGTTGTTCTTTTAAAACTGCGTAATTTTGAAAATCGTAACTTTTGGCTCTTCCATCTCAAAAGGTTGTTGAACCCTGCCGTGGGCCGATTCGATAGCGAAGGCTAGATCTAGATCATTTAGTTCGTGTCAGTGTGAGGGAGAGGCCGGCCCAGAATAGCCCCGGGACGGTGTTTCTGCCTAATTGAGTTATTCGCCGCGCCGTGTCCGCCCCGGGCGCAGGCCGGGTGGGCCCGAGCGAACAGTGGCTGCTGTACATTCGGAAAATTCCACGTACTAATAAAGAGAAAGATTAAGAACAAATATTATATATTAACTAATGCGTGCTTTGGAGATTGTCATATTCTTCTAGAATATGGCGAGTATGTCGAGTATGCTCCTTCTGTTATAGGAGAAGGATGTCTATTCCAGGCACTGCAGCAATTAATTCATTTTTGACTGATAATAATATAAAAATGTTACTGTTCCTCATGACGATAACCTCGTGAAAGCCGAAAAGGAAAATGTATCAAAGTACTTGGACCTTGGTCACGAGATTACCGCCATGTGGAATGTTGAGTCAACTATTATTGTTCCGATAGTCGTTTCAGTCCATGGTCTTTTTGCGAAAAGCTTCGATCAACACCTTAAGAAGCTTTCGCTTAATTGTTGGATCAAGGGTCGGATACAGAGGGCAGTAGTCCTTGAAACGGCGCGTATTGTGAGGAGGTTCCTCACTCTGGAGCCCTGACCACCCGTTGCTTGGACCCGAAAAGGCCCCGCAAACGGAGGAGAAGATTTTTTTATAAATTTTTAATAGTGTTTTTATATATATATTTGTATTACTTTTAACATTGTTAAAAATTTTAAAAAAATATGTAAATAAAGATAAATGAGAGAAATAAAAATGTAATGGGTAAAGTAAATGAACTTGTTCATCATTTATCATTGTCAGCCTTGTATCGGCCCACTACAAGGCCAAAACTCTTTCATTATCGGAGAGTAGATAGAACGTTGACCCACCACACTGCTTCAACGCAGGTTAACGAGCTAGAATAAACTTCTCAAACCATGAAGTGAGTGTCTGCAAGAGTCGAGGAGCCAAGGAGAGTGCAGTGTCAAATGTGCCTTTTCGAGTGCCATGGAACGATCACAACACAACCTCAACAAAGTTTTCACAGCACTGGTACATACATACATACAAGTTCTTATTACGATAATACTGTAAACTGTTATCCCCCCTTCCTCCCCCCTGTCTGTGGTAGTGTAGTCTGCTCGCGGCGCCTCCGCTAATGATCCTGTAATTAGTTGTCGCTCGCTGACACCGCTCCGTCGCGCTGCGCTGTCGATGGTTTAAGATACCCGGCCACATTTACGCATCATAAGCATCGAGCGCATCACAACACGCAGGGACGGAAACGGATATTTTTTACTGTGTCTACAATATCAGCAGCGATCAGTGATGCCCCCGCAAATACCAGCAATCGACGTCTTGGGACATCGGCTGTGGCATTAGCGGCTGGTAGATGACTGTAATATGTACAATGACTTACTATACTAGAATGCTACAACGTCCACTTAATTCGATGAGTCCGAAACTTACCAAGCGAAAATATGGTCACCTACCTTTCCACTACGAAACTACATTGCCGTTAACAGGCTAATAATGATGAACTCAGATAGTTTTAAATCTCGTGTGTCTCTTCCACCGCCAATCATATTGTTAAAACTGGAACAATGCTGCTTTGCAACGTTAGTAGTACTTCCCCAGACGACCTCTTTCATAAAAAAACATAACACACTTAAATGGTGACTTTCTCCTTCAGTACATGCCTTTGACGACTTCCGTGGCGCAGTGGTATGCGCGGTGGATTTATAAGACGGAGGTCCTGGGTTCGATTCCCGGTGGGGCAGATTGAGATTTTTCTTAATTTGTCTTGGTCTTGCTGGGCTTTCGCCGTGGCTAGTTACCACCCTACCGACAAAGACGTACCGCCAAGCGATTTAGCGTTCCGGTACGATGACGTGTAGGAACCGATAGGGGTTTGGATTTCATGATACTCCTAACAAGTTAGCCCGCTTCCATCTTAGATTGCATTATCACTTAACATCAGGTGTGATAGCAGTCAAGGGTCAACTTGTAGTCGATAAAAAAAATATATATATATATAGCTACGATACCCCCGTATTCTGTAACTATATCTTTATTAGTTGACATGTGACTATTGAATTCGTCTCTATGTCTAACGCAATGCTATAGATAAATAAAGATAGAATATCTGAACATTATTTTTTTTATCTTTATTATCGCGTTAGACGGAGAGACATAGTGACGAATTACAAAACATAGTTACAGAATAGGGGGCCGAGTTGCCCCTCTCCCGCAGCCGCGCCCCGCGCCTCTCTACCCACGCGTAAACTCATGCAATTAAAATGGTCGCGGCATGAATTATACATGAACATAGATGTACAGCGCTGGGTGTCAAACTGCCGACCCCGACATACGAGCATTCACCACGGGACCGACTGGTTCGCAATAACGACTAACTGAAGCATAACATATAAAATACCTAAACATTATATGTCATATTATAAGAACTTAATATGCTGTAAAGAATAGTCGGTGAGTTGGAAAACGGTAGAGTCACTCTTGTATCGGTATTTGTAAAAGAACGTATACGGCAGCAACAAGCGATGTGAGTTAGCGACATTCATATTTCTACACTTACACTACCCGTATGTTACAATACTTACCCGTGAGATGTAGATCAACGACGTTCCCGGTGTTAACAACAATATAATAGTACTAGGAGTGAACTCGTACCAGCGGCGTGCTTCGCGGCCTGGAGTGCTGCTTCATGTCGGATGAGCTTCGCAGCGCTTGGTCGCGTGTCGTAGCACCATACATTAGAATTGACTAGCCTGTGATATGTCTTAAATGAATTGGACCGCGCTCTTGTTACCTGATCTCTCACTATTTACAAATTTGTAATTAACCACAAAACAACAAACGATTACAAAACTGGTACCGGTCACGGTTATTTTTAACCAACTTCAAAAACAGGCGTTTATCAATTCGACCCGTATGTATGTAATAGTTCCAGAACAGCTCAGTTTTCGCATATTAGTCTATATCAGCGTCTGAACAAATGTGCCAAACTTCAAAAGTGTATGTAGGTATGTATTTATGTTTGTGTTTGCATATCTCCGGAACTACGACTCCGATTTAAGTAATTATTTTTTGTTGTGCTAGGTATTGTTCAACTTAGGGAATACTGCAAGTTTCATTAAAATTGGTTCAGTAGTTTTAACCTTAACCAGTAAAGTTTCCTTTTAGTTTTCCTTTAGTTTTAACCAATAAAGTTTCCTTCAACTTGGATGGCACCGAGTTTATAGATATGGTTAAGTTAATTAAAGTAACTAAATGACGCATTTATTTTTACTTTTCAGTGCGTTTTGAAGTCGGTTTAATTTTTATTAAAATTTTTACGTACCTGTAAATTATCTATAGATAAGTAGGTACCTTATAAAATGTAAAACATGATTCTCATGTATTCGCCTGTCTATTTGTTCCATTATATTTCAGTATTAGCATACCTAGCAGTATACCTAGTATTTAAAATAATAAAAAATATATATGTCTGAGAAAGTAATGTAAAGCCTTAAAATAGAGACTCAGAGTAGATTGTTGTAATACTATGATAGATGTCGCTAGTGTTTTGTCTATGGAAGTAATCAAAATAGAACTAATTTTTATGAGAGATTATGAGAGATTCAATTAATGAGAGATATCGCCCAATCACAGAGTAGGACAGAAAGACAGCTTTAGTAGGGTATGGACACCATCTTGAGGGAACAAAGGTGTGGACAGTTTTAGTCTAGCGTGCGGTGAAGATATTTGGTCGAGTTGGACCAGTGTAAAAGTGTTCTTAAGAAAGTAAAGTATTGGTGTCGATAACCTACTGCTCTGAATCTTAATAACACTCCTATTTTTTTTAGAAGTTTACTTCGTGTATCAACATGTTATAAACTTGAATTAAAACTGTTCATGAATACAAAGACTTCGTTTTGTGCTTGCATTTAACCCTGACGAACGCCCACGATACTAAGAACCACTAAAGATGATGTCACGGAGAACGTTGATTCTCTATCATATAAAAAAAAAATACAATTTACTTATAATTATTTGTATCTCCGCCCTGATCATTATCAGTTCCAAATATTGCTAGAGATTTAAATTAACATAGCAATCTTGATAGCGGTGATAAGGATATCAAAACATTGACAACTGCGAGCAGATAGCTGTATCTTTTTTATAGATATCGACACATGAGCTATCTTGAGATTATAAAGATATCGTCATAACAAATATATTATCGCTGACAACTACTAACAAAATCATAAACCAATATTATACCCGTAAAATACAAAAATAAATCGGTCCGCCTGACTGTCTTTTTGTCTATTGAATTATTTTACGGCTAAAATACTCCACCGATTTTGATGAATTTGTCAAAGAACATACAACTACTGGCTACTTTTTATTACGGCTACTATTACTACGATTTGCATGTTGATGCAAAAAAAATGGGGAGAACCTTCCCAAAAAAACGCACGAAGAATTTTTTTAACTTTTTGCACATAGGTAATCGCATTGCGCTAAGGACTGATTATTATTTTACGTAAGGAGTGATTACTATTTTATATTAATATATAGGTTTCTACTTTAAGGACAATACCTAGAACCCACAAACTGATTTACTACGTTAAATAAATGTTCCTTAAACTTGGCTGGCACCGACTTCATAGATATGCTTAAGTAAATTAAAGCAACTATGACACAGTTATTTTTTTATTTTTTAGTGCGTTTTGAGTCGGTTCTATTTGTTGTTAAAAATTTCTATTTTTTCTGACGCGCGTGCAGATTTCCCTGTTCTAAAAATAAGGGATAAAATAAACATTTGGAAAGTGGCCCACAGGCAGTGCGTGTCGTGGACGAGAGTCGACGCATCCGCCCTGCCGCGCGGACCGGAAGCGGAAGTCGTTAGCCGCGCCCGCCCCCCACCCGCACCACCGCCGCCCGCGCGCAGCACGCGGCGCATTGTAGCACGGACCGCACTGGGCGCCGGAGCTCCGTTAGTCGATTTTTTATATAAATGCCCTTTTTTACAGGCACGTGGTAGCTTTGTTGTTTTGTTGAAACTGGACAGTTTTCGCAAGTTTAATAACTATTTTATCAAGTGGGTACGATTTAAAATTTTATAAACACTTTATAAAATGTATAGAAATTAAATGATACTGTTTATAGAATTTGAAAAGGATTTATATGATAACGACAGTAGAATACGAGGATGTCTACATGTCAAGTATCCTATCATACTTTACGATACGACTATTTTTAAAACTAAAAGGACCATCAGAAAAACAAAAGTATAAGATAAGGCGAGCTAGGTGTTAGCTACTAAATATGCATTTCGGAATTTTGACGACTTGAGGGTAAACAGAGAGCAGAAAGGTCCAAATTTTATAACACCTGCGCTCGAGTAAAACTCCTCTTGGGCTCCCATATTAGATACATATGCATAAGTCAGGATAACAAAAAAGCTATTACCTGATACTGACTTTGAAATTATTTAATCCTTTCGTCGAGCGCAATACACCTCTCACAATTGTTGCATCGCCACCTAATATTTACCATGGCTTGAGCGTCATAGGAATCGCTGAGAGTATTACTAGTCACAGCATGACAGAAAAGTCTACTTAGAATCACCTACGCCGTTGAAGGAATTGTGGTACATATTCTAGAACTATTAATAATTCTATCAAAAATGACGTAAAATTGAAACGAAATAAATTCAGATTAGGAACACAATATGCAACTGCGAAACAAATTGTATCAAATACATACTATTGAAGATAGGGTAGATAAGATAGACACAAAGAGACTTAGAGGATTACCTTATAGATATTTATCTATTAATAATAAATAAGAGATTATGTTGGAACAATAAACAGGAAATTGACACTACAATGACAAAGAGTTCAACAGCGCATTTATTTTTGGAGATTTTAGAGAAGTTAGAATGATCATTTTATAAAACAATCTTGAGTGTTTTTTATAATATATTCAAGGTCTCACTTCGCTAAAAATATAGTAGTCGAATGGATCACAAAACAATAAAAAATGGTAGCGAGAATCTTATAAACGTTATGTCAAAATTTCAACTAATGAGAAAAGAATTTTAATGATGCTAGACGTATAAAAACTAACTTAACATTTGTATGTATATACATAAGGCGAGTTAATTAATAAAGCCTCCAAAGATTTCTTCAGAAAACAGGATAAGGACTAGTAAAACCTTCGACCCTTTGAAGAATAAAGCGAAACGTAGCGAAACTGTACGGTTAAAGGTGCGCAGATAAGGGACCCTCCTTGCCGATGGGCGATAACACTAAATATATTGCACACTAGCTGCGTCTCGCGGTTTTACTTTCGAACATTGCTTCCTGATATTGAGTTACTCCTGGCTAGAATACTCTTTGCTTTTCATCCAATTCCGTTCAAACGGTCTGTCGTGATCGAGTAAGTCATCCAAAATTCATGATAGCTAGGTTTCTGAGCTTGCAATTGGAGCTATAGAAATATTTTCACTGTAAGAATTCTTATTTCTTTATATAGATTCAAAGTTTATATTGAACTTTTATTTACTTGAAAAGAAAAAGCTTAAACAAACTAGAAATTTGTGTGCATACAATAAACTTTATCCCTTCTTAGTCTGCTTCTATCTCAGACTGCACAGCAATATCAAGTAAGACTGCATTTGAGAAAAATAGTCTTCGAAATCTTTCAAAATCGAAAATTGTTGAATAAGAAAAAATACAATAGTTCCTAGGTTGTAGACAAAAACATCCAATTTCCTAACTTCACTAAATTTTCTATTTTAGACCCAAAGAAAGAAGGATTTGGATAAAAATTAAAAAAAAAACACAGTAATCTATATCCAATGAATCAGATCAGTGTGTGAAGCAAGAAAATGGCGGCACAATGAAAACGATTCAGGAAAACTTTTATTAGTTGAGATGAAACAGATCATAGGTAAAATAAAGGAAGAATAACACCCAAATACACAAACATAAGTCAAATTTAATTACGTTGAAATGAGATCAATTAACTTTAAGCATATTGCAAAATACATTGCTCTGCTGTCTCATGTCATATTGTTATACTAAACAAGTTTAAGAATATTTGTTAACATCCTAACTATCTGTAACAACAGTCAAATCACAGTTATTTTTTACTTTTTATTTTTAGTGATTTATCGCCACATCACATACTCGTACTATAAAGAATACTATAAATTTCGCAAAAAGAATACTTAGATTTCTCATCGGTGCCGCAAGTAAACTAGTTAAATAATTTGTAAACAAATCCGGTTCAGAGGGTAGTCGTGCGAAATAGCGAGGTGTCAATAACGAGGAAGCGGTAGTTGATGTGAGCACCTCTCCCCGCGTCTTACGTGCGCCGCGTTACAATGAGCGTGTACCTACACACACTCGCTGCACCCCGCGCCGCAGCAGGCCACACACCACACATAGACCATACACTGCAGGCCTGCAGCAGGTCTGCAGTAGGTCTACGGATTAACACCTATCATGCCTTAGCCTGTGATATGCTAGCAAGAACAGGTGATGTAGGACGTGATACCAGACTGAATACACGCAATTGGTTGTGATATCATACGTGCTCACACTACGTGTTCCAAGCGAGCTCATAGAGTGAAAGTGTGTAGGCTCACGACGTGTTTCAAGTTATATGACCCACACTGATAGCTGTATTAACTGCAAATATTTACTAATCACCTGATAACGTCTCCGATTTCGAACATTATAATATGATGATAATAGATATTATATGATAATAATAAATAATCGATTGCCGTGACATCGAAAGATAAAATATTGATATAT
Source organism: Mycalesis mineus (assembly GCA_034621355.1). Taxonomy (NCBI): domain Eukaryota; kingdom Metazoa; phylum Arthropoda; class Insecta; order Lepidoptera; family Nymphalidae; genus Mycalesis; species Mycalesis mineus. Next base: position 315,754 of record JAXAVZ010000271.1, on the reverse strand, counting down.
GTAGATAGTTATGTAAAATATTATATTGGAACAATAAGAAGGACAATGTCAATTTCAATATTCTAATTTCTTGAATTCGAAGGATATAATTGGTGTATAATTGATCGACTAAGAATATGACAGCCTTGATATATAAGTGGAAAACTATCGTCTATAATAATAGCAATATTATGCAAGACATGCAGGAAATCATCTTACAGTGTCGCGCTGCGTAGGTTAATGCTCGTGTGCTTGTAATTATTCCCTTTAGACCAGGACACAGCAATGCAGAATAAAGCTTAGCGGCTAGAAAAGTCATGGCAGAAATAAAAATACTTCTGAGACGAGCTTCAATTGCAAAGTTAAGTACTCAGGGTCAGAGATAAATTTTGACGTGAAATTAATGCAGCAACTACAACACCAATTACAACACCATTTCTTAATATTACCATTGTTAGATTTTTGCAATTTCTCGTCGTATTTATATAACATCGTGCTCGTTATCTAGTGTCGCCAACGTTTCGTTCCGTTTCGGGCCGCCGCCCGGGATCAAACATATCACTCAAAACATGAAAAGTTCGCGAAAACACTTTGCAAGTTCGCGATCAGGTTAATATCGAATGATGTTGTAAACAACTCTCTGTCCGCTTACAGCCCATTTGCGCTTGGCCTTCGTTTAACTGGTCCGTTTTATCGAATTTTTTTTTCATTTATGGCACATAGAGATGTATGAGCGTTTTCATACTTGATACAAGTATGCTGTACACAAAAAAATATATATCAGTCTGATAAATTAAGACATTTCGTTTTGTCATCGAATATTGGATGAGCCGAACGTTAAGTCTAACGAATTCGTATAATTTTATCGCATACGAATGCAATTTTAGATCGTCTCCTCGTAATTCATGAGTAAACTATAAGCATCTACACTAATTCATTGGGCCAAGAGTGGATGCTACCAATCGCAGGTGGCATGGCGTAGACGCGAAAAATGCCTCACGCCGCAAAATAAATTTTAAAAGTATGGAAATTCAAAATACAGACGCCCTTAATTATGAACCAATAAATAAGGTATTTAAACCAGTCCATTTAATTTTTGAGACCAAATAAAATTGCAGTAGGTAGGATGAAACCCATTGGAAAATCATAATCTCAAAATGTGAAAAATTCAAAAACCAAGATTTTCGTTTTTTTATATTTTTTAAATCTTTGACAAAATTTTTTTAATTGGTGTGCTTTCTGTTCGTTGAAATCTCTAATTTCCGATGGTGAAAAAATATATATTATGTGTTACTATAGTAAACCTTCTCAGAAAAGGTAAAACCTAGGCTAACGGTTTTTACAGCTGCATCAGGGTATATCAGTAAAAATAAAAGTAGAAATCTCTGTTTCTGAATTATGTATTATTTCTTTTTAATTTTTATCTAATGTTCCAAAGAAGTATGAGTTTTTAAGGATGAAAAATCTCAATTGATTTTTTATTTTATACTGGGACGCTCGCGGTTTCACCCGTGTAGTTATCGTTCCTGTAGGAATTTTGGGATAACATGTGGCCTATGTATTATTCTGATATGTAAAGTGTATTATTGTGAAGTTTCATCAAAATCCATTCAGTAGTTTTTGTGTGAAAGAGTAACAGACATCCATCCAATATACACACTTTCGCTTTTCTAAGGAAATCGCGAAATGTGCTTTGCCCACATTAAGGTTAGGTCTTGCGCTGCCACTGCTGTAATAAAGTCTATTCTCCCTTGCTCACGATACTACCAATATAATATGAGAAAGTCCATGTTTGTAGAGTAGCGGTGGTAAGTATAGTGCGAATTTACTGTGTGAACATCGCGTCCAGTAAAGCAGATCCCTTGAATGTAATTCGGTGCCTATGTGTGAATTATTAGCATAAATGATTGTCGTATGCGTTAAAAAGGGTACCGTAAAAACGGAGACCGTTTTTGATTGGGCTGTTATGACGGGGTTCTACGTCACTCACTAGCGCATATTTTGTAGACTTGACGATTACCTACAGAAATATAATTAAACGATATTTATATTTAGCCAAATGCTTCAGAAATAAGGAACCGACGCAATTTTTTTTGTTGACTACAATTTGGCCCTTGACAGCTATCACACCTGATGTTAAGTGATGATGCAATCTAAGATGGAAGCGGGCAAACGCGGGCAAACGCCATCTTAGATTGCATTTCATCCTACTCCTAACAAGTTTTTGTTAGGAGTAGGATGAAATCCACACCCCTTTCCACACGACATCGTACCGGAATGCTACATCGCTTGGCGGTATGTCTTTGTCGGTAGGGTGGTAACTAGCCACGGCGAAAGCCTCCCACCAGCCAGACCAAGACAAATTAAGAAAAATCTCAATCTGCCCCGCCGGGAATCGAACCCAGGACCTACGTCTTATAAATCCACCGCGCATACCACTGCGCCACGGAGGTCGTCATAACTGAAAATAGACAAGGTACCGTACATGTTAGTTCTGCCTATAATTGTGTACGCAATATTAAAATAATGTATAATGTAAAATTTATCAAGCAACATGCATGAAAAGCAGAGTTTTATAGATTTTATCAAATTATTAATTGACTAATAGATGATGATGATTTATGATATAAGAGTAACGGTGAACGGTTATCTAGTGATATCAGCTAGTTCGGTACTGTCGCAGTAGCCTCGTGAAAACGTGGCGGCGTACGGCGTGATTTACGAGTGGAAATTATATGACTCAACGAACAACGGTGCATGGATGTGTGGATGTACGTTTATTGATTACTAGCAGTCGCCCGCGACTTCGTCCGCGTGAAAACCTCTTAGGTACCCTTCTAATTTTAAAGACAGACTTTCATACAAAATGTGTAAAGGCACATATAGTGTGCTCATTCCCCGCTCCCCCTCTCAATTTAATTTTTTTATAGTTTTTTTCTGTACTAAAGGTCTACATTTTTGTTCAACGTTGTATGACATTTAAGTACATTAACATTAAAAATATATATTTATGGCAAGCTGATGGGTATAAATTGATATTAAATAGTATATTTCACTCTTGAGTCTAGCCTTCAGAATAAACAAAAATAATTTTACAATCCGACACGCAGATAGAGATTAGCCCGTTTAAACAAACGAACAAACTCTTCCGTGTACTAAATGGATATTTGAACAAAGATCGAATTCTTAATTCATCATCGTATATTATAACATAGATCTAAACTCCCCTCCCGCACGGGCGCCCCCGCCTTGGTGACGCTCACTTCGCAACGCAGAAATAGTAATATTTTAATTTCGCCATAACTTCAAAACCAAAAGTCCAATTTTAATCTTTCACGTACCAAATATTATCTACATAAACTGTACTTAGTGATGAAATGATTTATTTTAATAAAAATTAATAGCATGAATAAAATAAATGCGTTTAAATGTAGTCCAAAAAAAAATTAAGATTTTTAAATAAAAAAATGGTTGTTGTGCCTCACTCGACATAGATAGGTATAGTGTGTCGCGGACTTTTTTGTGGATATTTATAAGATCTCCAATTAATTTGAACATTTTATGGTTCTATCTTTTATACTTTAGGCAGCGTACGCAAAATAAATAACTTTTCTGGTTGATTTTTTACACCTTGTGTCCGAAAAACCCAAATATTTTACGGAACCCTATTTTTTTCCAAAATAAAATTTAGCCTATGTTACTCGTGGATAATGTAGCTTTCGAATGGTGAAAGAATTTTTAAAAACGGTCCAGTAGTTTTTGAGCCTATTCATTACAAACAAACAAACAAACAAACAAAGTTTTCCTCTTTATAATATTAGTATAGAAGAACGTCTAAGCGGCGTTTCAAATTTTATATTTTTTTAAATTAAGCGTTAAATTTTTTTAAGGATTGCCTTAACTCAAGCTGGCACAGAGGCGAGTCGAAGTTTCAATTTTGCATAATAGCAAATTCTTCTCTATTTAACCCATGACTAAAATGCAAAGATGTTTTATAAAAAAAATCAAACGTCAAAGCGTAATATCAACTGCTTGGCGACATGATCGCATTCGTATCGTAGGCCGGTATTTCCGATGGGGTCATACGAAATGCCGACGGTCGATGCATTGTATGCTATTTACCATAGATTATTATTGATATCGTGTGATACAGATAGGAGCTTAGATTAGCTTACGATACAGATTGCCTGACTACCTCCATGATCTATCATGATCATGTTTTAGTAGTTTACCCATCTGATTTCTATACTCGGAGTCGGGAAGTTGGTGGCGTTAAACCCCTGTAACACGAGGAGCACCAACCGCCTGTACCGGTCAAAGTCATCAACATCTCAAAGTGGTCGGTAAAGTAATTAAACATTATCACTCTAAGCCCGCCAACACGCATTGAAGCAGCGTGGTGGGTCTACATTCCATATGCCCTCTAGGTACTATAAGATGACCGGAGATGGCAGTCTGTGTGGCTAGTGTAAGATTTTACCGCGGCGATATCGAGAACGGTAAACGCATATTTTTAATTAACCGACGAAAAAAAACGGAGGAGGTTCTCAATTCGACACGTATATTTGTTTTTTTTTTTTTATGTATGACCACGCATAACTTTTTACAGTGTTGTCCGATTTTGATAATTCTTTTTTTATTAACAAGGGCATACATCCAAGGTGGTCCCATTGTCCTCATGTTAGGATCTGATGATGATATCCTGGGGAAATTGAAGGAACTCTTCAAATTTTGGAGGCACGCTTCCAGCGATTTCGGTTTTTGTCTCGGTATCGGTAGCTTTTTGGTTACTTTACCATATAATATACTATGACAGTATAGTACGAGTACGGTACGTGGCGATGAATCACTAAAAAGTAAGAAATAAAATTTTTTAACAAAAAATAGAACCGACTCAAAACGCACTAAAAAGTAAAAAATAACTGTGACATTTAGTTGCTTTAATTTACTTAAGCATATCTAGGAGTCGGTGCCAGCCAAGGTTTCTACTTTCAAGGAGGTTACCTAGAACCCACAAACTGCTTTACTACGTAAAATAAATGTTCCTTAAACTTGGCTGGCACCGACTTCATAGATATGCTTAAGTAAATTAAAGCAACTAAATGTCACAGTTATTTTTTACCTTTTAGTGCGTTTTGAGTCGGTTCTATTTTTTGTTAAAAAATTTTATATATGACACTGACACTTACCCATTTGAGTTTTCTCTCGATACTGCCAGAGGCGCTGCTTCAATTCCATAGAAAATTTGACTTTACGCGAATGTGAAGTTTTCGATTTGTTTTGGTAAAAGTTCACACTAGGCACTCAGATTAGGTACTGACCATACTGTCGGTAAATCAGAATGCTGTCGATACTTTTGACGTATGATAATTTGATTTGATGCGTTCCGTACATTTTGACGGCCTCCGTGGCGCAGTGGTATGCGCGGTGGATTTATAAGACGGAGGTCTTGGGTTCGATTCCCAGCGGGGTAAATTGAGATTTTTCTTAATTTGTCTCGGTCCTGCTGGTGGGAGGCTTTCGCCGTGGCTAATTATCACCCTACCAACAAAGACGTATCGCCAAGCGATTTTGCGTTTCGGTACGATGTCGTGTAGAAACCGAAAGGAGTGTGGAATTCAACCTACTCTTAACAAGTTAGTCCGCTTCCATCTTAGATTGTCGCTTAACATCAGGTGTCATAGCAGGCAAGAGCCGACTTGTAGTTGATTAAAAAAAAACTTAAATAGGAACGCAAGCCTTAACACGTCATTTCAATTGCATTGCAATATTATGTCTATAGTCGTAATCAAGTCAAGTCAAGTAGTAGCTACCGCCGACTGCCCCGCGCCGCTCAAAGGCTGCGGATTGTTCGGAGCACCACATATTACTTCCGTGCTAACCCCTCTCCCCCTCCTACACCTAAACTCATATTAAAAATGTACTTCCCCGCTCCGCAACACCTCCTCCGTATACGAATGCCGACTTGTAATGAGTTTCTCAGTGCAAGGTAAATGCGTCTGCAAGGCGATTCACTGTGATACAGTCTTACTTATTTTTTTTGGATGTGCCCTTAATTTTATTTTATTCAAATAGACACTGCTGATACTTACTATCTACCTTTACTACTTCTACTTACTCTTCTCTTCTTTCTACTTATTTTTGCGTAGGTATTAGTGACAGCAACAAGCAACATTAATGGCCGTGCAACATTAATGGTCGCAAAGTTATGCGCAGTGGATTTATAAGACGGAGGACCCGCGTTTGATTCCCAGATGGGCTGATTGAGAATTTTTTAATTGGTCCAGATAATAATGTCGATTCTTGAAAAAAACACATCGTAGATAATAACATCTCGTCGTCTCACTAAATAGGTTCCACTATTAATCCAATACGACAAAATGACGTCATTGCAAAGTTCCAATTTCAATTATATCTGCTGTGCAACCGATGTAATCGTTCAAATTAGAAACAAAAAGAGATGTGGATTTCATTCTACTCCTAACAAGTTTCCACATTAGATTGCATTATCACTTACCATTAGCTATAATTATAGTCAAGTGCTAACTTGTCATCATCATTACATAGTATAAAACAGTCGCTTTTTTATGTTTGTCCGGATGTATGCTTTAATCTTTAATACTACGCAACCGATTTTCATGCGGTTTTTTTATCAGATAGAGTGGTCCAACAGGAAGGTTTATGTGTATAATACATGCACAATATAAACATGAAAAAGTTGTCAATTTTAGAGGTTTCTGATGTGATGTCGTAAATTACCGCATTTTTTGCGCTTACATTGCAAAGGATATATATTAAAATAATGTTCTACAGTATTAGACAACTTAAAAAGATCAACAAAAAAGTCCGCGATGCTATATGTCTATAGGGATAACCCAAAATAACCATTTTTTATCTATTACTTTCAACCAAAATGGCTTTTTTACGAAGTGATTTTAAGCAATACTGTATTAATCCTTATCTAATTGAGTATCTTAAATACTTTGTACATTCAATATAGAAAGCATGCAGCATGTAAATTAAGTAGGTAAATATTTTCCAAGACAAGTAAGATTCAAAATGTTGAGACATAGCAAACGTGCGGGGGTCGCGCGGAACGTGCGTTCTTTAATATACTTCAGTACCAGCATTGCACCCTTGCGAAGTCGGGGCGGGTCGCTAGTAGTTAATAAAAAAACTCAATTAAGTGATCGTAGATCCTTATCATTAGATACAATGTGCTTGCCGATAACTGGCAGAGCACGGTCCGCGCACGGTCCTGTCATGAATTCATGATACGCCGCGGTGTCGGCACTAATACGTACCTACCTATCTGCCGCCCTTCGGTTTGCACCATATTGTAGTTACACCCACGCCGCGCCTCCGCTGGAAATTACCTTCAATTTCAAATGTTCATACATACCTATCACAATAATAAGTACCTATCAGATACCTAGCTTATCTTTATCTTAATTGCTGAATTAATTCTTTAAAGTACTTATCCACTTAAATGGTATTAACATTAATAATATCTTGACATATAAATATTAATTTTGTCAGCTTAATTGGTTTCAATAAAGACTTTAATCCAAACATTTTTGAACGTTCCGAAGTCGTAGCCGGAATGGTTTTATATTTTTGTTAGTTATACGACCAATTTAAAAGACTCTACAAGTTTCTTATCTTTGCAAGGCTCTCAATTTTAAGACAATAAGATAAATACTGAGCTTTGTTTTTTCCATGAAACTATATTAGCGTTATAAAAATAAAAAAAAATATTAGTATAAAAAATTATTAGCATTACAGAATATGATTGAGAAACTTCAAAAATTACGCCCTGTAAATACATGTCTTTATTTTATCATTTTAAATAATAGTAATCTTAGTACAAGTACAAATAAATCTGCGGGTACCCCCCGTAGTTTTATCTCCACTTGTACTCAGATTATTATTATTATTTGTCATGTTTTATATGTTATCGAAATTTCAACTTATCTCTATAACACTATCATCACCTTCACCGACAAGGCCAACCGCGAGCGTGACACTCGCGAGATAAGGGTCTATCTGCTGGACAACCTTCTAGTGTTGCAACAGAAGCTGGAGAGGTAGATGCGCCTACTGATAAGCGACGACCATCTGCTTACATCGTAGGCAGATTTGGATAAATAAAACAACGAATGCATTTATTTCATTTTTTATTCAGAAATTCGAGTCGTTAACATTAGTTTAGTTATAAATTCATTCTAGCGTAAGTCTAAACAACGCTGCAAGGGGGGCCCTCGCAAGCCCCGCCCGAGGCACCGCTTATTGCTCTGAGATCAGCCTTCCAACGCTCACATATACTCCGAATATCAAAATACGAGGCCGCCGGGCGAGGAGAATAAACTCATCCACAATTTAATATTTACCTCTCTAAATAGTTATATTATTTACACCGTATGCGACTTTACATATATAATGCAGGTAATTAGTAAAAATGACTAGAAGTGCAACCGCAAAGGGCCGCTTGCGTTCACCTGTTACATAATTCGTACAGTTTTAACAACAATCGGGTAAGTAATATTTTAACATGTCGTTGTACGCGATCTGTCTGTGAGCAACATCTGCTCTCTCTCGACGATAAGTGACGGTTCCTCCGACCCCGGGAGTCTTCGCCACGTGAGTGAGGTAACGTGGTCACACCTGCTGCAGGCGCAACCTACAACACTAGATTAAGAACCTGCGATAGCCAGACTTTTGCCATATTATGAACGCTGAAAGTTTGTCAGCTCATGTTTCTATGATAATTTATATAGTATGCAACTTGTACCTAGGTGACTTTAGAAATTATCAGCTCCAGACCCTCCAACCGGTCAAGTATTATCCTCAGTCGTCCGACAACTAGCTTCATGACAACTCTTTGCAAGAGATCTTTTCTTTCGGAGGATTGCATCGCGGCTACATCATTTGATCTGCGTCGTCTGAGAAATTATTTTCTGATACTATGACGAGGAAAATATAAAAAAATTCTTCTAAACTTTTATACTTTGTCGATTAAGGGTCTAGACTCTTGGAATCTACATACACAGTATTTGCTTCTCTTACTTAGTTAAAAAAATTTCAGTTTTAATAAAATCACAAAAGTCCACAAACACCATCGTGGGCTCTCAGTTCGTACAATGAATGCTCCGAACTGTAATTTTACAGCTACGAGCTTTGTGTGATAAATTTCATTTTTACAAGAATTTAATGAGTTAGAAAGTGTAAGGCTCGTATAGGACAGAAGTGAAATCACGGAAATTGGCACTCTGGGAGATAGGCCTTGGACGGATCGGACCGGGGACGCGCCGTCGACGGGCCGCGCGAGCGACTGCGCGGCGGCCGCGTCGATGGAATTTCCAAAACGTAACTGGCACGGTTTCAACAGAACATTGGAGGGAAAAGGTGTCATAGATGATCATTATTATTATCTGAAATTCAATACATAGAATTATTTTATAAAAATGAGTGAAATAACAAAAATCGAGTAACTTTATTATAGAAGTATCAAAAATCATAACACCCTAGCATCGCCGCCGTTCGCTCAGGGCGCGTCGCGTCGGCGCACGGCAAGGTGCGGCGCCAGTGGCTGGTACTCCTTGCCCGAGCGCGGCCGCAGCGTGCACGCCGTCTGTCGCACGCGCAGCGTCACCGGCGCGTCGGACGATGAGTGTGACGAGCAGATGCTTAGCGTCTCCACGTAGTCCGACATGTCGGACGTGCCGCTAGACGTGCTGTGCGCGTCTGCCGGCGCCGGCACGTCTCCGCCCGACGAGCGCGAGCGGCGCAGAACGGCACGCGGTGAGTCAGCGGCGCGGCGAGCGGAACGGTAGCGGCGCCGCGCGGCCGCGCTCGTGGCGGGCAGCTCGCGCAGCTCACGCGCCGCCAGCGACCAGCTCGACACGCCCGAGTCATTGGACGAGGACGAATCGCGCGCTCCCGCAGCCGCCGCGCCACCCGCCGCCTTGGACGCCTCCGAGCTGTCGGCGTCCGAGTGCTTGCAGCCGCACGGCACCGCGGCCGCGTCGTCCGCCGCCACGTCGCGCAGCGTCTCCAGCGATGACGCGGAACCGCGTGCGCCGCTCGCCTCCCGTTCGTCGTCGAGAAAGCGGGATGAGTCGGCCGAGCTGGAGCGCTCGCGCGGCGCGGCGCGCGGGCGGGCGGCGGGCGGCGTGCGCTCTGGCCCACCCAGCGCCGGGTTGCTAGCCGATTTCTCGTCAAGCACGCCGCCGACCGGGCTGCGCGCCGGCCGCCGCAGCGTGTGGAAGCCGAAACTGCCGATGGGCGACATGGGTGTATAGCCGGCGGGCGGCGGCCGCTCCTCGCGCGCGTCTCGCGAGCCGGGTTCCATCAGCAGGTACTCGTCGCTGAGCATGCGCGGGCGTGGGCGCGGCCGGCCGCACGTGCCGCACGCGCCGCACGGCGTCGCACGAAGGTTAGCGCCGAGCGCGTCGAGCTCGCGCTGCGTAACACCGGCGCGCCGCAGCAGCTCTTTGGCGTTCTCGTAATGCTCCAGCGACAGCGCGAAGTTGAGGTTCTCGTAGTTGGCTAGGGGCCCCTCGTCCACCTCCGAAGCCGCGTCGAGGCTGCGCGTCATGCGCTCGTCGGGGAGCGGTTTCCGTTTGCTCTTTCGCGAGTAGTCTACAGTGGCGTAGAGCGCGTCGGGCGCGGGGGCGGCGGGAGGCGCGGGCGGTTCGTTCTCCTTACCGGGTGGGTCGCGGCGGCAGACGGGCAGCCGCAGCCAGCTGTGCGCCCAGGCAGTGACGCGGCGACACGGGCAGGCGGCGGGCGGTGCGCTGTCGTCTTCCAGCACAGTGGGGCGTGGCGTGCGACCCAGCCGCAGCAGGCAACCGCACGGCTTCTTCAGGATGAGCGAGTTCGAGGTGGAGCTCTTGGTGATCTTAAATAGCTCGCTGTTCATACATTCCTTCAATCTTTTTGGCGTATCGTAGTATTCGCCTTCGACCTACGGAAGACACATAAAACTACAGGATTCCACAGAGATGCGATCGTAAACGTATTTCTGTAAAACTTTAAACTCTAACATATTAGTTGAACGAAGCAAAAGAACAGGAATGTGCTGCGTAACACCTCAAATTAATACGTAGGGTTATTTTCTGGATTTTGTGATGAAAACCTGGTCTGAAAGACGCCATATTTGTGATTTTCCTCTAAATAAAGGAAAATGTCATGTTCATGAATTTGATGACAAACTTAATTCCTCAAGACATATTCTATCACTTTTTTGATGAGTACGTAGATGCAATTAACAAAAGTATACTATAATAATAAAAATATTAACAAATGTACAAACAGTATTGCCAGTAAACAGTGTATTAGTATTTTGTATTTATGTATGTTTAATTACACCGCCTGAAGTCTCCTGTTTCGCTTTTCCTAATCCTAAGAAATCCTAATGCCTGGAAGAAATCGCTACCAAGTGATAAGGCTGCCTTTGTATTTTATTTCTTCTGTCCTGTCTTTTAGTCATATATATAAAACCATACGACAAAAGAAACAACGAACTCTACATGTCGATGTCTCATAAACTATAGAAATACGGGTATATATAAAAAGTCGAGACCCGCACTGTCAAATGTACAGTATCCCATAAACGGCTACAAAGATAAATCCATGGAAATGAGACTCTGAGATTCAACTAGAGAGAGAGAAAAAGAGAGAGTATCAACACAGTCAAGAGCTGAGTCAATGACTTGGCTTTTGCTGTGCAGCGCTATCGCCATCTAAAAGTGATAAACCACTTGAAAATATCGGTGCAGCAAAAACAAGGAATAATAAATTTTGGAAAGCGATATTCACATACTGCACCTACCTCGGCAGAGGGTATTTTGGGCACGTCGTAATTTTCGTAGGGTCCAACGCCGGTCGGGTCGTGTTCGCCGATAGAGGCCAGGTGCGAGTGGCTGAACGACCGCACGGGCGGCGGTAGAGGCGGCTTGCGCGGAGCGCTGGCCTCTAGGCGCGCCGGCTTGGGTGGGCGCTCGGGCGGACGTTCAGGAGAGCGCGCGGGTGGGTCGGGCGCGCAGCGACACGAGCCACTAGCCGCCTCGTCCAGCGCCTCCATCGTCCATGCCGGGCTGAAGTGCTGCGCGCCCGGCGTCAACGCTGCCGTGGACGAGCGCGACAGGGCGCCCAGCTTCGACATGCAGCTTGTGCATCTCTCGAGTGTCACGTTCCCGCGCCCACCCCACGGCACCGCGTCCGCGTCCCCGACCTCATGTACGGACACCGCATCGCCGAGGCCCAGGTCCGGGAAGTGCGTCCGCTCAGCGGAGGGCCAATAAGGTGAGCTGGCGCCAGCCTCGTCGCCCGCGCACGGGTCCTCGTAAAGGCGCAGATCGGTGGGCGGCAGCGAGCGGTCGATAGTGTTCAGCTCTCGGCGCGCGCGCGGTTGGCTCGCGGCGGGACTAGGCGCGGCGCGGCGCGGCGTGAGCTGGCCGCGCGCGGCGAGGCGGAAGTCGCGCTCAATGTCGGACGCCTGGTCGCTGAGCAGCACATGCAGCCCCTCGCCCGCACCGCACAACGAGCCGCCTTCAAAGCAGAAGCGCCCCTCCACCACGCCGTAGCGCCTACACACACGAGCACACACACATACACATACATAACACGCTTCAGGAAGTTAACGTCGTTACGATTGTGTTAAAAAGAGCTATCTTAATATATTCCATCATCACCCCAGAGATTATCACTGCAGAGCCAAGACTTTTCAAATGGACTACCAAATACTACTGCCTCGATCAGCTCACCTCCAACAGTTCGCTTTGTAGGTTGAAGTACGTTTCTATGTTTTCAATTCACTCAGTAAAACAGACACTGTGCTTTGCAAAGCGTGACTATTGGTCAATTCACTAAGGCTCGCCCCACTATTTGTCGCGAGGGGAAACCGAAGGGTGCGGGAAGTACAGTTCGAACATCAGTCTCGAGTCGACCACGGCTCGGTGTACACGGGCTATTGTAGTTGTGTCGCTGCGTGTCATGACCAAACGAAATGATGCTCTACTTAATTTTTAACCGACGAAAAAAAACGGAGGAGGTTCTCAATTCGACACGTATATTTGTTTTTTTTTTTTTTTTTTTTTTTATGTATGACCACGCATAACTTTTTACAGTGTTGTCCGATTTTGATAATTCTTTTTTTATTTGAAAGGGCATACATCCAAGGTGGTCCCATTGTCCTCATGTTAGGATCTGATGATGATATCCTGGGGAAATTGAAGGAACTCTTCAAATTTTGGGGGCACGCTTACAGCGATTTCGGTTTTTGACTCGGTATCGGTAGCTTTTTGGCTACTAGTGCCATATAATATACTATGACAGTATAGTACGAGTACGCTACGTGGCGATAAATCACTAAAAAGTAAGAAATAAAAATTTTTAACAAAAATAGAACCGACTCAAAACGCACTAAAAAGTAAAAAATAACTGTGTCATTTAGTTGCTTTAATTTACTTAAGCATATCTAGGAGTCGGTGCCAGCCAAGGTTTCTACTTTCAAGGACGTTACCTAGAACCCAGAAACTGCTTTACTACGTAAAATAAATGTTCCTTAAACTTGGCTGGCACCGACTTCATAGATATGCTTAAGTAAATTAAAGCAACTAAATGACACAGTTATTTTTTACTTTTTAGTGCGTTTTGAGTCGGTTCTATTTTTGTTAAAAATTTTTATTTTTACCAATATTATATTTATAATGTCAAAAAACGTATCGTATGATGATAAACTACATATTTAATTGTGACTTAGCCAGAAGAATCGTTCCGTTGCCCATTCCTTCAGGTTGACCAACTCGACTTTAATTTTTCCGCAAAGATCACTTGATGGGTGTATCCCAGTAGTACCCCATACCGTAGTTCTATAGAACTGTTGGGATATTTTCCGTGCTGTCAAATAATGTCCCAATAGTTCTATATAGTACTGTAGTATAGTTTTTGCTCTTGACTTTACTTATACTGGTATAAGTTATAAACTTTATATTATTTTGATTGATATTTCATTTTAACAAAAAATGTTCCTTGCGACAAAAGCTAAGTTGTTAAAACCAAGTAGTAGTTGTGTCTAAAAAAATATTCTCTTATTTTAGAAGTCACAGGGGGGGGGGACATTTTACCACTTTGGAAGTATCTTTCGCGCAAACTATTCAGTTTAGAAAAAAATTATATTAAAAACGTCAATACCATTTAAAGACGTTTTGTGCAATTTAAGCAAAGCTGTATTCGATATAGTATGTTTATAGATACTCTCAAATTTAAGTGGACATTTATTATTGCAATCAAAAAAGATTTCATATTATACTTATAAAAACTATAGATATTTTATATTTAACGTACAAACAAGATGTTGATATCGACATTTCTAGACTAAGCACTAATAATTATGGTGTATCAACAGTTCTATAGAACTAAAATTAGGGGGTACTACGGGGATGCACCCCACTTGATTGGCTTGTTACCGCCGATATAGATTTTCCAAATTAGTCCAAGTCTGGCTGGTGCGAGGCTTTGGTCATTGGTAGTTACCATCCTACTGACAAAGACGTACCATCAAGCGATTTAACGTTCCAGTATGGTATCGTGTAGAAACTGAAGGAATGTAGATTTCATGCTACTCTTAACAAGTTAGCCCGCTTCCATATTAGTTTGCATCATCCCATCTTAGTTACCATCAAGTGTGATTATAGCTAAGATATACCATCAAGGGCTAACTTGTAATGAATAAAAATAAAAATAGGTATCAAGGGTTCACGCTTTACAAAAACACTATGGGGTATGGTAGACAAGATAGCCTGGAGTTGAGCTCAGTCATTAAACTGTTTGAACAAAAAAAAATAAATATAATTATACTAGGTACCTATCTGAGATGATTGTGAGTGTGTGTGTTTTTATTAAGATATTGTTAAATTGGTTAGTATATATATTAACCTATATCACAATAATATAATATATCATTTTGGTGTGCAGGACCAACACGACATATTTATTTTAAAAAAATGGGTTAAAATGAAGTAGAGCATACTGCTAGTCAAACATGACATTCTTGTTGACTTAACTAACTTGGCACTTTGTGTGAGTGTGCACACATTGCTACTCGTCACGTAGTAATAGAACTCACATTCTTGCAGTTTTTATTGCACACTTGCACTGTAAGCATTTGAAAAACAAAAAACGACGAGCCATCATGGATTGACCAATCTATACTTGGTGTCGATATGGTTGCTAAGTACCTCGAAACCGACAACATAGCAACCGATATTTTAATTTAATAATCGATGAAATACGTTCTTCACAGCAAACATTAAGACACTTATAAGTTATTTCAAGAAGTAAGTATACTACTTACTTTTAAGTTTACTACTTAAGACCAAATTGAGAAACACATTACTTTTATCTATCTCACCTGAGATGCGCGATGTCCCACACCCCCAGCAGGCGTGGCGGCGTGCCGGTCGAAAGCGCGAAGCGACGCTCGCGCAGGTGCAGGCGCGCCGGGCCCGCCGCCAACCGCCGCGCGCCACCCGCGCCCAGTAACACCAGGAACTGGCGCGACGAGCCCAGCGCCGCGCTCAGCTTCACCTGCCACTGCATGAGCCGCTCGCGCGTCTCGAAGGCCAGCACGGCTGTGAAGTCCTCGCACAGCAGGGCCAGCGTGTGCGAGTGCTTGTCCAGCGTGAAGCCCGTCTCGCAGCCCAGGAAGCGCTGCAGCGACAGCGCCGCCTTGCTCGTCGCGCCGGCGCAGCGTGCGCGCGCGTCGCGATACACCTGCAACTGCACGCAGTCTGCGCGCAACACACACGTCACTGCAAGCTTCCACACTCACGCGCAGAGTGCTGCAGAGCGCGCACATAGGTGAATGAACGAACGTAAAATGCAATGGGAAAAGTTGCAGTGTCTAATACGGAAATTATAATTTTTATGAATTTTTATGTATACAAACTGGTATAAGTAGTATTGCAGGCGATCGTATTTCTGTTGATTGATATTGCTACGATCAGTAATTTATAAACAATTAAACAACGACTGCGACGTCGCTATACGCCAAATGCCGAATGTCGAGCAGTTAGTATGGATGCGCGTAATTAGACGAGGCGTATTGATACTGATGACGTATTGAATTCATCGGCTCGTTCTTTCGAAATATCGAGCGTAGCTATCCACAGGTATTTACTAAATGTTCAGTAAGCATTTGTTGCTCAGCAAATTACAGGCGTTTTCCTAATTTGCTGTGGTAAGATAAACATTCGGCATTTGGCAAATCCACCTTAAATGCTTGTCAGTCGTGGCGCATCTCACCTGCGACGGGCGACAGCTTCCGCATGACGCACCAGCGCGACTTCCACTGCAACAACACGCACGCGTCAGCGGCACAGCACAGTTAGGCTCAGTCGCGCACAGACGACATAATCGGGCACAGTTACACACTTTCCACTTGACATACACAGCTCGTGACCTTTTTTCGAAGGAGTTCATCAAATTATTAATATTGGATGAACTCCTTGACATTGCTTTGTAAATATACAAACTTAAATTCATTTATTTTAACTCAGATTTTGCACAAGCTTTTATGAAAAGTCAGTGACTATAGTAGTGGTATATTCTGCCAAAAAACCAACAAGAAACTCAGCAGTTGCTCTATTAAAGAATTCTTACAATTTATTTTAATTTACAATCCATCTTATCCTGTATTATGTGCCGGAAAAAGTAGCAAGAGCAAATTTGGTAGAGAAACTCTATGATGTTGTTTTTTGCAGATATAAATATTTTTATAATTATGATATATTAGATAATTTTTTAATAGATGAACTTAGGTCTAATCATTATGGTCAACAAATTGTTATTCTATAATAATAATATTGAGACAAACTATTAATAATAATATTGAGTACAGACCAATTACAAAAAAAATGGTCACAATTTAAAATCAAATCTGCAATAAGACTCGGAACTGTCGTCTTTAAACATGGTCATCCTGGCAGTGTTTATGCAACTCTTTTTACGGCAATAAATGATGAGTGTAATAAAATATTCAAATACAAAAATCTTCATTGAAATAAAAAAACTAAAATTTAGTGATAGGGCAGCTATTGGCAGCTATAGAAGTAGATAAACTGTATGAGCTTTATGAAGAGAAACATTGGAACATAGTCAATAATGAAGTTGGTAAGGTTAAATCACATGACACCGACTTCGAATTGATAGCAAATAATAGTGTCAAAATAACTTCTAATAAAGACGTTGCAAAAACTTTTGAAAATAATTTTAGAAATGTCCCTCTCTTATTAACAAAATCAATAAACTCATCACCAAAAGCTGCACTGGACTTACTGAAAGGCAATGTTAAGGCGTGCAATGTTTTTTTTAGCTTTGAACAATAAAAATGAAATGAATAACTATAGATTAATTTCAATAATGCCAACACTTTAACTTTAACTTGACTGAAAGACTTCACGTTTCAAAAATGCTTGTAAAACAGCCTACTTGAAATAAATTGTTTTGAATTTGATAAATTGAAATCTTTTATTAATTTAAAACTAATCGATATTCACTGAAAATTTTGAAATACTAGTACAAGTACTGTCACTGTTATTCTATTTGTGTCCTTGCTAACATTTTCATAAATAAGTAAAAAGTTTAGCCTTAGTTTAGCTCTCGATGATGGCCAAGACGACATCCATAGACTCGATTTGATACCTTTTTGCCATCACGGAACTTGACGGTGCCTTCGATGATGGTGTTGTCGTCGGCCATGGCGGTGCTTCGTCGCGTGCGGCGGGCCGGTGCGCCGAGTGCGGCTCGTGCGGCGCTACGGGCGCGGGCGGCGAGCGCGCGTGCGGCCGCGCAGCGTGCGCTGTGCGGCCATGCTGCCCGCGGGCCGCACGAGCGTTCACATCGCTCCTTCTATAACAAGGACACAATAAGATAATTTTATCCAATAATATTTTTTACGAAATCGAAATTTTTTCGTCCAAATGTACCAATTTTTTTAACTAGTAAGGAAATTAAATAAATGCTGAAAGTGTTTTAAATTACTTTGTAATAACGAAGGCCGGTTTGAGTATTATTCAATTTAAGGCGCAAGTTCGCCGTTACCCTTCTTTTTTTCATATCTACAAAGTAACTTCGGTCGGACGGTTATTTTTTGACTTTGAAAATTTTGGACGTCGCCGATGGGGCCAACCTGTAACCCGTTTCAATATTCATAATTTATGAACCCGGTACAGAAGTTGGTCATTCCGTTGTGGGGCAAACTTCACTTTTGAAGTTTTGAACTTTTGAAAGACTTTTGAGAGATCCGTGTTTTACGAGGATGAAGCAGCCGCAGGGATGGGGAGAAACAGCCTCCAAAATAAGTTAAAAAATAATGCAATAATTTATTCTTCAAAAAAATTTAAATTGTCAATTTAAAAAAAATAGTCGGCTGAATAGCTATATTTTTAACAAGGGAGCAAACATGTTTTTTTTTTGCACTATCCAGAGCAATTATTATAGAATCCAGAATTAAGTAAGGGATTCAAAGGTTTTCACCTCGATAGCGAAAAAACACAACTTGTAAAAATAATATTTCATTTTCTTTCATGTTGTATGTCGTCATCATGGTTAGCCTATTTTCCACTACAGCTTCAGCGTCAGACGTCTTGTTACTGGAGATGAATTAACTATTGACCAAAACTTTGGATTCACTTTTAATTCAGTGAAAAATGGTTATTCTCACAACAATTTTTTTTTTGCAAAGTTTCTTTAATTGAATCACGAGCGTAAGAAGTGATTCTTAGGTTAGAATCCTGAGGGATTCAAAGGCACAAGAAATGAAAATCTTTGCTCTCGTGTGATGAATACAACTTTTCACCACGATAGCAAAAATATAAGACGTAAAAGTAATATTCTAATTTTCGTTAATGTCGTTATCATCTGTAGCCCATTTTGATACTCTACTACAGAAAATCCTTTATCAGTGACGAGATGTGGAGCATAGACCCACCACGGTGTTCTTGTGCTGGCACTATAAATATAAATGACAAGGAATTTGTTGGAAGAAGAAAAGCTCAATAATTTATAATGTGACCGTACTCCCGGAGTCGAACCCAGAACTGCACGAGCCGATTCCGCATGGGCTAAAATGTTATACTAACGAGGTAGTTATAATTATTTTATATTATTTACAAAATACTATTTAAGTCTTATTTAAATGTTTAAAAAAACGAATGCCCGTTCCTTCATTAATCAATTATTATATTAATTACTATTTATTAATTGTTCTATTTTGTATTTCTTATGATACTCTAGAAACCGAAATTTAATTTTTATTTATTATTATTATATATTTTAATTATATTCTCATTTATAGGTCTTTTTTAATATAACTTAAAATTAAAAAAACCGGCCAAGTGCGAGTCGGACTCGCTCACCGAGGGTTCCGTACATTTTAAGGTTTTCGGAATTATTCCTAAACAATGCTTCATGCGAAATTTCAAGATTCTAGGGCTAGAGGTTTCTGAGAAAAAGGGTCTTGACAGACAGTCGGACGGACAACGAAGTGATCCTATCAGGGTGCACGGCAGTGCCCCCGCTAAGTCGAGTGCGAAGCAAGCACTGCCTTTACCTTTACAGGAACCATTTGGCCGCATTTTCAGGCCCTATTTTGAGAACCTTTGGAAAAGACTGAAATTTGCGTCATCCCGTAAGCTATAATCACATACTTTAAATCCAAAATTTCAAGTCCGTAGGTCATTCAGTTCCGAAGTTAAACGAAAGCAAAGTTTCGCATTTACGATAATCACTCATGATCATCAAAATAGAACTAGTACTTCCCATAAACTCAGAGAGCTGAAGCCAAATAAAGGAAAAACTATAAAAACTAGGATAATCGAAAATCTGGAGTACCTGGTGAACCTGATTAAAACACGCAAGAGCCCATTCAAACTATTAGAGATCGACATATACCGCATTAACAAAATATGTTCAAATTGGTGGGCCGCTTCATTTGATGTCAAAAATCGAAGGTCTGAATCTATTCTAGTATCTGATGAAGAACCCTCAGCTCACCTCAGCTGTATTAGAGATCTGGTAATGCCTTCTTCTACTATTGGTACATAAAAAATCGACTGTCATTACAAAAATCCAGCATAGTGGGAGACACATCTCATCCTTGGCGCAGTGGTATGCGAGGTGGATTTATAAGACGGAGGTCCTGGTTCCCGGCGGGGCAGATTGAGATTTTTCTTAATTTGCCTTGGTGTGGTTGGTGGGAGACTTTTGCTGTGGCTAGTTACCACCCTACTGACAAAGGCGTACCGCCAAGCGATTTATCGTTCCGGTACGATGTCATGTAGAAACCGAAAGGGGTGTGGATTTCATCCTACTCCTAACAAGTTAGCCCGCTTCTATCTTAGATTGCATCAACACTTACCATCAGATGTGATAGCAGTCAATGGCAAACTTGAGGTAGATTAAAAAAAATCTTCTAATTTAATCTTGCCTCTAGCGTCCCACTGCTGAGCGAATGCCTCCCCTTCTGCGCCCTCATATAAATAAAATTAATGGAAAAATCTGGATAAGACTAGACTGGCTTTCATACTTATACTTATTATAAAGACGACCTCCGTGGCGCAGTGGTATGCGCGGTGGATTTATAAGACGGAGTTCTGGGTTCGATTCCCGCCGGGACAGATTGAGATTTTTCTTAAATTGTCTTGGTCTGGCTAGGTGAAAGCCTCCCAGGCTTTCACCGTGGCTAGTTACCACCCTACCTTTAAAGACGTAGCGCCAAGCTATTTAGTGTTCCGGTACGATGTCGTGTAGAAACTGAAAGGGGTGTTTCATTCAACTCCTTTTTTTTTTTTTTTTTTTTATCGCTGGGAAATGCGTTTACGCATCCCTTCCGCTCGATTCGTTTCATTCAACTCCTAACAAGTTATCCCGCTTCCATCTTAGATTGCATTATGACTTGACATCAAGTGTAATAGCAGTTAAGGGCCAACTTGTAGTCGATAAAACAAAACTTACAAGTTTACAAGAAGGAATAGTCGAACGATTAACTTTATTCTACTCGAATATTAGACAAGTTCATCATTATCAGCCTATTATGGGTCATAGAGGAGGGGCGCTTTGAAGCGTAGACCCACCACTCACAGAAAGTACTGACAATTTGATAGAAGAAATGAAAAAGTCAGAATTATTCCGTGACCTGACCCAGGGTTCTAACCCAAGACCTCGTGATCGATGCCACATAGGCTAACCACTAGACCAACGAGGCATCATTAGACAACTTAAATAAACAAATTACACTAAAATATTAATTTCGCTCAAAATTTGGCCAAAATGGTCAAAATACAATGCATTGGACTAAGATTGGCAGTAAAACCCACACACGTCGCTAGATGGCACTGACTGTAAAACACGCTTACGTATGTTTTTACGATAACCTTATGTGGCGAAGTGGCAACCGGCCGCGTTAAAGTCGTTTACGACATTCTTCTACTGTGTGTGTGTGTGCTTGAAAATGTTTGCTTTAATAAGATCTAATAAATTTAATCAATATGCCCATGTTACTAGTTTCTACAAAAAGAAGTGAAATCCCACCAAAACATTGTCATAAAGCTAAGTCTCGATGGAGCTGGAGTTAAACAAGCAGCTCCATAAAGACTTAGCTAGTTTTTTACAGAATGTTTTGGGTGGGATATTATACTTTGTCTAAGCTACGTTCACTGTGGAAAGACAAAAGAATATGAATATAATTTTTTCTCGGAGTGAGCGAAAACGACTTCACTGGTTTTTAACAATATATACGACGACATCTTGAAATATCTGTAAATGCAGCATAAATGCTCTTTATTCTTCATTTAATTTCAATAATTTGTATTTCCCGCGTATATACTTGCTGGACTGCATACGTTATCTGTGCCGACGCCTACATTATGTCTATTCTATGATTGGAATAATTTTTTAGATTGACAGAAAAATATGTTAATACGTTTTTTGTGGAAATCATTTTCAAATTATAAAAAAAAAACTGTTGAAACAATAGCTTTTAATGTTGTTTCTCTTTACAGGTGAGTAATTAGTAAGAGTTATTAATACTTTAACGTAGAAATAAGTTGTGTTTAGAATTGCATGTATGGTACAAACTTTGTTAAATGATTTCATTAAATAAAATTTCTCTTTACAGAGCAATAACATTTGCAGTTGTTTCAATAAACAACATATTACATATCTCTAAAATACTTTTTATTTCGTTCGATTTATTCAGTTATTTTTTTCTTAATAATATCCTTATATTATATCCTCTCTCCTATAAGGAGGGAGGCCTGGCCCTGTAGTGGGCCCCTAATAGGCTGATAATGATGATGATAATGATCCTTATATTTTTTAACTTTTCAAGAACATTTCAGCCTTGTAAAATAGCATATTGTGCAAGACTGAAATGACCCTTGAACTTCAAAATCAAATCATTCAAATTCGTTTATTCTAAGTAGGTACTGTCAGTCACCACCAGTCTTGGAACAAATCTACTTTACCGGTCAAATATGGTGGTATTGGCGTGCGAAAAATTCCCTGTGTTGCTAAACGTGCTGTTTTGTCCTCTGTTCATAATGTACAAGAGTTAAGTTCTCGCATTCTTAAACCTAACGTTTGCTTAAGCTATGCCACAGAAGCTTTAGAGAGGTCAAGTGACCCAATGCTGCCATCCCGAAGAAACGTTCTTCACAAAAACTGTGGGGTGACCCATTGGTTCAACTGACACAATCATGATAGTTTGATTCAGTATCTTACACGTGCTACAGATCGAGCTAATTCTAGCTTAATTAGAAAAGGAATCTGGATCTTGGATTCATCCTTTGCCATCGAAAACACTTGGAGCATTTTTAGACTATGAAACTTTTCATGGCCTCAGGTTAAAAATCTACTGTGCTTAGAGTTGAGAGAAACCAGGCAAATAAATTTGGCATTCACAGGCTCTTGTACCAAAGTAGTGGTGGCAGGTGACGCTAATCAAGCCATCAGGAATAAGTCGGAATGATAGCAAAAGACCTGACGTTGGTGTCCTGGGAAGGTTATTTGCAGTGCCTAAAAATTCTTCCGTTGTATTTCCACACGCCTAATTTACTGAACTGGTTACAAAAGGGCTGGCTCGTTTTTTGCGCAAAGGATTAGCCTGGCTATCCAACGCGGGGAATGTAGCCAGTAATCTTGCCAATATTCTGTGTGGGCATTATTTGTACAGTAGTATGATAAGTTACGCCCCTGAAAATTCAAATTCATCTGTTTGTAGAGAATTGTAGATGAAGTCAACGCTCAGAAGGCACTCATCTGTTCAGAAGAGCCAACAAAAAATCAACAGTTGTCATTTAAAAAATAAGTATTAGCTTTAGTTCCTCCGCGTTTTTGTTCAGTTCATCCAATAACCTCCAAGCAACTTTGTTATTAAATAATTCATCAATTGTAAAGTATCTATAGTCACATGATCCGAGCTGTGATGGTTCGGAGAGAGGAAAGGGAAAGAGAGGAAAAGAAAGCGCGGGAACAACAAAATCAAGAAGGTTAGCTCGAAGTAATGCCAGGCGGTACCGTGCTGACCAAGGAAGTAGGGGAGGTAGATTGTCAAAAAAAAATAAAGTAAGTTAACACATTGCTTTTTATGTAATTGGTAGGTCCAATACTGATTTGAGAATCTTATTTGTAAGAGTGCCTTGTTGATGTAGTGCTTGGTCTATGTAGCTTCGAGCACGAGGTCCTGAGAACGACTCCTGGGTCGGCTGTGGAATTATTCTGAGTTTTTCCATTTTCAAAGAAATTTTCAGTAGATTCTAAGCATAGAGTCAGGAACTTAGTGGTGTTACATCCCCGTGCCTCGGAGAGCACGTTAAGCCGTCGTCACTACCATCAACATCTGATCCTTAATAAATTAAGCAATATCATCCTAATCTCGCAAACCTGCGTTGGTACAGCGTTTTGGGCATACACACATATCCCCTCGTCTACAGGGTGGGAGGCCTAGCCCTACAGTGGGCCTTGATAGACTAATAATGATGCTGAGGTAGCGTCAGCAGCTGCGAGCTTGAGATTACGCATACCTCTCTTAGTTGTTCGCAAACGTGCAACAAAAGTTCCAACCTCATACCTATATATTTATATAAATTACACAACAAAGATTCGATAACATTTATGATTTCAATCTTAAAATAAATAGATTTATTAAGACGCTCATCATGACCATTTTAATTTTAAAATAGTAAACTTATATTTTTAAAATTAATATTGATATCATGACAATACAAAATATGCAAGGCGGTTGACTAGGTTCGTGTCAAACTTTAAAGTAGTGACAGATATATATAAAGTGAATAAATATTGATATTAGATTACAAACAAAATCCTTGGTACGAATATTTTTTATAATTAAGCGATATACCTAGTGTGGAATAAAAAGTACGAAATAAAAATGTTTAGTAAAAAAAATTTAACCGACTCAAAACGCACAAAAAAGTAAAAAATAACTGCGTCATTTAGTTGCTTTAATTAACATATCTATAAAGTCGGTGCCAGCCAAGTTTCAGAAACATGTATTAAACGTAGTAAAGCAGTTTGTGTTGTGCGTTCTAGGTAACATCCTTAAGGTAGAA
Organism: Mycalesis mineus; assembly: GCA_034621355.1. Lineage (NCBI taxonomy): Eukaryota > Metazoa > Arthropoda > Insecta > Lepidoptera > Nymphalidae > Mycalesis > Mycalesis mineus. The sequence goes on along the minus strand of JAXAVZ010000271.1, from coordinate 291,140 downwards.
ACCTTGGCTGGCACCGACTTCATAGATAAGCTTTAGTAAATTAAAGCAACTAAATGACGCAGTTATTTTTTAACCGACGAAAAAAAACGGAGAAATTTTTTTTTTTTTTTTTTTTTTTTTTTTTTATATGTATGACCACGCATAACTTTTTACAGTATTGTCCTATTTTGATAATTCTTTTTTTATTTACATCCAAGGTGGTTGCTTTAATTTATAAGCATATCTAGAAGTCGGTGCCAGCCAAGGTTTCTTACTTTTATTAAACGTAGTAAAGCAGTTTGTGTTGTGCGTTCTAGGTAACATCCTTAAGGTAGAAACCTTGGCTGGCACCGACTTTATAGATAAGCTTAAGTAAATTAAAGCAAATAAATGACGCAGTTATTTTTTACTTTTTAGTGCGTTTTGAGTCGGTTCAATTTTTTTGCCAAAAATTTTTATTTCTTACTTTTTTGTGATTTATCGACACGTAACCTACTCGTACTATACTATTATTATAGTACACTATACGGTACTAGTAGCCAAAAACTACCAACACTTACACAAAAACCGAAATCACTGCCTATAAAATTTGAAGACTTCTTTCAATTTTCCCAGGATATTATCATCCGTTCCTAATATGATAACTATGGGACCATTTTGGAATTGTGTCCTTTCTAATAAAAAAAATAATTATCAAAATCAGACGACTCTGTAAAAATTTATGCGTGGTCATACATAAAAAAAATATACGCGTCGAATTGAGAACCTCCTCTGTTTTTTTTTCGTCGGTTAAAAGTAAGAAATAAATAAAAAATAGGGTTCCGTAGGTAGTAAGGGTTTCACAGCATTGTAGTACTCGCACCCCCATATTGTGGTGCCCGAGGCCCCAACAATGTGGCCATTTCGTAGGTACTCCTATATTATGGTACTCGCAGCCCCGACATTGCGGCTATCTCATCTCGTACCTCTACATTGTGGTACTCGCGGCCACAGTATTGGGACCATTACCTACCCCGAGATAGTGGTACTTGTACAATACGAGTACTACAATAAGGGGTATTGTAGTATACGTATACCTGACAATGTGGCTACCTTGTACATAATGGTACTTGCTGACCGACGTTGCAGCAAGCTCATTTTGATAACCTCAACATTTAGTTATGCTTTTGTTTTTTAGTTGCTCTCTCTAAAGCCCAACGCAGCCCACAGTGCGCCTAAAACGCTTGAGGCTCTAAATCGCATCCAGCGCTCCTGATTATATTAAACCGTATTGACCTCAATTTTTATTATATGATATAATGTCTATAATGTTGAATTTTCCATTTAAAGTACTGTTTTCTCACAGATAACGGTGACGATAACGAATATGCATTGGACTCCCTTAGTACAGGTGTCACACTTCAAGCTATACAAGTCTCTAGTAGAGGCTGATGGTGCGGTTCGATCAGTTAAAGTTTCGCTGGTACCAGTAGTAGTTATAGAGGTGCGAGGGTCAGGGACAACCCTCTGTCAGAAAAGGCCGTGTTGGAGGTATAACAAGAACACAACTCCGTCCGGTGCCTATAATTGAGTCGTATACATTCTGTATAAGCAAAGATTAAAATATTAATTATTAAAATGTACAATGTAAATTGTAATTTACTGCAGGGGTCAAACAAACTAATAAATAACTAAATGTCCTATCCTATGTCGGCGCTCCCTTAATCTATCAATTATAAAGTGTCTAACCAACAGTAGTGTAAAAGGGTAAAAGGCATCTAAATTGTCAGATTTCGTTTCGCGACAGTTGAAATTATGCCGTGACAATAATCTTTCAATTACCTCCAAAGTGCATCCTATCCTGGAATACTGCAGCATAATTTAGTGCCCATCATTTTATAATGTTCACTCGAATAAATTAGAACGTGTTCAGAAACAGTTAATTTACTATCTACCTTTCAGTGACAATAAAATGTCGTGACTTAAAGTGATATGTTATACGCTTACGTTATTTTAAGCTCGTTTTTAGAGAACAGACGTAAAAAATAGACATGGTATTATTTTATAAAATCAATGGCTTCATTGATTCACTTGAAATACTCGAGCGTTAACTGTTCCGTATTCCGCCATTGGGAGGACGCTCACACAATTGAAAGCCATTTCATTTACTATACAACCGAACCTGAGCAGGACAACATGCACCCATCTACCGAGTGTGTTGTCTTCCAAACGCTTAAAAGAATAGTGACACATTCTGCTGTTCATTGTCCTCTTCAAAACATATTACTAAAGTACCTATCTAATGTATGAAACTCGCAGTAGTAATTTATTTTAATTTCAATTTAATTTAGATGCCCAAACTAATGGATTTTTTAGTGTTGTCCTTAATTTTATTATTCTCTGATCATATCCAGAAAGTTTTAGTCAAGTGTATTTCCTTGTTTAAGTTTCACTAACTTATTTTTTATGATTGTGACCAGTTTTAAGATCCTGAATTTAAAAAAAAAACTGTCAAAGAGCGCGCTAGCGGCACACAAATGAGATAATACCTATGAACATTAACTGTAAACTATCTGATGATAGAGCTATGTAGATGCTCAGGCTATGAAGATGCTCAGGCAGTTTGATGGGTTCCTTCAGGCCTAGGAGCGAAAATCGACGGTGTTGTAACCTTCTGTGGTGATTCTTCTATGGAATAATAAAAAACTGTCCTCTTGTTGTAGTTGTTCTTCCAAGTTTGTATTTAGCTAAATATAATGCGTTGAATTTTAACAGATTTAATACTTTACCAATTATTATCTATTGTTAACAATCTTGTTAATAGATAATGATATAAATTTTTTTACAATATTATGAGCCTTATAGGATATAGTAGAGCATATTTACTGTGTGGTAGGAACATTAACACGTGTTCAGGATAATGAACGGACGTCGTTCGGCAACTATTCGCTAATTGTTCGCGAATAGACATTTATTTGCAATTCCCCCTCTTATCTATAGTATAAAGTTATCACGATTTATCATTATCTATTATGATCGAATTCGTCGCGGTTATTTTATGAGTAGGTAGGTACATAGACGTGTTTATATGTAATATAAAAATGTGCATAAGCGTATTATATTTTCGGTTTTTACGTGATGAGCACAGTGCTTTCTTTTGTTAGACATTTATATAATGATTTAATAATAAAGGTGTAAGGTGTGTATAATATTTTTCTTATGTTAAATTCACTAATGTGTCACGTTTCAACGTGTTGAATGTCTCTACCATTAATTTGCACGAATGGTTTCTGGAGGGTAGTCATAGAAACTTTAAATACAGACTTTACTAAGAGTCTTCTAAAACCAATGTAGTTAACTCCATTCAATTGGTTGTTCTACTACTTACGGTGTCTCTAAAAGTTCAGTGTCACAGTCAGCCTCCAATGACGTCACACGAGCTGATCTCCGACTACAGTGCACTGCACACACTCAGACCAACACAAGCACACAGAAGTACACACAGCACTGCCTTCCTTCTTGTCACTTCATGCTTCCACCAAACACACAACGCGACGGCAGCCAGATGTTATATCAAAGTGAAAATGTTTCCTCCGCGCGATCGGCAAAGTTTCCCGCGCGAGTTGTCGACGGCAGATCGACGGGCGGACGACGCTACGGGCGGGCGGGCGGACACTGACGGCGCGGCCGGGCGGCGGGCGCGGCGCTTGGTGCGGGGCGCGGTGCGCGGGGCAACGGGCGCCGGGAGCGCTCTTCGGGGAAATTTTGACGAATTGCACTGCGTGGCGTGCAGGGTACAGGGTGCAGCGTGCAGAGTGCAGCGAGTGCGTGCATTCCGCTAATTGCGCTTGTAATGACGTGCCGAGTCCCGCGGGGCGCCACCGCGCGCAATGTGCGACACTTCCTGCAGATGCGATCGCTCGACGGTCACACTTATATCGGTAACAAGTAAAATAAAAACTTATTCATTGAGTATTATTGATTTTAAGTCCTTAAAGTACAAAGTTAAGATGGCACAGACTTCATAAATACGAGTAATTTTTTACTCATTAAATAATTTTTTTTATTTTCTACTTTTTAATCCACGGATTAGTTTTTATTTAATATTTTTATTTTTTCATTTTGAGTGATTTATCGGTAGCGAATATGGGTGCTACCTACTTGTAGTCCAGTCATCTAGGTCTGTCATCGCGCAATCTAACGGAAGAAGCTGTATACAGCATAAAAATCTTGTCTCATAAGTCAAAACCATAGTTTTTTGAGAATATTGCGTCTTCTCCGCCTCCTATCGCATTTTTAGATACATATTATTGGAACGAAGTTCCTTATCGTGCGTTGTGAAAGGGGGCTAGACGGAAAAAAATCTCACGAAAAGTTGTAACGACACTTTTTGTTATAGTAAGCTATTCTATCGTTTGGGAAGGAAAAGCCACCTGCGTTACGCTGCTGCTCTGTGCTGTCGTCGTCTCAACAGCACTTCAAAATACACACCGCGGGAAGACAAATAACAAACACGTACGTCTCCCTGAACACAACCTAAATATATAACTTCGTTCCATCCGGGTGTCCCTTGACACCTCTCAACTTTTATATATTGTTGGGTATTTATTCGTCAAAATCGCAAAGAAAGAAAAAAAAGTTTATTCAAATCCATGACAGAAAAAAACGTTATACGGCGTTGGTTTTCTCGAGCTCGAGTGGCGGCGGCGAGCGATCGCACAGGCGCGGACCGGAGCCCAGGCAGGCCGCGTACGCCATGAGGTGCGGCAGCTGGCTTTGCTGCATCACGCTCGCGAACAGCCCTGCCTGCGGCCCGCGCGCAAACACAGCCACGTCCTCGCCGCCGTGCGTCTCGGACTCAAGCGGCACGTCGGCGTGCGAGCGCCAGCGCGAGTCGCCTGCAATTGTTAATACTTTTTACAGTAACCTCTGTAAAAAAAATACTAGATATATCGACTGCAGTTCTCCGTCAGTTAAACTATAAATCACGGTCTTCGTCAGGGATCCCGAAATTTCTGTAACGTTTTTAAAAGACTGAAAATAAATTTTCCATGGATTCACCGTGCGGGTGCCGGGTCCATCGCGTGGCTGAGAGAATAACTCCGAACAGAGCCCGAGACTTGTGACACGGGTGTAGGTTTAAGGGTACCCTTAGTGACGGCCGTCAACACTCACCTCCTCTGTTCAGGTTATTCTCCCTGCCCAACCATATTCGGAAGGACCCTACTAGTGCAGCTTTGGACACTCGTTCCAATATGGAGCTTACTTTTAGCAGGTTGTAGAGAGACTTCGCTGGTATACCCCTCGCACCCACTTCTACCGCGTATAAACTAACCACATAGCCATTTTTGGTTAGTTCATTAGTAAGGTCATAGTATTTATTCACTTTGAATAACATAAATTTGCAGGAAGACCAGGAAATAAATTTGCAATTCTTGGGAACCGAATATCGAATCGTCCAATCTGCTCAATTTGCGCTCCGATCTAACTCGTAATATCAGGACACAGCTAGGACACTTACGGTAATCCTCGTCCTGCGTGACATCGGTGCGCTGCGGTCCGGTGGCGCGCCGGTGACCAGGCCCATTAGCGTACGACAGCGTCATGTAGGGCACGCCGTCCGAGTCCACCTCATCCGAGGGCCCGAGGATGTCGCCGCCGCGGTGTGTGTACCCGCTGAACGCCATGACGTGCGCGTGGTCGGACGTCACCACCAACAGCGAGTCCTGCTCGTCTAACAGCTCGGCGGCACGTGCCACGGCCGCACTCAGTTCAATAGTCTCGTCTAGCGCCAACTCAACGTGGTTCTCGTGGTGCGCGTGGTCGATGCGCCCACCTTCCACAAACAGAAAGAAGCCGCGCTCATTGCGCGCCAGCGAGCGGATGGCAGTCTCCGTCAGCTCAGCCAAAGTGGGCTCGGTGGCGGCGTCGGCCTCTAGGTGGTACTGCAGGTGGTTGCTTTCAAACAGCCCGAGCAGGTAGTCCGGCGGCGTGTCGCTGGCGCGCAGTAGCTGCTCGCGATTCCACACGTACTGGTACGTCAAGTTGCGGCGCGCCTTATCGGCCTGCCACTCCTCGATGAGGTTCCGTCCGTCCTTCCGCAGTCCAGTCGCACCCTCCTCGTCCACGACTCCCACCGGCAAGAACTCGCGCCGGCCTCCGCCCAGGATCACCTGCATGTATTTTATTTCATTTAGTACACAACGGGCTCGGGTTCCCGATCGCAGCGCCGCTTTGCCACCAGTGTACCTTAAGCCGATTCCCAGGGTAAGAGTGCACGAGCTGGTGCGCGATGTCGCGGCACTGCAGCGGGTCGGCACCGGCGTCGCGTACGGCTGCATCGTTCTCCCAATCGCGATCGGCGATGTGCGCGTACGCGCCCGCTGGCGACGCGTGCGTCACGCGCGTCGTCGTGACAATACCTGCGGGAATGCAACGGGATGTTACACGTGAAGGAAGGACGAGCGCGAGAAGCGCGTTGACGATAGCGGGCACTGACCTGCATCGCGCCCGTCCTCTAGCGCCCAGGCGGCGATGGACTGTACGTGGTGCGCGCGGCGCTGCGACGCGGCACAGTCCCCGCGGGGCGCGGCTCCCGATAGCCCGATGGTGCCCAAGTTGGCCTTAGCGCCGCACAGGTAGGCCGTCGCCGTGCACGCTGAATCCGGGATCTGGGAGTCTACGCAGTAGGTCTGCGCAAAAAAAGTTTCATTGTTGAACATTTAAAATCGGTGACTTTTTAGTCATTATTTTGTCAGTCTACTGCACAGAGGACGTGGCATTTGGCCCCAGCTCACCTTCGCGAGGCCGAGTGTGGGGAAAGCCTCGAAGGACAGTTGAGTCTCCTCGCCGGTGCGGCCGGCGCGCTGTCCCAGCAGCGTGCGTGCGGCCGCCAGCGTGGGCACCGACATGCCGTCGCCTATGAACATGACGACGTTGCGCGCAGCAGCCGACGGACTAACACGCGGCGCGCGCGCCTTGATGCCCACCTGGGCTTCGTGCGCCCAATATTCTGCGGTGGTCTCGCGTGGGTCCAGTGCAGGCGGCAGCGAGGTGCGCGCGCGAGGGGCGGGGGGATGGTACTCGTCGTGCGCTGAAACAGCATACCGGTACAATGCATTTCTAGCGACCCACTAGTGTGACTATTATTACTAGACACTAGGATTAGGATTGCACTTTCTTACGTTCTGTGAGAACAACATGTAGCTTTACCTTTACTTTGGACTTGTATTTTTTACGTCCGCATCAATGTACAGCATACCTTTTTTTTTCGTGGGGAAATCCTCACGGATACCCGCTACGGGAAGGCGAGAAGGTTATGATGTTCAGCATACCTACGTTAACCCACGTAGGTAGGTACGTAAGTGGCTAAAACGGCCAAGCCATACATTTAGACATAGGTGTAGGGTTTGTAGAGAAGGTAAAATACGAGCAAGAATCAACGTAATACGGTAATCTACACTAATATTATAAAGAGGAAAGATTTGTATATTTGTATGTAACAAATAAACTCAAAAAGTAGTGGACCGATTTTAATAATTATTTTTTTTATTAGAAAGCTACATTATCACTGAGTAACACAGGCTATATTTTATATTTGTATTTATATATTACCCCAGTTATCACAGTTTTTGTCGCGCGAGTCGGACCGTGAAATTTATTAAATCGGCGTAAATCGCGTACGCTTGTTGCCTATTAGATATAATTGAAAATATTCCTTACCCAAATACTCCAGAACATTTCTGTGTCATTTTTTAAATATACTTATTTAAAAAACTTACTGAAATATACAATATGAATAGTAAATAGAACATAAAGTAGTTGTCAAAAATAAATAAAACACGATTTGTTAACTAACAAACAACACACTGCTGCCAACTACATAAAAATCATAGACTTTCTCTTTTCTTAGAACAAATAATTTTCATTTAGAAATAAAGGTTAGAATTCTTATATTAATTTCAGCTTGCCTCCAAAGTCTGTTTCAGAGTTTCAATATCACTCTTTCAGGATTTCTTATGAAACAAATGATATCATACACAATTTTTCTGGCTTGTCATTTTATGACTGCGTTAGTTTGTCGTAGCATAGTATATTTAAAAAAAACAATAATCATAAACTTAACTAATAAATATAACAACAAAGTCAACAAATAATAACAAGGAACCGTTTTCAATGCACGAAAGTGTATTCGGTCGTTATCGGAACTTGGACGCAGCGCGAGAAGCTTAAGTCGACTGATTGACCAATCACGCGCACGATACTGTGCTCTCCGCGGTTGTGCTCCTCACCATACTATCAAAGAGATCTCAATTCGTTTTTTGCGCAGTCAAGGTCATTTGCTCAAGAAGTTTGCCGAGTATTATAAGAACATGCACATTTAGGAACTTTGTTCTCCATGAGATCTAATTACTGTTTTAAAGTACAAGTTGTGTTTTTGGTGAGACTAGGATTTAACGAAGATCATGAAAACTGTCAATGAGCAGGTTACCCGTGGAATACAGCACGAATGCGCAGAGCAGCAGCAGTGCGCGGGTCAATGCCGCCATGGCGCAGTCGAACGAGCAGCACGAGCGAACGGCGCGAGCGTAAGCACAAGCAGGTAGTGTTGGTAGAGCAAGCAGCACACCGAATCTGCCAGCCGCTGCAGCCGCACTGAACGCGTCTCCGCGTCTCCGCGTCTCCGTATCGTGCGGCTATGTAATCTCGACAGCACTCATGAGATATCAGAGATGTAGTGATACGAGATGAGATCGAATGTACAAGTTTCGGTGTCATCTAGACAGACAGGTGACGCAGCGGTCGGAAGGACAGCCGCTAGGCCCTCCGCCTCCTGCTCATGTTTTTCGAAAGAATTTCCTTTTTATACAAATAGCGAGCAATCGAGCAAGGTCATCTGATGTGAAGTAACATACCGCCGCCCATGAACATCTGCAGAACCAAAGGAGCTAAAAATATGCTGCCAGCCTTTTTTGTGTTTATTTACCACCTTGAATACCACCGAATTGTAAGTGCCAAGGTACAAATATACTAAGAATGGAAGCTGATTCCTCCGCTTGTTAGTAGTTGGCCGAAATGATGAGCTACTTACGGATGGTAGTGCTATGCCAGGCATGCCACTGTGCATGTTCTTAGTACTATTAGAGTCAATATCAATAACTTTCAAATACCCACCTATTAAGATGTCAATTGAATATCAATACTCATTTATTCATAAATATACATATTATACGTCAAACAAAATGAAAATAATTTTTAGGTAAAGAAATAAAAAATACATAATTCTGGATTAATAAATTCCAGTTTTATAAAACAATTACAATTAGTAATAATTCGATTTCAATATCACACTATTTTATTTCAATGTCATACCTAAATCACTATATCTTATTTTCTATGAAGTCATTATAGCTGTAGAAAACCCCTTTTGATAAGCCACGTCTTGAGTTTTTTATACGTATTGTTATTTTTTAAATGTATTTATATTTGACTGATTTCTTATACTCTCAGGATTCTGTTAAAAACTTCTAGATCCATCTCTATTATTGTCTTTGAGGTTTTTTTCACCTTAGCAATGGCTCCTTTTAAGAAACTGGTTTTGATGTTGCTAGACGTACATTGCCACACTGTAAATTATTAAGCTGGGAAACGATAAAATGCCGAGACTAATAAAGGAGGGTTTAGCTTTCGTATCCTGCGACATGTGAGCTAGTTAGTATTCTTACAGCGTGCTTTGCAATTTGAAGACGCGTTTCCATTCCGTACTGCGTCCCCATAACTCAATACCATATTGAATACGGCTTTGAACAGCAGCAAAGTAGCAGGAACACGCTGCCTCTGCTGTCAAAGTCTGCTGCAATGCCGGTACTAAAGTATATTAAAAAAAAATTGGTTGTCTGTAAAGTCGGTTTACTGACGATAGTTGAACGTGACAACGTCTGAAGAAAATACTGATGGAATGGTAACATTTAATTGGTTATTAAAATTTTTAATTTAAGTATATTTTTATAAATATTAATTTAAATTAATAAAATAATTGATTTTGATTTTATAAAATTATATTTTAAATTTATAATAAATATATTAATTTTTAATTTAAAATTAATATATTTAATAATAATATTTAATAGACGGATGTCGAACGCTGCCGAACGCAAAGGCCGATTGTGCTTCTTTGTCGCTCGTTCTGCGCTCTCGCTTGCACTTCAAGCCTTACATGGAACGCCTCAAAGCGAGGTAACGCATGAGTCATGTTTTTTCGTGCGTGCAGCCGGCTCTATCGAATTATAAGACGTTATCACGTCAAAAAGCACGCTCGCGTGATCCCCAAACGTTTGCTGTATCCCTGCATTTTGAATCTTATATATCTTGAAATTAAGATACGCATTTAGATAAGGATTAATGCTTAAAATCGCTTCGTAAATAAGCCATTACTTTTGGTTGAAAGTATTAGATAAAAAATGTTTATTTTGGGTTATCCCTAAGAGATAGACATATACCATCGCGGACTTTTTGTTGAACTTTTTAAGTTGTATAATACTGTAGAGCATTATTTTCATATATCTCCTAGGGTTAAGCCAGCGTTTGCAATGTCAGCGCAAAAAATGCGTTAATTTACGCATCACATCAGAAACCTCTAAAATTATCAGTTTTTCTCTACCACATTGTGCATGTATTATACACATAAACCTGATATCTGATAAAAAAAACCGCATGAAAATCGGTTGCATAGTTTTAAAGATTAAAGCATACATCCGGACAAACGCAAAAAAATCGACTTTGGTGATAGTGATATTTTTAAGCAACCACTGATTTCTTAACATATAGTTTCCGGTAGGGAGGTGCCCCTTCTCCGTGTTGGCTCCGCTGATAGTTGAGGTATTTGTAAATATGCGTCTACATCTTTAGCTCAATATTTGTGCATTTGCTGTATATAAGCAGTGAACAAAAAGTCGTCCTTCCTCACTCAGTGAGAAATATTTATCTAGTAAATGTATTAATTAATACATTTAATTAATACATTTACGTATGTAATATTAGATCGCTGTGGATTGGCATTTATAAATGTCAATCAAAAGTATCTACTAGAAATATCTGATAGTAGCTTTTACATAGTCAAAATAATGCCCGCAAACCCGCACCGCAAGCAAGCAAACTAGAGCATCGTGGTACTCGTAGGTCTGAGCTTCGAATCCTATGTCCAGTAAAGCCTAACTTGTGATAATAAAATAGCCTACCGACTACTATAGAATTTTCACGAAGATTTTGTAGTTTGGTTATTGAAATCGAAATAAAATAAGAATTTCAAGCAAGTAATAGCAACTGAGACTGCCTCGTTGGGCCAGTGGTTGGTCTGGTGGTTAGCCCATGTGGCTTCGATCACGAGGTCCTGGGTTCGAATCTTGTGTCGGGTTATGGAATAATTCTGAATATTTAATTCTTCTAAATTTTCAGCACATTCTAAGCCTAGAGTCGGGAAGTTGGTGGTGTTTCACCCCCGTGCCTCAGAGAGCATGTTCCGCTGTCGGTCCCGGTCACTATACTCAACATTTGATTGTGATCGTTAATAAATAAAACATTATTATCCTAAGCCCGCGAGTATAATTGCTGCTGATATTAAAGCTGGAACATAGGGGAGAACCTTTATAATATATTGTAGATTTTGGGTAAGATTAAAACAAATAAATAAATATTAATAAACATATTTTACCGAATTCAAAGATTTATTAAGTATTAACAACCTAAAAATACATAATACCGATTATTTATTAATTATTACCGGTATTTGCTGATGTACTTGGAAAGTGTTTGAAAACAAAATAAAACTCAATAGGACAACAATTTAAATAAATTGTATTTTATTTTACTTTCTTTGCTCATTACATCTCAATATTTTTTGTTAACAAGATTTTATTGGGTCTGAGAAGTAGGTACATATCATTAACTAACTTGAACTACGAACTTGAACAGGAGAAAACAAGTGGTCACATGAAAAGTTGATCTTGACTTATTTATCGAAAATATACCTAACTAACCTAGTTACACACAGCCTTTTATTATTTTATGAGTAGACAATATAAATACTTTAAATTATTAGAGTCTTCGATAGCGTTGATAACAAACATTATAAACCGTGGACCGAACACGAGCGGACAGCGGCAAGCAGACGAAGAGCTGCTACACTTCGTCACGTGCACTAGAATCGCCGCAATCCCTTTCACTACTAACTAGCACTATGCGATAAAAATAATATAAAATTGTAACAATTCTAATTTTCGGGGCTCGCTCGCTTCATCGACTAGAACTAGAGCGAGGCACTTCAAGCGAGCGCTCGGAGCAGCACGAACAGTGCGACGGTGAGCGAAAGCGCAAGTGCGCTAGGTGCGGCGGCTGAGTCGCACGCCTGCGGGCCACCGCCGAAGCAGCCCGCATACGCCATGCGGTGTGGCACGTGACTCTGTTCGTACAGTCCCGAGAACATTTCGTTGTGTGCGCCCCACGCGAACACCGGCACGTCGTCCGAACCGTGCGTCTCGGAGTCCAGCGGCACGTCCACGTGTGTGGGCCAGCGCGACGAGAGGAAACCGGGCTCCACTGTCACGTCAGGCCGACGCCCGTCCACATCGGGCCGCCGTCCGGGGCCGTTGGTGTATGAAAGAGTCATGTAGGGCACGCCGGAATCATCTCGCGAGCTCGACGGGCCCAGCACGTCCGCGCCTCGCGGGCTGTACCCGTTGAACGACATGACATGCGTGTGATCGGCCGTCACCACCACTAGCGAGTCCTGCTCGTCCAGCAGCTCAATAGCGCGCGCTACAGCCGCGCTCATCTCGATAGTCTCATCGAGCGCCAGGTGCGGTAGGTTGTTGTGGTGCGCGTGGTCGATACGCCCTCCCTCTACAAACAGGAAAAAACCCTTCTCGTTGCGGCTTAGCATGCGGATGGCCACCTCTGTGAGCTCGGCCAGCGTGGGCTCGGTATTACGGTCGGTCTCCAGGTTGTAGCGCAAGTGGTTGCCCTCGAACAGGCCGAGCAGGTAGTCTGGAAGCGTGGCGTTGGCGCGCAGCAGCTGCTCGCGGTTCCACGCGTACTGATACGTCACGTTGCGCTGCGCCTTGTCGGCCTGCCACTCCTCGATGAGGTTCCTGCCGTCGGTACGCTCGCCGCGCGTGCCCTCTTCATCCACGTCCGTACTGTTTATCAACATGCGGCGCCCACCGCCCAGGATAACCTGCGAATGTTATTTTTTTTAGTTTATCTGTCCTCGGAGACCTAGAGTGCCGAGTCGTGGTGCTAATTTTTTCAGACATTACTACAAAAACACGCGGAACTACAAGATCTCGCAGATCCTAATAAAATATGATTATACCCGGCGTGCTGTAACTGTCCAGCTCCAGAAGAGAAGAGCGGACTCAAATAGGGCAAGGAAGGAAGCAACTTTTAGGGAGTCGAATATGCGGTGCCATGGGAGGTGTCCATATAACAAAACCGGCACTGAAGCGGGGGTTTTAATCCATACTACTATTATATAAGCAAAAGTTACGTTTGTCTTCCTTTCTGAATTTTAACAATTAAAAACTACCTTGAACTGGTTCCCGGGCGCCAGGTGCACCAGCTGGTGTGCGATGTCTGGGCAGGCGCTCACGTCGTGACCAGCGGCGCGCACATCGGCATCGGTCTCCCAATTGCGTTCGGCGGTGCGCGCGTAGACGCCAGCCGGCGAAGCGTGCGTAATGCGCGTCGTGGTCACCACGCCTGCGTCGCGCCCCGCGGCTAGCGCCCATACCGCCACTGAGTCCAGCCGCGCGGCGGGCGCCAGGGACGCCGTGCAGTCGCGCCGCGGCACGGCAGCCGTCAACCCCAGCGTACCGGAGTTGGCCTTGGCGCCGCACAGGTACGCCGTCGCCGAACAAGCCGAGTCCGCCGTCTGCGCGTTCACACAGTACGTCTGTGAACACATGTGAGACGATCAGAGTTGATACTGGCGTCATGTCGCCATACTCAGAACGGAACTTACCTTCGCGAGGCCAAGAGTGGGGAAAGTCTCGAAGGACAACCGTGCCTCCTCGCCGGGGCGGCCGTCGCGCTGGCCGAGCAGCGTGCGCGCTGCCGCCAACGTGGGAATCGACATGCCATCGCCCATGAACATGACGACATTGCGCGCGTGCGACGTCGCGCCGCTACGCAGTAGAGTGCGACGCGCGTCGATGGCGTCCCGCGCATCGCGGTACCAGTAGCTGGCCAGCAGCTCCTCGGGCGGCGAGGCGCGCGTGCCGGCGGTGCGCGGCAGCTCGGGGTGTAGGTCGGCACCGGCGGCGCCGAGTGCAGCCAGTAGCGTTACAACAAGCACACTCGTTTGCATGGCGGCGATGGCAGGCGTAGAGCGCGGGCGAGCCGCGGGCCGCGCTATTTCTGCGGACCGTTATCGGCGAGCTGAGCCGCCGCAGCCGGTATCTATAGACCTTTGGTTTATTACTTCCTTATCGTTTTTTTATCGAGAAAATCTATGTAACGCTAACGCGAAAGTTTCGTGTGGTTTTCATACGCCCTTTAAACATGAAAAGTCACGTGTCTTCCTAGCATCATTGTAAATAATTTAAATTGGAATAAAAATCTTTCTTTAATTCTGGGAACCAATTTAAAATGAATGTCTGGAAAAAATATGTATGTATCTAATGTGTAGGTATTAAGTAATCGAATGTGACCATAATCTTGAAAACTGATACACTTATTCAGATTTGTACATTTGTATAATACTTGTGTATATCAATCTTTTAAAATATCTCTGTATTTGTCTAAACATACTATTCATTCATTTGTAAAAACTGTTCCCTTAACCCTACTTATCAGATCTAAAGTCTGTCAAATGATTGTTTATTCCATGGATATGATCATCGTTATCATTACCATATGATACCGATGGTGAAACAATAATACGTACACCAACTCGTATTGAAGCAGCGCTCCCTGTCCCCTCTTTGAGATGAATGGAAGTTGCTTAAGTTCGCTAAAATGGGCTGATGACAATGATGACAAATTAGATGCACAAAACGCACAAAGATGTTAGATGCCTCATGATAAAATAAACAAGCATCCAAATACTATACAAAAATTTATGAATTAGGTATTTTTAAAATAAGCAAATAAAAATTACTACATTGGTATGTTTAGATGAGTACAGAGATATTTACGTAAAATTTAAAAAAAATTAATTCTTAAAAACCTACAGCAACTCCATTATTAAAATAACCGGCCAAGTGCGAGTCGGACTCTCGCACCGAGGGTTCCGTAAACTTTAAGGTTTTCGAAATTATTCCTAAACATTGCTTAATGCAAAATTTCAAGATTCTAGGGCTAGCTGCGAGTAGTAGAGAGTAAAATATACGGCTTGTGCTTGCGTTGACATAGAAGTTTGCTTTTGATACAGCTTAAAGATAAAAGTAGATTTCAGTATTAAATATAAATTTCCATTGAATACCTCTTACTCTACGTGTCCATTAGCAAAGGTGGTAAGTGTAAATTATTAAAAATATTTTTATTACATGATGTAACTAAAAATTTACAGATTTCGTAATTTTTCCATTATCTGTGCTGTACAATGTTGCTTCATACCAAATTTTAAGATTCTAAGTTTACGGGAACTACCCGTTAGGTTTTGGTTTAGTTCCGTATAGTTGTGAGTTAAATATGCGGCTTATATTGCTATATCCTTTGACTGTGGTGACATAGAAGTTTTATTTTGTTATAGGTTAAAGGTATTATAGAGCCAAGTATTTATATATGAATTTCAAATTAATATCTTTACGGGTTTATGAGAAAAGGGGTAAGCTTAGAATTATTAAAAGCATTATTATTATACGATGCAACTAAAAATTTACGGTTTTTGTAATTTTTCCATTATATAACGTTACTACGTATCAAATTTCAAGATCCTAAGCTTACGGGAACTACCCGTTAGCTTTTGATTCACTTGACCGTGTGGAAAATAGGGGAAATTTTTGGCATAAACGGCTGTATCTTTTGATTGCCTTGGCCTAGAAGCTTGATTTTTTCACGACTCTAAGGGACAGCAGACTTGAGTATTTGATATAAATTTCAGCTTGATACTTCTACGCGTTCCTGAGAAAAAGTGTCTTGACAGAGGACAGACAACGAAATGGGGTTATAAGGGTTCCGTTTTTTCCTTTTTAGGTACGGTATCCTAAAATATTGGGATTTAGTACAGAGAAAGTTGAAAATTGCTAAAAGTACTAAAACTTGGTAACTCTATTATTTGTAAGGTTGTAAATAAAGTTCTGTCGGGGCTAATCTTCGGAACTTCTTATCCGATTTTACAAATTCTTTCACCAGTAGAATGCTACATTATCAGTGAGTGTCATAAGCTATATTTTATATTTGTATTACCCGAGTTATTATAGCTTTTGTCGCGCGAGTCGGACCGTGAAATTTATTAAATCGGCGTAAATCGCGTGCGCTGTCTTAGCTATTGGATATAATTGAAAACATTGTATGAAAACTTTATGCATCTTAAAAAGTTCTACAAAAAAGTCCGCGATAGCCTCTATCTATCTTTTATATTTTGGCAGATATATAACTTTTTGTGTTTTAAAAAATCATTTAATTCATATGCTTAAGTTTACGTCAATATTTATACAACTAAACTTAAATACATATCAATATAAATTATTTAATAATCACAAGGATAGAGGTAAGATTTGCCTTTTACAGTATGTTAATTAGTTATATAGTTTCGGAAATATTACAAAATTTCTAAAAACATAACACTGCCGCTATATCGTCCAAATTAATTTGACCTCCTTCATGTTATATTATACGTACTGAATAGGAGTCAACATTTTGGTACTGATATTCATTGAGAATTCGATCTTTGATCTTTTCTTTCAATTTATTTGGCATGGCAATCTCTAGATCTGCATGTCGGATTGTAAATTATTTTGTTTATTATGAATGCTAGACTCCAAAGTGAAATAGACTATTTAATATAAGCTATACACATCAGCTTGCCATAAATATATATTGTTAATGTTAATGTACTGTAATATCATACAATGTTTAACAAAAATGTAGATCTTTAGTACACAGGTCGGGACGGAGGATATTGCTTCACGGAAAACTATAAAAAAATAAAATTGAGAGGGGTAGCGGAGAAAGAGCACACTTTACATGAAAGTCTGTCTACAAAATTATAAGAGTACCTAAGAGGTTTTCACGCGGACAAAGTCGCGGGCGACTGCTAGTCAAATATAAGGATTCAAGGATTTTAAAATAAAGAGGGTTGACTACACACACGCACTACGCACAGTCGAAAGTTTATACGGAATGGCCTTCATTTTGCAAATAGTGTTTATAAAAGTTTGCATAAAAACTACTGGATAAATATAAAATATATCGTGGTTCTAGGATACTTATAATTTCATTGTTAAAGAGATAAATAGGGGTTGACAGTCGGTCACAAAACATTAACTTAAATTAGTGTTAAAATTTACCATGTACCGAGGAAAATGAAAGTCACAATACCAAAACAAACAAATAGATATGGATTAAGTCTTCGACCTAAAGGAATGATTATTTACTTTTTTTTGATGATTACTAGCGTGGTAGTGACGGATAACAGTAGTTCTAAATTTAGAATTGTCTGAAGAAGTGCTTAAACAAAATTTTTAACAAAAAATAAAAACGCACTAAAAAGTAAAATATAACTACGTCATTTACTTTCTTTAATTTACTTAACCACATCTATGAAGTCGGTGCCATTCAAGTTTAGGTAAAATCTTTAAAGTAGAAAGCTCCGGTGGCACCGACTTCATAGATGTGATAAAGTAAATGACGTAGTTATTTTTGTGAAGGCGTTTTTATTTTTTGTTAAAATTTTTTTATTTCATTCTTTTTAGTGATTTATCAACAACGAACATACTAAAGAACCTACTCGAACAAAACCATAAGTACCAATATTCACTAGCTAGTTATAACATTCCGACATCCCTGCAAATGTGCCTATAAAGTTTGTAGAGTTTCCTCGAGTTTTCGTAGACCTCATCGTCGGATCATGACTTAGTAAACATTAAACCAACTGGAATCTATAACCTTTCAAACTTCTCATTGAAATTAACTCAATCGAGCCCAAACACAAGGTAACTGCTACTGTCGGTCTACATAATAGAACTAGGAGTTCTATTCTGTCATCGCCAGACCCTTCATCATGACAATCACAGACCTCATCAAATTGTAGTGCTTTTAAATACTTACCGGAAAAATTTACAAACGTACTTGTTGTCCCTACAATTTTTTAAAGTTCCCCTCAGTTTCTCCAGGATCCCATCATCAGATCCTGGTTGTCATGGTACCACCACCGGACTATCTACTTTCCAACAAAAAAAGAATTATCAAAATCGGTTCATAAACGACGAAGTTATGCGCGAACACACATAAAAAAAAATATATATATACGGTCGAATTGAGAAACTCCTTTTTTTTAAGTCGTTTAAAAAGTAGTGAAGCCCGGGAGATGTTTAGTATTAGAATAGTGGTCGCTCGTGGTTTTATCAGCGTTGTTCCTGTTCCCGTGGAATACAAACTGTATACAAATTACAATCTGGATACAAATTATCAAGACTCTGGCTATCATATACAAAAAGCTTTTTACAATCCGACTGGTACTTTCAGAGATTAGCCAGAACAAACAGACAGGCAGACAAAAAATAATAAAATATGATATTTTGGTGTATGTACTGTATAATATTCATATGCATGTAGTAAAAAAAGGTTATTCAAACATTACAAACAGACACTCCAGTTTTATTTATATGTTCTATACATATAAATAAAACTGGAGTGTCTACAGACACGGCAAAGATCACAAGAAGCAGTGTATATAACGAGAAAAAAATATTCTTACACGGCTACATTATTCACCGCGCAGAGTGCGACTGCAGACAGCGCGCGCCGCACGGCGAGCCTCCGCGCGACGCACTGTTATCGCAGCCTGAAAGTTATCCATCATACGGTGGACACACTAATCGTCCGCGTTAATCCGATACTTACTTGCAAATTTATAATTAATCATTACATAGTATAAAACAAAGTCGTTTTTTTATGTTTGTATGCTTTAATCTTTAAAACTACGATTACGATTTACCGATTTTCATGCGGTTTTTTATCAGATATAGTGGTTCAACAGGAAGGTTTATTTGTATAATACATGCACAATGTAGTAGAAAAAAAGTGATAATTTTAGAAGTCTCTGATGTGATGTCGTAAATTAACGCATTTTTTGTGCTTACATTGCCAACGCTGGCTAAACCATAGGAGATAATTATATCAAAATAATGCTCTGCAGTATTATACAACTTAAAAAGATCAACAAAAAGTCCGCGGTGGTATATGTCTATCTCTTAGAGATAACCCAAAATAACCAATTTTTATCTTTTATTTTCTACCAAAAGTAATAGCTTTTTTACGAAGTGATTTTAAGCAATATTGTATTAATCCTTATCCAATTGGCTACCCTAAATACTTTGTGCATTCAATATAGATCACTATTGACCTTTAAGCATGTAATTTAAGTAAATATTTTCCAAGATATGTAAGATTCAAAATGCAGGGACGAGCGTTTGGGGGTTCGCGCGGTGCGTGCGTGCGCCGCCGTTGGTACCAGCATTGCACCCGAGCAAAGCTGAGGCGGGCCGTAATTAAATAAACAAGTATCTAAATCCACTGTTTGTTACAACCGAATAAAATTGAAGTGTCAATTTGTAATTGCCAATTAATCAGCTTTTCACTAAAGTACATTGAAAATATGTAAAGTAAATAAAAAACAATATTTAATTTTTTTATATATTATCATAACTATTATCACAATTATTTTGAAAATTGACGAAAGTTACAACTAATTTTCATCCCAATAAATTCCCATATTAAGGTATGGGGCAAAAGGGGATACCATAATTTTAAGTAGTTTTTGTTCAAAACCTAGCTTTTTACAACTATTACCTACCTAACTTTTTTGCTGACGATTAGTCAGTTACTCAATGGGTGTGAAAAAATAATTGTTTTACTTATTAGGAAAGTAACTGTACTTTGAAATCTTTGGGTATTTCTTTGTTATATTTGTTTACTGATTAATTTTGATCAATTTATATCTACTAATATAACAGTTTCCATGTAGCACTTTCCACTGTTTTCCTTTGCATTTGATTATTCTCGGTCTATCTGTATTTAACAAACAAATTCATCGATTGTAAGTTTGGTGCAGTCTTATGTGAAACGTATTGTCATCAAAATCTTCAAACACGATCGGTACGGTACGGTATTATCGTCAGGGGTTGCCGAGACTTACACGTTATTTCGGAGCTACTTCAAAAAAGTGTATAGATAGTTCAAATCATCTTTTGCGTTATGTATGCCTTATTTATGTACAGCAACTTTGGGTGCGCGACGCAAAATGCTCAGTCGTCACCTGAGCATTTCGTGACAAATCATTGCCAAACAAATCAAAACTTAATTGTTAGAAGCGCGCGCACACATAGTACCGCGTGCACGAATGAGTTAAACTGTTTTTA
Organism: Mycalesis mineus; assembly: GCA_034621355.1. NCBI lineage: Eukaryota > Metazoa > Arthropoda > Insecta > Lepidoptera > Nymphalidae > Mycalesis > Mycalesis mineus. Next base: position 270,603 of record JAXAVZ010000271.1, on the reverse strand, counting down.
ATTGTGAGTATACAATCTTATAATAAACTGCTAATATTATATCCTTAAATAACAATTGAACTTTAAGTTCGAAGTCAACGCAAATAAAAAACACGTCTCATATTTAAGAGAGATATAAAACCCCTGTGAAGCTTTCGCATAAGGTGGTTTTATTGACAGAAAAATTATAAAGAAGTAATAAGTGAAAAGTCTATAGATATCGGCTGCGGCAGCTCAGCTCGCCGATAACGGTCCGCAGAAATAGAGCAGCCCGCGGCTCGCCCGCGCTCTACGACCGTGACCGCCGCCATGCACACATGCGTGTTATTTGCAGCGCTGCTGGCAACGCTCGGCACCGCCCGTGCCGACCAGCACTCCCAGCAGCCGCCCGCTGCCAGCCCGCGAACCGCCCCGCCTGAGGAGCTGCTGGCCAGCTACTGGTACCGCGACGCGCGCGACGCAATCGAAGCGCGCCGCGCTCGCCTGCACAGCAGCGCGTCGACGCACGCGCGCAACGTCGTTTTGTTCATGGGCGACGGCATGTCAATGCCCACGCTGGCGGCAGCGCGCACGCTTTTCGGTCAGCGCTCCGGCCGCCCTGGCGAGGAGACTCAGCTGTCCTTCGAAGCCTTCCCCACCGTCGGCCTTGCGAAGGTAAAGCCTGGGCTGACTGCGGCGAGTTTTGCGTACACCGGCTCTAATACTCTGCCGTGTACTTACAGACATACTGCGTGAACACGCAAACGGCGGACTCTGCGTGCTCGGCGACGGCGTTACTGTGCGGCGCCAAGGCCAACGCTTTCACTCTGGGGCTAACGGCAGCCGTGCCGCGGCTCGACTGCGCAGCGTCCTTGGCACCCGCCGCGCGCCTGGAGTCGGTGGCGGCTTGGGCGCTGGCCGCGGGGCGCGACGCAGGCGTGGTGACCACAACGCGCATCACGCATGCGTCGCCAGCGGGTGCCTACGCGCGCGCCGCCGAGCGCAACTGGGAGAGCGATGCCGCCGTCCGCGCCGCCGGACACGACGTAAGCGTCTGCCCCGACATAGCGCACCAGCTGGTGCACCTCACACCCGGAAACCAGCTCAAGGTACTCACAGTTACAGATTACAGTTTTGAATTCAAATCCTATATTATAATGAAAAACTAGCGGACAGACGTGACATCATTTTGAAACCCTTGTACCGTGACATAATTAATTTATTAGTCAATTCGATCCAAAGATCTGCAAAATCTCGTAACATAGCGCAATCCAGGAAAACTTAATTTTGCTGTTCACGTCTAGGACGATAAGCACCATAACTCGGCACCTGGACCTCTGCTGCTTGTCATATTTCGATTATACTATAGACTGCCATGTTTTATCGATTCAACGTGGATGTCCAACAGTAAGTGTGTAAGGCAAGTAAGCGTTACAGAATCAATAGAATAAAAATGTAACATTTGCAGGTGATCCTGGGAGGAGGCCGCCGCATGTTCTTAAATAATACCACCGTAGACGAGGAGGGCACGCCCGGCGAGCGCACCGACGGCAGGAACCTTATCGAGGAGTGGCAGACCGATAAGGTGCGACGCAACGTGACGTATCAGTACGCTTGGAACCGCGATCAGCTGCTGCGCGCCAACGCCACGCTTCCAGACTACCTGCTCGGCCTGTTTGAGGGCGACCACCTGGGCTTCCACCTGGAGAGCGATCGCGCTACTGAACCCACGTTGGCCGAGCTCACCGAAGTGGCCATTCGCATACTGAGTCGCAACGAGAAGGGCTTTTTTCTATTCGTAGAGAGCGGGCGCATCGACCACGCGCACCACGACAACCAAGCGCAGCTAGCACTCGACGAGACCATCGAGCTGAGCACGGCCGTGTCGCGTGCTGTCGAGCTGCTGGACGAGCGGGACTCGCTAGTGGTGGTGACGGCCGACCACACGCATGTCATGGCATTCAACGGGTACAACGCGCGCGGTGCTGACGTTTTGGGCCCGGTGGGCATGCGTGACTCGGACGGCGTGCCCTACATGACGCTGTCGTACACCAACGGACCCGGGCGGCGGCTTGACGTGGACAGGCGTCGGCCCGACGTGACGCTGGAGCCCGGCTTCCGGTCGCCGCGCTGGCCCGCACACGTAGACGTGCCCCTGCCGTCCGAGACGCACGGCTCAGACGACGTGCCGGTGTTCGCGTGGGGCGCACACAACGAAATGTTCACGGGTCTGTACGAGCAGAGCCATGTGCCGCACCGCATAGCGTACGCTAGCTGTTTCGGCGGTGGCCCGCAGGCGTGCGACTCAGCCGCCGCACCGAGCGCACTCGCACTACCACTCGCCGCCGCGCTGTTCGTGCTGCTCCGAGCGCTCGCTTAAAGTGCCACCTATCCGCTTACTACTATATTCTAATACTATAGTCTAGATGATGTGAACCCAAAAAAAATGTCACTATTTTCTAGTTAATGCTTGTATTATTTCCAACGACTATCGCAAGCAAGACATCCCGTGTGGAGTTGGCTGCTCTCCCATCGGGCGCGTCCCCGGGTGGCGGATAGGGGAGTTCCCTCACCAGACCCGTCTGGCGGGTACCAGGGAAATAAAATACCTGGCGCGGACCAAAAGCAAGCAACACAAATCCAGGCAGCGTCTGTACTCGGAGCGAGCGGCTTGCCTGGTACCAGCGTCTGTTCCATATTGGGCGGCTGGTTTTCTCTTGGATGTGAGTAGGAGGATAGAATTTGAACATGGAAGCACAACTAAAAAAATACTGTCCCCAGGCGGGTCCCGGCAACGGGGAATCCCGCCCCCTGGAGGCTTCGGCCGATGATAGGGGCTGCCCCTCGTATTCTGGGGGGGGCGAAGTTTTGCCTAAGTGGGATAAACCATTTGCGAGATCTGGCTTGCTGAAACGCACGCCACCAAAGACGACAACACAGGTACAAAGAAGAATGGAAGCAGACACAGAACAAACAGAGACTGAGGATGGAGTATCTACTGGCGACGAAGGCGCACACTACCGAAGAACGACATATGTAAGCCCTCTAACCTTCTTTTCACCTCTGGCGAGTACGCCGAAGAACAGGGGAGAGTGCAAACGGAAGAAGTCGCCGACCAACAAAGAGATGGAAACTCTGGAGGAAAAAGAGGACCGCTTAATGAATGGACTGTTCGATAACATCGTAATAGTAAACTCTCTCGTGGACAGACAAGGGCCATATAAAAATACGGCTAATGAAATCAAGATAAAACTACGCGAGCTACAAAAAGCATGTGGAAGAATTATGGATGTAAGAAGAATGAGAGCTGAAAATAATGATGAGGAAGGGGAAAGGATCCCAAAAAGGGCCAAAAGAGTACTGTCAGTAGAAGACAAAGAAACAAACACATCTACAGGAGGTGAAATGGACGGACTGGAATGGGATGATGATCTGGGAACAGAAACAGACTGGAAGGTAGTAAAAACAAAAGGAAAAAGACTGCGCTACAAAGAGAATACAAGACACGATGGAAGGAAAGGAGTTTCTGAGGGAACGCCACAGAGGGTTAAAGAAAAAATAAAAGACAAAGAGGAAAGACATAAGATATCAGTCAAAACGCAGAGAAAGGAGAGCATAGAGGCTCCGAAACAGAAAGAAAAAAACTACGGTGAAGGCAAAATAAAGGCAAAGCCAAATGCCCGAGCTAGAAAGCTTATAGCGAAACCGGAAGCAATACTAGTAGAAGTAAAAGATCGGGACTACGCTAGCGTACTGAAAGAAGTAAAATCAGGCCTAGCAAATGAAGAAATTGTCTTCTCGAAAGTAAGAAAGACAAGAAAAGGGGACATCTTGCTAGAGCTAGAAAAAGGACCAAACGGAGAAGCCTTACAAATAAAAAATAAAGTGGGAGAATTATGTCCTACCTTATCGCTAAGAACGCTTAAAGAAGGTGCTGATGTTATAATAAAAGGCTTGGATCCCACAATTCAAAGAGAAGATATAGAGCAGGCGGTTAAAAAGAAAGTAAATGAATTCCGCATTAAAAGTTTCTGGGAGAATAACTATGGAGTTAAAACAGCAATACTAGAAGTGTCAAAGGAAGAAGCCCAAAAAATTGTAGAGGAAAAGAAAATAAAAATAGGATGGGTCAGAGCATCGATTAGCCTTTTACAGCACAGAAAAAAATGCTATAGGTGTCTCGAGTATGGTCACTTTTCTACTGGGTGCCCAGGCCAGGACAGAAGCACTAGGTGTTACAACTGTGGAATTGAGGGACACAAAGCTAAGGAATGCGGTAATAAAATGGCATGTGCTATATGTAAAGATAAGGGCAAGATTAATACAGAGCACAGAGTCGGCTCCAGAAGTTGTCCATCTTGGAAGGAAACGGTGCCTGGTTTAAGAATAATGAGACCAAAAAACGGGGTGTAACAGCAGGTAGTGGACTATCAGGGTCACAACTCAAGGTATTACAAATTAACCTTGACAGGATACGATCCGCCCACGACCTGCTGGATGTGACTGCTAAAGAGCACAATATAGATGTAATTGTAATATCGGAGCCAAACAGGAAAATTACAGAAGTACGAAAATGGTTAACAGATGTGAGAGGAGATGCTTCTCTAGTCTTGCTTAACAGCGGGATACAGGCAAAAGTTGCCGCTCGGGGAAACGGTTTTATTGCCCTAGACCTATCCGGCATTATTATCTACAGCTGCTACTTCTCGCCAAACTATAGTTTTGAAGAGTTTGAAAAAGACCTAACAGAGCTTTTTGAAAGTGTCCAGGCACAACAAGGTGATGTAGTGGTAGCCGGAGATTTCAATGCGTCCTCAAACGTTTGGTCCACTAAAGCCGAAAACGCCCGAGGACGCCTTATTTTGGAATTTTTAGCTAGCACAGACATGGTGATAGCCAACGTAGGCCTAGCTCCAACATTCCAAAGAGGGACCAAAAACTCTACTCCAGATATCACATTTGTGAGTTCCAGTCTGAAAAGGAAAGTTACAGACTGGCAGGTCTTGGAGGAGGACAGTATGAGTGGGCATCGATACATAAAGTTTGATATAAATCACAACGAAATAAAACCGCCCATGCAAACACCTATTGGTTGGCGCCTAGAAAAACTAGATAGGACAGAACTGGAACGAATTCTGAAAGAAGAAAACATTCAATCACCAGCTGAACTGACGGAAATCACTACAAAAGCCTGTGAAAAGGCTATGCCAAGAAAAGTAATGTCAAAGAAAACCCCGGTTCACTGGTGGAATAAAGATATAAGGGAGAAAAGGGAACACTGTACTAAGTGCCGTAGAAAATATACAAGACGAAGAAGAAAACAGGGTAAACAGCACTCAAGTCCATCAGGTCAGGATGACAAGGAAACAGAATATCTGAAAGAGCAATACAGATCAGCAAAATTAAACCTACAGCTGGCAATACTAAAGTCCAAAGAAGAACAATGGAAAGGGATTTGCGAGGAGATTGATAGGGATCCTTGGGGGCTTGGTTACAGGATAGTGACTGATAAGATGAGAAGAAGTCCCCCAAGACTTAAGATGGACTTAATCAAGTCAGTAGTCAAAGTGCTGTTTCCGGTCCACAGGGACTTCTGTCGAATTTTGGCAGCTCCCGAAAAAGTAGAACTGACAATAGAGGAAATAAGGGCAGCTGCAGATAGTTTGAAAGTAAATAAGGCGCCAGGACCGGATCTTATTTACCCAGAGGTGGTAAAAATTGCAGTTGAGGTTATTCCAGAGACAGTTCAGAAGATCTTAGAGGCGGTTCTTTCATCTGGTCAATTTCCTCCAGCATGGAAGATAGCAAGCTTAGTACTTCTCAAAAAGGCAAACAAGCCGGCAGACGATCCGACAGGATACAGACCTGTCTGCCTATTAGATTGCTATGGGAAATTGCTGGAAAAAATCCTCCTAAACAGAATCGAGGAGTTATTGCCTGAACACGGCGGCCTATCTAATCATCAATATGGGTTCAGAAAAGGTCGCTCCACTCTAATGGCCATAGGCAAAGTTGTAGACACTGCCAAACAGGCTAAGCAGGGCACTCATGGGAATCGAAAGTTATGTGCACTGATATGCCTGGATGTCAGAAACGCTTTTAACTCCGCACCCTGGATAGAGATAGTACTCGAATTAAGAAAGAGACATTTTCCTGGATATATACTCAACTTGGTCATTAGCTATCTTGAGGGAAGGTCCGTTAAGGTTAAGGATTACAAGGGTAGCGAGGAAATCATTACAGTTAGTAGCGGAGTGCCTCAAGGATCAATTCTCGGCCCAACACTTTGGAACCTGTTGTACGACGGAGTCTTCCAGATAAATCAAGAGGAGGGAGTCCAACTAGTAGGCTTTGCCGATGATCTGGCACTAGTGGCTATAGCGAAAACAGAGATAGCGCTCATGGTGAAGGTAAACACAGCACTTAAGCTAATAAATAGGTGGATGCAAAGTAAACGGTTGAGTTTAGCTCCCGAAAAGACCGAGGCCATAGTTTTCAGCGGGAGACGAAAATTAGATCCCATCAAATTTGTAATTGAGGATGTCATAATAACGCCAAGAGAGTCCATTAAATATCTAGGAGTATGGCTGGACAAAAACCTTAATTACAAAAAACATATAGAGGAGACAGCAAAGAAAGCGCAGAATATGACGGAGGCACTGTATAGGCTAATGCCAACCAAAGGCGGCCCTAGAGCAAGTAAAAGAAGGGTGCTGGCATCGGTGGCCCACTCCATCATCCTCTACGCAGCGCCCATCTATGAGAGTGCGATGATGGTTGAGCTCTACCGGAAAAAACTTACATCGGTACAAAGGCGACTGGCGATTGGTATTTGTGGGGCATATCGAACAATCTCGACCGACGCAGTGCTCGTGATTGCAGGATTAGTCCCCATAGATAAAATGGTCAGAGAACGTGCCCTTCTATTCAGAAACAAAGAATTGAAGCCAACAGCATTGCGGGACGAAACCTTAAATGAATGGAAAAACGAATGGTTGGGCATAGGCAAGGGAATGTGGACGAGAGAATTAATTAAAGACCTAAAACCGTGGATAAATAGAAAGTTCGGAGAGGTGGACCGGTGGCTCACGCAAGCGCTAAGCGGCCACGGGGTGTTCAACACGTATCTCTTCGCAATTGGGAAAGTTCCGATAGAGAAATGCTACTTTTGCGGGGAGGACGACACTCCGAGGCATGCGATATTCGAGTGTCCGGCTTGCACGGATCTGAGAGTGGAGGCACAGGGTAAAAACAGCGATGTTAACTCTGAAAACCTGATACCGAGAATGTTAAGCAGCGAGGAAGAGTGGCAAACATATGCCAAGATGCTGCGAGACATAATGCGAAGAAGGGAGGAGATGGAAAAATCAGAAAGGAGGAGAAGAGAGACGGCAGATGGTTGGCATGAAGAAATGTAGTGCGGTTCCGTGCCAACCATGGAGTCCGGAGGAGGTCGTTTTAGTCCGTGCAAGTCGGACATACCCTGCTGACATGCAGAAATCCGAAGGGATTTTTTCCTCCTCACATAAAAAAGCAAGACATCACTAGCGATCGGCAATCTTAGATTCTGATACTGTTCTAGTTTTACATATTAATATTATTCTCAAAAAAAACAAAAAGGCTGTGTGTGTGGGTTGTAAGATGTAGGTTGTAAGATTTATTTTCAAAAATTAAAAAATTATCATTATAAAAACAAAAAACCCGACTGCTTAGAAGTTATGAACTGAAAAGAGAAAACAAGGATCACTATATCTGTATAAAATTGTAAATACTTTATGGTGCTGCAGGCGGGGACAAACGTAGTTTTGGTAGATCTTTCTTTCCCCGCAGTTTGAAGTATTTTGTCCCTGTTTGCAGTCGGGTTTTAAGCAGTCGGGTTTTTTGTTTTTATAATAATAATTTTATTTGAGACTTTTTAGTTTTAGTTTATGGTATAGAAATGAGACGTTACACTTAGTACACTGTTTGCCATTTTTTGTTAAAAAAGTAATATGAACATGATATGATATTTATATTTTTGAAATGGTCTTTTTAAGACCTTTCAATTGGTACCCATATTGCTATGATAAGAGAAAAAAATACACACATCCCCCCTTTTTTCTCCCATTTACAGGCGACACTTTGAAAATTTATATAGCCTATGTCACTACCACAATTTCGACAAATTCAACGACACCTCACATGTCAAAATCCGTTCAGCCGTTTAGGCTGTAGCGCGTGCCGAAGAAATGGACATACATACGTACATACATACATACATACATACATACATACATACATACATACATACATACATACATACATACATACATACATACATACATACATACATACATACATACATACATACATACATACATATATACATACATACATACATACATACATACATACATACATACGCTCGAAAAACATAACCCTCCTTCTGACGCAGTCGGGTAAAAACAATGAACTCTTTTTTGCTTTAAATCTATTCAATTAACAATATATATCATTTTTAAGTTATAATATTATTTTTATTGGACCTTTCTCACAAGATTACCGTTATGTAAAATGTCGAGTCAATTGTTCCGATAGTCATTTCAGTCAATGGTCTGATTGGAAAAGGCTACGTCTAGCTTCCGCTTGAAACGGCTCCTATTGCGAGAAGGTTGCTCAGTCTGGAACTCTAAGCACCGGATTCATCAGCGCTTAAAAGCCCCCCAAATGGTGCAGCAGATTTTTTATACATTTTTAATTAGTGATTTTATATATATTTTTGTATATCTTACCAATGTTAATAATTTAAAAAATTTAAAAATAAGTGAGAAATTGAATGAATAATTGGCAATCAATAATCTCTCTTATTTTTTATACAGCTAAATAACATTTTGTTGTTGTGATGTCGGTATAATTATGTTATTGAAATCTTTTTACTTGTAAGTGTTTTTTGAAGTCATTATTACCAAGCCATCTCGCTCCCACGCACCGAGACATCAAGCTCTCGCTTCTTGATATAATTTAACGCAGCCACGACATCTAGCGGCACCTATAGGCGACATAAGCTGCCTACAAGCCGCACATTGGTTCATATCCAAGAAGAGTACATTTGCATATGCTACGTAATTTCTTAACTTTCCGTTAGATGGCAGTGTCACAAAGTGTTAAATGGTGACTCCGAATGCCGGTAAATGGCGTGCGTGCTTATATAGCACCACGGTGATATCACTTTAAAGAACCAGGCAGACTCTCGAAGTTTTGAGTATAGTTATGGAACACAACGCTAGGTGGCAGTACGAGTGATAGTTTATTTTATAATTTGTTCTATGTTCCATATCACGCAAACTGTCTGTTAAAGCACAAAAAATATCGTATATCTTTTAACAAGACTGACTAAAAATTAATTATTAAGTAGTTTAATATCTCATGCATTTAAATTTTCGAGACATTAAATTAGTTTTTCTTGTTACTTCACTTGTAAAATACGATAAAGATGCACATAAATAGCTGACATGTCAATAGTCAAATTCACGTCAAACTAAATTTATTTGTGTTGTCAACTGTCAATGTCATAAATTTTCCGTCACTCTCACTCGTGTTTAATATTTAATTGTATTTAAATACTTACGTAATTTATTTACCATAGTAAAGCAGTTTGTGCGTTCTAGGTAATGTCCTTAAAATAGAAACTTTGGCTGGCACCGACTCCTAGATATACTTAAGTAAATTAAAGCAACTACAACTTTAAATGACACAGATGTTTTTTACTTTTTAGTGCGTTTTGAGTTAGTTCTATTTTTTGTTAAAAAAATTTATTCCGACTTTATAGATATGCTTAAGTAAATTAAAGCAACAAAATGACACAGTTATTTTTCACTTTTTAGTGCGTTTTGAGTTGGTTCTATTTTTTGTTAGAAATTTTTATAAAAGTCACATCTTCCTTGCTCCATCTAATAATGATTTTGTCTGGTCGCAATTTATTTCCTCAGATCTACATAATAAATTAAACTGATTATATTCTTATAATATTTGATGCAGAGGATACACAACTGTCCCAATAGCGCTTGTGAAGTCATTCACAGTTTTCACCCAACTTCAAAAACAATTAATAGTTATTTAAGTTATAGCACCCGGTGGACCGAACTTTGCACGGTGTGTATTTTTTTGGAAATTATACTTTTTCCAAAAATTATACTAGTTAGATTAATTAATCGCCGCCGAAACAGACGCAGAAGGGACTTAAAAACGAGAATTGTTTTTTGCGTTTAAAAGTACATATTAAATTAGATAAATCACAATGGTATTTACAGCTGTCGACAATGGTTGCAAATTATTCGTCTCAAAAAATGAAAAATGAAAATGGTTGCCAGTTGTACGTAACAACTAATTCGCAATAATAATACCCATCCTCTTTTTCAACCCTCAAGTACGGCTGACGATTTTTGAGCTGATGTTTTTCAATTTTTATTAAAAAAAAAAAGAAATTTTAATGAATATCAAGCAGTATTGTCTATATCTATACCAATATTAAAAGAGGTAAACAAAGCTGATCTAATAATATATATACATACATACGCTCGAAAAACATAACCCTCCTTCTAACGCAGTCGGGTAAAAAGACCATATCTATATCTACTATTAATAAAAAGTGGAAGAGTTTGGTCGTTTGTTTAAAAGGGCTAATGTCTAGATCTGCATTTCGGATTGTAAAATTATTTTTTATTATTTTGAAAGCTAGAGTGTAATAGACTATTTTATATTTAGCTATACATATCAGCTTACCATAAATATATATTGTTAATGTTAATGTACTGTAAAGTCGTGCAATGTTGAACAAAAATATTGATCTTACACGGGACTGGACGGAGGATATTGCTTGACGGGAAACTTAAAAAAAATTAAATTCAGAGGGGGAGCGGGTAAAGTACACACTTTATATGAAAGTCTGTCTTTAAAATTAGAAGGGTACCTAAGAGGTTTTCACGCGGACGAAGTCGCGCTCGCGGGCGACTGCTAGTAGTAAAGTCGAGACAAAACTACTTTTGTCTCAAGTGTAATTCGGTATACATTTGTTATTCACTAAAGTCCATTTTTTCTTTTTGGACACAAGAATGACTTTTCTATAGTTGTCATTTTTCTGTTCGTAAGGAATAAAATAGACCATCGTACCTCTTCTTAAAAAACTCGACATTGGCGAAATACATACTGTTAATTTGGCACTACTAAAAGCCAAAAATAAAAGAAGAAGGAGAAGAATAAAATAGACATTAGTTATCTGTCATTTTGAAATTGGTTCTCATCGCTAACAAATAAAAAAGAAGATAATAACAATTAACAAGCATTTAATTAGACCACTCGAGCTTAACACCGTGTGCGTCGGGACAATACAGTTTATTCAAATACACTTATCACTATAGGTACAGGAGCCACCTGGAGACGCGAGGACGAACGGTTAATTACAGATCCACACAGATAATAAATTATTAATATCCTACGTTATTCAATAAATAAATAAATAAATAAGGTCGGCGCGGCGCTACTCGTCGTAGAGGCGCAGCAGTGCCACCATCGGGTCGTAGAGCTGCGCGCGCACATCGCCGCCCCATATGAAGTCAAAGTGATTGAAGGTGGCGCGTGGCACGGGCCGCAGCGCAGTCCGGGGTCCCATGCGTCTCGCCAACAGGCGCACGTTGTTGGGCAGCGAGTTTTGGTCTCCCAACCCGTAGTGCAGATGGGTCGGCACAGTCACGCGCGACACATCGTACTCGGGCGGGCGCAGACTGCCGTAGCGCGCCATGTTGGTGATCGGATCGAAGTTGTAACGCGCGAAGCGACCGAAGCGCTGCACCTGCGCGTAGTGGATGATCTGGCGTACCCCCGCGCCCGCCGGGTTGTGGCCTACGAACACGGGCAGCAGCGTGTGGTTGAAGTTCTCGCCGCCGCCCAGCAGCACAGCTGCGCACAGCGGCTGCAGCGCGGCGCCGTCGGAGCAGAAGCGCAGGCCCAGGTCCGCGAACAGCGGGCGACGCCGCATTACCTCGCCGAAGCCGTTGCGGAAAGCAAGCGCGTCCAGCAAGCTCTCGTACTGCACAAATACGTCCCTAGCCGAGTCCTCGTTATAATCGTTGAAGGCAGCGGGTGCCAGCGCTTGGAAGGACAGGAAGCGCGCATTATACTCGGGCCGCAGCGCGGCCAACACGAGGAAGGCTGTGGTACCCTGCGAGTAGCCCACGTAGTGCATGCGGCGGCGCCCCGTGATGGCGCTCACGTGCTCCACGAGCGCGGGCAGGTCGCGGTCGCCTATCTCGTCCCAGCTGAAGCGCCAGAAGTCAAGGCTCTCGCGCTCGTCTGGGTCGAGCGTGAGGTGGCGGCGTGAGTAATAGTTGCCGCGCGCGTTGGCCAGCCACACGTCATAGCCGGCGTCAGCCAGCAGGTAGCCCAGCGCGTTGCCGGGGCCCAGCACCAGGAAGTCGGCGGACGAGCACATAAGGCCGTGCATGACGAGCACGGGCGTGCGCGCGCCGGCGCCGGGCAGGGCGGGCCGCTCGCCGGGCGCATGCGGGATACGGTGCGCCGTCAGCACGTAGCCGTCCGCCGTCACCACCTGGTGCTCCTCCACCGGATACCCGTATTTGAGCACCAGCTCCGGCTGCAACAGAGACACGAGCAAGCGTACTATAATTATGATGATTTACAAACATTCGATGGCGCTGAAAGTGGACGTGAAACATCTTTGTCAATAGAAGCTGTGCATTATCCTCTCTTCCGCTACAACCTCGATGTAGGTAACCTCGATTGCAATCAAAAGGTGATAACAGCGAAATGACAATATAAGCTGAATATTGACATTGGCTCCGATTGGACATTGGTTTCTCTCCGTTTAGCGCATCAGACTTGTCATTCTCTGAATTATTGTGTTTGAAATCTATGGACATTGAATTGTATTTTCCGCTTTGTATAAGAGGTTTTTTAGAGAACCAAGTAAGTATTGAAGATAATATAGGCGGTAGAGCGATTAATCGCTAGGATATGGGATAACGTAACCGTGTTATTAAATTTCATATTTAAGTATGCTTATCTGACATATGAAGACGATTTAACATTTCGCGAGGAATCTAGGTACCTACCTACGCTCGATTTTGATTTGCAATTTGTGGACCCAATATCTCGATACTAAAACAACTTCCCGTTACCATTCGACTAGACCAGGGCTGTATAAAGTATGTATATACCCACCATACGTATTTACCCATATTTATATATAACATCACTAGAGTTTACGGAATACAGTGGACTTGCAGCGTCTAGACACGCGCATTTGTTGAAGGGTTTGAGCTATCTCTACCGACAGCAGTAAACGATCGATCGCTATTATTATACTGTGGCTATACATTGTTAGTGCGTTTGTCGGTATCATACATATTGAATAAACCGCGCGCCGCGACTTAACCACACACAATGAAAGGGAGGAATGCGCAAGCGTACACACGTGCAACCTGCAGTTAAACATTGATACATGTAATTGACTGTAATGTGAATTGATGGAAATATATCATCAAAAAATATTAATTTATTTTTCTTTTATATTTGTATGGAGGCGTCAAGAAACTCGCAATCATAAATGGCGTCGTGAATGACAACTTTAAGAAGCCCTGGACTAGACTATATTTTGTTACCAGATGAGTCCGACTTATTTTGGTCACATTGCTCGTCGCCTTCTCGATAACTTGGTTATGTTACTATTTATGATCGTTTTTTCAACCTGTACATTGGTTTACAACTCAATTTTATGCTCACTTATTTTATTTTTAACCGACTTCAAAAAAGAAGGTTATCAATTCGACCCGTATGTATGTAATATTTCCAGAACTACCCAGTTTTTGCATATGTTAGTCTATATCAGCGTCTGGACAAATGTGCCAAAGGACATTGCCATAATTTGCCCCAGGCTGTCCAAACGTATGCTCATATTTAACTATTTTATTTAAATACACAATGAATTTTCAACAACTACGCATGTTTCATAGCAATCACTTGAAAATATTTCAAAAATATAAGAATTTCAATCGATTTCTTGTGTTCTGAATCACTTGACCGTCGTCGTAGTATGAAAAGTCAACTTTTATCAACCTCCATAACTTTTATCAGCGACTGCTTAGCTACAAGTAACTTTATTACTATTTAAATAGAAGATCTGTACTATTTAATGACATATATATCATCTCTGGGCATCTCTGGGGCAGACTTCCGTACATTTTTCTATGGTTAAGTAAATTAAAGTAACTGAATGACGCATTTATTTTTTACTTTTCAGTGCGTTTTGAAGTCGGTTTAATTTTTAATTACATTTATTTAAATAGGTATAGTTTTTACGAATTACCAAGTCTGCTCTGAGCATGAAGCGAATGCCTGCGCACTACACAATTATAATTTTTGTTTATTCTAACTTAAAGACTTAAAAATATCAAACAAATAATACTTTGTCTCTACATAAGCAAAATAAATTTTAAAAGGAAACCATAACTAGTTAAATAATTCGTGATCAATTTTAAAAAGAAACAAATTATGTCTGAATTAGTATTTTTAAAGATTTTTTAGATACCTATGCCGGATAGCCAAGAAATTGTTTTCTCTCTGATGAAGACTTGGAACAAGTAATAGCATTGTATATCCAGCTCAACAGATTTATTTTCTTTAATCAAATAAAATCCGGTACTCAAATAATTAACTGACATTTTAAAAACGTTTCACATTAGTTTACTAAATACAAGTTGGAAATTGAGTTTTATCAGTATTCCTGTAATCCCGGCGTACTCACCACATTGAGTCGCGCATCCTCCTCTATGTTGTTGGAGTTGCGGTTGTCGGCCGCAGCCGTCGCCACCAGCAGTGCCAGGAGTGCCCACAACATGGCGCCGAGTGTGAGCAGTCGATCGCCAGAGCACATTATATTGCGGAACGCTATCTGATTGGAGCGATTAATCCCGTCGATAGAGCGCTCATGAAACGTGTATCAAAAGATGTAAAGATACCGACGTCCATCGTGCTGCCTCGCACGTGACCCGCGCCAGCGACCGACAGTGGCCCGGCTAGCGACCGACAGTACACCGCGCCCGACCAGCGTGTGGCCAACAACTGCCAGTAGACCACGCTCGACCAGCGACTGTCAGTAGGCCGCGCCAGTAGTAGCCAACGGTAGGCGGCTGTTGCTGAAGCACTAGGATGCTCCGCAGGACATGCCATGTGACCTATGCTCGCCCAATAACGTAACGTGTATAGTCGAAAACTGATTGGGTATAAGAGTCATTTTTAGATATATAAACTAAAGGACTTCTCTTGAGGATTTAAATAGGTATATTTTAAATTTATATTTTCCTATTAATCCCTTTATCTTCAACAATACTGAACCTAAAATTTTGAAAAAATAAACAGAAATTAGTACTAAAGCCAAACTCGATTGAGAATGCTTGTCAACAAACAAATTTAAAATGAAGGTACAAAATGCAATACATTTTATGCCTAATAAATTTAAAATTATGTTTTGTTTATTTATAAAACCTTATTTAAAAGATATTGAATATATTAATTAGTTTTAAGCTTACTAATCTAATTTATTGTCACGAATTCGTCATTAACAAGTTAACTAAAAAAGTTAGGTGTAAAATGACTAGTGATTCCTGAGTGAGTCGAGTTTGGCTTCAGTATAGTAAACTATACTAAAGCCAAACTCGATTGAGAATGCTTGTCAACAAACAAATTAAAAATGAAGGTAGAAATCACTAGTCATTTTACACCTATTTTTTTTAATTAACTTGTTAATGACGAATTCATGACAATAAATTAGATTAGTAAGCTTAAAACTAATTAATATATTCAATATCTTTTAAACAAGATTTTTAAAAGAACCGATGCCGACATTTTGCTCGGTGTACAATGTCGGTTAAAGTATCGCTTTTTAAAGCTTACTGCACTTCATTCTACACGAGTAGCCTGTGGGTCGATTACACTCAAAAACAATATAGCGCTCTACGCGTGCAATACAATAATGCATTTAGGATGCTGATGACTGCCCCGATTCTGCAGTGCTTCAGGTATGTTCGCCGCGGCTCGTGTGGATTGCTTCTATTCTCTGTTGCCCGGGCCAGTTCCAACAGTGTCCTAAGTGCTTTTGCGGCCATGCAGTATTTGAACCACTGCTCATTGGTTCATGTACTGACAATACCGGTAATAGATTTAAGTAGTTATAAATGTATCACTAACACCTAGTTTTTAAGTTTAATAATGTATTTACTAACACCGCTATGACCGTTAATACGGTTGAAATAAAATATTTTTATTTTTTTTTATTTAAAACATAATTTTAAATTTATTAGTCATAAAATGTGTTGCATTTTCTACCTTCATTTTAAATTTGTTTGTTGACAAGCATTCTCAATCGAGTTTGGCTTTAGTAGGTATAGATGGATACTTACAGACTACGGAAAACCTATGAGTATTCCATGATCTTAAACTAATATGACACTCAATTAGTAATTAAGTAAGATTCCAGCATGGTACAGATCACTCATGTTGGAAAGGAGATAATCCGGTGGTGGTACCATGACAAGGAAATCAACTGATGGTGGATCCCGGAGAAATCGACTGGAACTTTCAAAAACAGTAGGAAAAACAAGTAGGTTTGTTGATTTTTCCATTATTTTTAAAGCACTACAATATAATAATAAAGGTCTAGAGTCGATCTGATGATAGAGCCGAAACACAGATGAGGGAACTCCTCAACGATTTACTGCAGTTACCTTGTGTTTGAGCTTAATTAATTTGTCTCAATGAGAACTTTACATTTGAATGAGATGTGACTGGTATTAGGGGTCTGGTGATGAAGACAGAAGGACAGTTAAGAGAGCTCCTTAACGGTTTACAGTAGCTACCAGCATCCACTATAGATATGGTTAAGTAAATTAAAGTAACTGAATGACGCAATTATATATTACTTTTAAGGCTTGTGTGCACCAAGATTTCGGTTATCGTTATAATCAACGGTTAACATAAGATAAACGTAAAATTTACTGTTCACGACAACCCGTACACCGGTTATGGACGTAAGCTCGGTTAAGATAACCGCCCGGTTTACGTCCTAATCGGCAAACAGATTTATTATAAATAGTAAATTTATAGTAAAGTTATGTTAACCGTTGGTTATGATAACTGAAATCTTGGTGCACATAGGCCTTAGTGCGTTTTGAAGTCGGTTTTATTTTTTGTTAGTAATATTGTTGTATTAAAGGTAGGTAGACTGCTTCCTTTATCTAATGGTTATCCTGTGTGGCTTCATCGAGGTACTGGGTTCAAATCCTGGGACACGGAACTATTTTGAGTTATTAATTCTACTATGAAATATTCAGTACAATCCAAGCCCGAAGTTAAGTTGGCGGAGCTACAACCCTTGCCACAGAGAGCACGTTAAGCCGTCAGTCCCGATCACTATCATCAATGTATGATAGTGATCGTTAATAAATGAAACATTACAATCCTAAACCGGCCAACCCGTATTGGAGCAGCATGATGGGTCTACGCTCCATATCCACACTCCTATAAGGGAGGCCCTGTAGTGGGCCGTTAATGGGCTGACAATGAAAGGTAGGTAGTAGGTAGTTGTCGTATTAGTAACTAACTGTGCCCGCGGTTTCACCCGCGTAGATCCCGTGGGAAATTTCGCGGTAAAAAATTTCATTTCACGGTACAAATTATCTCTAATCCAAATTTCGAGCTATTTGGGTCAATAATTGTAACGAGCTGCACTGCATCTGTTGCCCAAAAGGGATTGATTTCTAAAAATACATTAGTAGTAGGTACACTTATATATATTTACAACTTACAACACTTATATATATATTTACCTATATATTTATAAGTAATTATATATTTAAGTTATGTATAAAGTGTGTTTTAGTTTTTATTTATTCTCGATTTATTTGTAAATTAAGTTTTTATTTTCTTTTTAAGTTCCTTGTTCTGTACACCCTCACCCTCTCTTTAATTTATTGTGGCTTCTTAACTAGGTTGCCTGGAAGAGATCGCCTGTTGGCGATAAGGCCGCCTATTGTGCTGCTGTAAATTCTTGTGTAAATTGTATCCTGTTTCTTAACTTTCCTGTCTTGGTGTGTGCAATAAAGTATATTTTCATTTCATTTATTTTACACTACTATAGAGTATAATATACATTTTACTTTTCAAGTCTTTCACTACAAAAACTTACTACTAAAGGACTTTCATCCAAATTTTCAACCTACCTCTTTAGGGGTGGAGTTTCGTAAAATCCGTTCTCAGAGATAGCTTCCACCGTATAAGGAACCTAACCAATATCAAGTTTATAGACGTCATTTGTTTCTACGATTTTATGATTAAGTAATCAGTGAGTTGTACTTATTTCGTTTTAACCCGACTGCGTCAGAAGGAGGGCAATGTTTTTAAGCGTATGTAAATAAATGTATGTTGTATGTATGTATGTATGTATGTATGTATGTATATATGTGGGTATGTATGTCAACTTCTTTGGCACGCGCTACAGACTAAACGGGTGGACAGATTTTAACATATGAGAGGTTGTTGAATTTGTTAGAATTGTGGTAGTGGTACAGACTATATAAATATCTAAAATAGCGGCTGTAAATAGGGGGAAGAGTGGGAGATTTAAAATTTTTTTTTCTTATCTTATGATTAGAATTTTATGTAGTGATACTTATTTTTCTTTTATCAGTTCATTACTTCTAAGCAGTCGGGTTTTTGTTTTTATATTAATAATTGTATACCTATGTCCGGGAGAAAGATTAGTTAAAATTTTAAGTATTAGTTTGGATGACCTGCTTTGTCTACTATGAATATAAAAATTTATAACAAATAATAGAACTGACTCAAAACGCACTAAAAAGTAAAAAATAACTGTGTCATTTAGTTGATTTACATAAGCATATCTATGAAGTTTAAGCCAGCAAGTTTAAGGAACATTTATTTAACGTAGTAAAGCAGTTTGAGGGTTCTAGGTAATGTCCTTAAAGTAGAAACCTTGCTCGCACTGACTCCTAGATATGCTTAAGTAAATTAAAGCAACTACACATGACACTATGACACAATTATTTTTTACTTTATAGTGCTTTTCGAGTTAGTTCTATTTTTTGATAAAAATTTTTATTTCTTACTTTTTAGTAATTTATCGCCACGTAACGTTCTCCTACTATACTGTCATAGTCGGCACTTGTAGCTAAAAAGCGACCGATACTTACACAAAAACCGAAATCGCAGTGATTTCGGTTTTTGTGTAAAACCGAAATCGCTGCAAGTGTGCCTCTAAAATTTGAAGAGTTCCTTCAATTTTCCCAGGATATCATCATCGGATCCCCTTGGAAGTATGCCCTTTCTAATAAAAAAAGAGTTATCAAAATCGGACAACACTGTAAAAAGTTATGCGTGGTCATACATAAAAAAAAATATACGTGTTGAATTGAGAACCCCCTCCGTTTTATTTCGTCGGTTAAAAATAAGAATTTTTATGTAATCCTCAGATTAAATTATGTAATCGATCTTGTGATAAACTAAACGTGGGTGATTATGGACATCTGGCGTGGCATATTAACAACTGCATATCGTGATAAAGATATGCAGTATTATGCCATATCTAGTGATTGTACCGAATATAGAAATTGCGTTGTATTCAGCCAATTTATCGTTTGCGAAAAATTCTGTTTTCCAGATTCATCATAATCATCATCAGCGTGTATCCGTCCACTGCTGGACATAGGGCTTTCCGAGAGCGCGCCACCACACACGGTCCTCTGCCGTCCTCATCCAGCCACTTCCCACTTCCTTTTTGAGGTCGTCGGATCATCGGGCTGGAGAACGTCCTACACTGCGCTTAGTGTGTGGTCTCCATTCCAAACCACGCCGGCCCCAGCGACCGTCTGTTCTGTGACTTATATGGCCTGCCCACTGCCACTTCAACGTGCTTATCCTTTGAGCTGTATCCACTACTTTAGTTCTCCTTCAGATTTCCTCATTATGGATTCTATCCTTCCCAACATAGCTCGCGCCGTAGCCCGCTGAGCAACCTTTGACCAATTTTGACCAAATTTTGAGCGAAATTAATATTTTAGTGTAATTTGTTTGTTTAAGTTTTCTAATGCTGCCTCGTTGGTCTAGTGATGTGGCTTCGATCACATGATCCTGGGTTCGAATCCTGGATCCGGTCACGGAATAATTCTGACTTTTTTCGTACTTCTATGAAATTGACAGTACTTTCCAAGCCCGGAGTCGGGAAGTTGGTGGTGTTACACCCCCGTGCCTCGGAGAGCACATTAAGCCGTCGGTCCCGGTTACTATCATCAACATCTGAAAGTGATCGTCAATAAACGAAACATTATCACCCTAAGCCCGCCAACCCGCATTGGAGCAGTGTAGTGGGTCCACGCTCTATATCCCCTCCCTCATAAGGAGGGAGACCTGGCCCTGTAGTGGGCCGTTAATAGGCTGATAATGATGATAATGATGAAGTTGTCTAATGTTCGAGTTGAATAAAGTTAATCGTTTGACTTTTCCTTCTTCTAAACTTGTAAGTATAATAAGTCCAGTTTAAAATAAATAAAAATAAATAAAATAAAGAAGTTTAGTCTAGCTTTCCTTTATTTTTTTTTATATGTGTATTAAAAGCAGAAGGCCCAGCAGTGGGACGCTATAGGCTAGATTAAATTAGAAGATCTCCCACTTCGCTGGGTTTTTGCAATGACAGTCGATTTTTTACGTACCAATAGTAGAAGGGGGCATTAACATATCTCTAACATAGCTGAGACTAGCTGAGAGTTCTTCATCAGATACTTCAGACCTTCTATTTTTGACCATCAAATGAAGCGGCCCACCAAGTTGAAAATTTTTTGTAAAGATGATATATGACGACCTTTAATATGTAGATACAAGAATGAAGGAATAATTCCGAAAACCATTTTTACGGAACCCTCGGTGCGCGAGTCCGACTCGCACTTGGCCGGCATTTTTCTTAATATCTTGTTCTTGTGTTCCAAATATCACTTAATCTTTGTTTAAATCTGCTTAAAAGATGAAGATGAATATGTGACAGATTGTAATATTTTGATAGATGGAGAAAAAGTGGAAGAAGTAAGAGTTTGTATACCTGGGCAGTAAATTAAAAAAAAGAATAAGGGATGCTTAGATGGTTTCGGCATCAAGAGAGAATGAATGAAAGAAGATTAACAAAAGAGATATATGAGGCGATGGAAATGTTGGAAGGGCCTAAGGCCTAGGCGAATGTTCCTGGATCAAATTTAGGCGAATAGAAATAATAGTCAGGTCAAGAGTACCCTAAACCGACGAACTTGTATAAAAGGATATGAGAGTGGAAAACGCTATGGAAGTATGCAAGGACCGTGGCAAGTGGAGGGATGTGATCTCTGCCTACCCTTATGAGAATGAGGCATGATGTTAATATCTATGTATGTAAATCTGCTCTATAATAATCGTTCAGGGTATCAAAGATGTCCTCGAACAGTAAACAGAATTTTTGATTATTATTATTGTACTTGAAGTAACAAAATATAGGTATCAACCCTCTAAGGGGTGTAATATCATAGTTCTTGAAAATATTATTCAGCGATGTAGTCCCTACTACTACGTGACAACGGTGACGTAGGTGCGTATGCTAAGGGGTGTTAGGCGGGAAAGTTTTGTCGTCATCGTCGTAGATATAGATTACGGCTGTGCTAGAATGGATAAGATGAGTTGAGTGAGTGCGCGGCAGAGCTAAGGTCTGGGGCGACGAGTGGCAGCTTTTAACTAGACATCATCGACGAGAAAAGCGAAAGCAAACAAGGCTTCTTGGATCAGGCTTCATTACGAAACATTTGTCGCGAATGCGAAGTACAATTTTTACACATTAGCTATAGGTACCTAGAAAAAGTGTGTATATAGTATAACATATAAGTGCATCGCGTAGCGGGTCGTTTGAGATCACGAGCAGTCAGATTGAAATTTTGAGAATGGTTGAAATTCGGGTAATTTTCTGTATTTTTTTTTTCAAAATTTTAGGTTCAGTAATGTTGGAGATAAAGAGAGTCTATTAATAGAGAAATTATAAATTTAAAATATACTTGTTTAAAATCCTCACGAGAAGTCTTTAGAAGTATATATATATAAAAGTGACCCTCATACCTATTTGTTCTGCTATACACTAAATGTGAATAATAAATCCATAACGTCTGATTTAAAGGTCGCAACCGCCTTTGAAACTTTTTTTACCAACATTCCTGTTTCTACTACACAGTCTTTGAACTCTTCACCAGAGGTTGCTCTCTCTTTGCTGGAGAACAATGTGCCTAAATGTACTATCACTTTTGCATTTAATAACGTTAGCAGCACAGATGTTTTAAAAGCATTTAAATTAATTAATGATAAGAAGACCAAAGACCTGTGGGGTATGTAACGACATTGATTGATGTTGTGGCCCCTGATCTAGCTGTAATATTTAATAGTTGTATTGAATGTGGTGTGTTTCCTGACTTAACACGTTGACTGCTGAGAACACGCCATAACATGAAACATAGTAAGCTTATTACACTATTAAAATCAGGTAGTACTAGTGACCCCAGTAATTATAGACCGGTATTCGTACTACCTACCTTTAGTAAAATATTTGAGAAATTTATACTAACTCAGTTGCTTAATTATTTTAATAACAATAATTTATTGCACACCAAGCAGTTTGGTTTTACTAGGGGTCGCTCAACAACCGATGCAGGTGTTGAGTTAATTCAACATAGATGCAGTGACAATGAAGCTCGGGACGATTCACGTGACGCACTTGGTGTATTTTGTGACTTATCTAAAGCATTTGATTGTGTGCAACACGAAACATTGGTCAAGAAGCTACATTACCTACTACGGAATTAAAGATAGAGCCCTCAATTTACTGTCTTCTTATTTAAATAATAGAATTCAGAAAGTAGACATAAATGGAAAGCGGTCTTTTGGGTCAGTGGTAAATACAGGAGTCCCTCAAAGATCTATATTAGGACCATTTCTGTTTTTCATTTATATTAATGACCTCCCTTATCTAGATAAGGATAATCACGAGATAGTTTTCTTTGCAGATGATACATCTCTTATGTTCATTAATAGAAAAGAAATATCTTTTGACGATGTAAACAGCTCTCTCGCTAAAGTTGTTCATTGGTTTGAAGCTAACAATTTGGTTTTCAATAATAAAAAAACAAAATGTATAAAATTCACAATACCAAATGTTAAGCATTTAGAAACCAATGTACAACTTAATAATGAGAAATTGGAGTTGGTTACGACAGTTTTCCTCGGAATAACAGATGCTAAACTTCAGTAGGTTTCACAGATAAATAGTCTATCGAACAGATTACCACCACCATTACTTTTCATAATCTAAAAAATTTTTAACAAAAAATAGAACCGACTCAAAACGCACTAAAAAGTAAAAAATAATTGTGTCATTTACTTGGTTTAATTTACTTAAGCATATCTAGGAGTCGGTGCTAGCCAAGGTTTCTACATTAAGGACGTTACCTAGAACCCACAAACTTCTTTACTACGTAAAAATTTTTAACAAAAAATAGAACCGACTCCAAACGCACTAAAAAGTAAAAAATAACTGTGTAATTTAGTTGCTTTAACTTACTGAAGCATATCTATGAAGTCGGTGCCAGCCAAGTTTAAGGAACATTTATTTTACGTAGTAAAGCAGTTTGTGGGTTCTAGGTAACGTCCTTGAAAGTAGAAACCTTGGCTGGCACCGACTCCTAGATATGCTTAAGTAAATTAAAGCAACTAAATTACACAGTTATTTTTTACTTTTTAGTGCGTTTGGAGTCGGTTCTATTTTTTGTTAAAAATTTTTATTTCTTACTTTTTAGTGATTTATCGCCACGTAGCGTACTCGTACTATACTGTCATAGTATATTATATAGCACTAGTAGCCAAAAAGCTACCGATACCGAGTCAAAAACCGAAATCGCTGTAAGCCTGCCTCCAAAATTTGAAGAGTTCCTTCAATTTCCCCAGGATATCATCAGCAGATCCTAACAAGCGAACAATGGGACCACCTTGGAAGTGTGCCCTTTCTAATAAAAAAAGAATTATCAAAATCGGACAACACTGTAAAAAGTTATGCGTGGTCATACATAAAAAAAAAAAAAAAAAAATATACGTGTCGAATTGAGAACCTCCTCCGTTTTTTTTCGTCGGTTAAAAATGGACGATTCAAAATAATCATAAAGATTTCATTGAATAAAGATATTTTGAGTTTGAGTTTGAGAGAATGACTTGCATGAGCATAGGTCACATGGCAAGTCTTCCGGAGCATCCTAGTCCTACAGCAGTGTGTCTACTATCGGGCGTGGCCTACTGTCACTCGCTGGTCAGGCGCGGTCTACTGTCGGTCGCTGGCCACACGCAGGTCTGGTAAGATAATCTTTCCCTGTCTGTCATTCCATTCAAGATTCTCAAGCGCCTCATGGAATGATGTTGCGTGAGAGCTCTAACTATTTTCAAACGCTCTTATTTTAAGTAGGCATAATTTACAAGCATTTTTTACCCGACTGCGTCAGAAGAAGGGTAATGTTTTTCGAGCGTATGTATGTATGTATGTGGGTATGTATGTGTGTATGTTTATTTCTTTGGCACGCGCTACAGCCTAAACGGCTGGACGAATATTGACACATGATGATGTCCCCGCCCGCAGCACCATAAAATATATAAAATTTTATATCGATAGAGTGATACTTGTTTTTCTCTTTTCAGTTCATTATTTCGAAGCAGTCGGGTTTTTCGTTTTTATAATAATTTTTTTGAAATGTCAAGTTAGACTATTTTTAGTGACTTTACCCCTAGCTCGGCAGGCCATTGTTGAGAGGAGCCAGCAACTACACGGAGTATGGTCATCAATAAGTAGTATTGTGTAAGTAATGAGATTGCTTTCTTAATTTTTCACCTGCCTTATCAGTCACTGCGGTAAATCAAATGATTGTAGCTCAATGACGTCAGTCGTTGTTGTTCACGTTTTGAAGATACGTAAAAACTAAAACATGTACCTAATATCTTATAATAATATTATTATCAATTAATTGATTGCGTTAGAATTATATTTTCCCTCCTCGTGCGGCGGTGGGACAGTTCATAATCTTAATTCTTTTAGCAATAGGTGATTGATTGCGGTCAATTGGATTTTCCTTACGAAAATACTTAATGATGAGGCATTATATTATTATACAACGATGATAACATCGGCCTACACGTGCCACCTGCTAGCCGGCAGCCGCTGAGCGCTGACTCTTGAGTTTTACATAGGGTAGTATTATGTAGGTACCTAATCATAATTATTGTTATTTTGACTGTCACTTGGGTAAATGCTTGTAACCTCTACATCTGTAAGTACTAGTTATAGGTAATTCTTATCTATACTAATATTATAAAGCTGAAGAGTTTGTTTGTTTGTTTGAACGCGCTAATCTCAGGAACTACTGGTTCGAATTGAAAAATTCTTATTGTGTTAAATAGACCATTTATCGAGGAAGGCTTTAGGCTATATAACATCACGCTGCAACTATTAGGAGCGAAGAAATAATGGAAAATGTCAAAAAAACGGGGAAAATTATTCATCCTTTAGGGTTTCCGTTGCGTGCGTTGCGAAATAAATGTATGAAAATCCGAAGAATTATTCCTCTTGAAATGATCTAAAAAAATGCCCACAAGAGTATATGTCTATCTTTTAAGATTAATAAGATAAAGAAAAAGAAACCGTTTAAAATGTAAATCTTTAGTACACAGAACGGGACGGAGGAAATTGCTTCACGGGAAACTATAAAAAAATTAAATTGAGAGGGGAAAGAGCACACTTTATATGAAAGTCTGTCTTTATAAAAATTTTTAACATAAAACTTTTTAACAAAAAAAAAAACCGACTCAAAGCGCACTAAAAAGTAAAAAATAACTGTGTCATTTAGTTGCTTTAATTTACTTAAGCATATCTATGAAGTCGGTGCCAGCAATTTTAAGGAACATTTATTTTACGTAGTAAAGAAGTTTGTGGGTTCTAGGTTACGTCCTTGAAAGTAGAAACCTTGGCTGGCACCGACTCCTAGATATGCTTAAGTAAATTAAAGCAACTAAATGACACAGTTATTTTTTACTTTTTAGTGCGCTTTGAGTCGGTTTTTTTTTTTGTTAAAAAGTTTTATTTCTTCATTTTTAGTGATTTATCGCCACGTAACGTACTCGTGCTATACTGTCATAGTATATTATACGGCACTAGTAGCCAAAAAGCTACTGATACCGAGACAAAAACCGAAATCGCTGTAAGCGTGCCTCCAAAATTTGAAGAGTTCCTTCAATTTCCCCAGGATATCGTCATCAGATCCTAACATGCGGACAATGGGACCACCTTGGATGTATGCCCTTTCTAATAAAAAAAGAATTATCAAAATCGGACAACACTGTAAAAAGTTATGCGTGGTCATACATATAAAAAAAAAAAAAAAAAAAAAAAAAAAAAAAAAATATACGTGTCGAATTGAGAACCTCCTCCGTTTTTTTTCGTCGGTTAAAAAATAGAACCGACTCAAAACGCACTAAAAAGTAAAAAATAACTGTGTCATTTACTTGCTTTCATTTACTTAAGCATATCTATGAAGTCGGTGCCAGCCAAGTTTAAGGAACATTTATTTTACGTAGTAAAGAAGTTTGTGGGTTCTAGGTAACGTCCTTGAAAGTAGAAACCTTGGCTGGCACCGACTCCTAGATATGCTTAAGTAAATTAAAGCAAGTAAATGACACAGTTATTTTTTACTTTTTAGTGCGTTTTGAGTCGGTTCTATTTTTGTTAAAAAATTTTATTTCTTACTTTTTAGTGATTTATCGCCACGTAACGTACTCGTACTATACTGCCATAGTATATTATATGCCACTAGTAGCCAAAAAGCTACCGATACCGAGCCAAAAACCGAAATCGTTGTAAGCGTGCCTCCAAAATTTGAAGAGTTCCTTCAATTTCCCCAGGATATCATCATCAGATCCTAACATGAGGACAATGGGACCACCTTGGATGTATGCCCTTTCTAATAAAAAAAGAATTATCAAAATCGGACAACACTGTAAAAAGTTATGCGTGGTCATACATAAAAAAAAAAAAAATATACGTGTCGAATTGAGAACCTCCTCCGTTTTTTTTCGTCGGTTAAAAATTAAAAGGGTACTTTAGAGATTTTAACGCGGACGAAGTCGCGGGCGGCTGCTAGTATATTATAAAACAAAGTCCCCCGCCATATCTGGCTGTTTGTTCGTCATAAACTCAAAGACGGACGGACTGTCATGCGGTTGTTAAGGTTTTATGTAAATTGGTTGAAATGTAACGATAATTTTCAGCTTTCATCTGAAACGATGCTTCATCTATTTGAGATATAACATAACAATGTACTTATGGAAAATTGTTTCTCTTTATTAGAACTGTAAAAAAGTTCGCGACAGCATGCACACATGTAACTATATTTTGAGGGTAACTTGCTATACTCATTTTTTAATTTTTGAAAGTGTAAGGAAGAAGGTCGCGGGGGCGCAGCCCCAATTATTGGTCTAGCCAGATCCGTACCACACTATACTAAAGCCAAACTCGACTGAGAATGCTTCTCAACAAACAAATTAAAAAAATTTTTAAATAAAAATAGAACCGACTCAAAACGCACTAAAAAGTAAAAAATAACTGTGTCATTTAGTTGCTTTAATTTACTTAAGCATATCTATGAAGTCGGTGCCAGCCAAGTTGAAGGAACCTTTATTTTACGTAGTAAAGAAGTTTGTGGGTTCTAGGTAACGTCCTTAAAATAGAAACCTTGGCTGGCACCGACTCCTAGATATGCTTAAGTAAATTAAAGCAACTAAATGACACAGTTTTTTTTTACTTTTTAGTGCGTTTTGAGTCGGTTCTATTTTTATTTAAAAATTTTTATTTCTTACTTTTGGGTGATTTATCGCCACGTAACGTACTCGTATTATACTGTTATAGTATACCTATTATCCGGCACTAGTAGCCAAAAACCTACCGATACCGGAATAAAAACCGAAATCGCTGTAAGCGTGCCTCCAAAATTTGAAGAGTTCCTTCATTTTACTCAGGATATCATCATCAGATCCTAACATGGTGACAATGGGACCACCTTAGAAGTATGCCCTATCTAATAAAAAAAGAATTATCAAAATCGGACCACTCTGTAAAAAGTTATGCGTGGTCATACATAAAAAAAAAAAAAAAACAAATATACGTGTCGAATTGAGAACCTCCTCCGTTTTTTTTCGTCGGTTAAAAATGAAGGTAGTCATTTTACACCTATTTTTTTTAAATTAACTAGTTAATGACGAATTCATGACAGTGAATTGAATTAATAAGCGTAAAACTAATTAATATACCTATTCAATGTCTTTTAAATAAGATTTTTAACCGACGAAAAAAAACGGAGGAGGTTCTCAATTCGACACGTATATTTTTTTTTTTTTTTTTTATATGTATGACCACGCATAACTTTTTACAGTGTTGTCCGATTTTGATAATTCTTTTTTTATTAGAAAGGGCATACATCCAAGGTGGTCCCATTGTCCGCATGTTAGGATCTAATGACGATATCCTGGGGAAATTGAAGGAACTCTTCAAATTTTGGAGGCACGCTTACAGCGATTTCGGTTTTTGTCTCGGTATCAGTAGCTTTTTGGCTACTAGTGCCGTATAATATGCTATGACAGTATAGCACCAGTACGTTACGTGGCGATAAATCACTAAAAAGTAAGAAATAAAATTTTTTAACAAAAAATAGAACCGACTCAAAGCGCACTAAAAAGTAAATAATAACTGTGTCATTTTGTTGCTTTAATTTACTTAAGCATATCTAGGAGTCGGTGCCAGCCAAGGTTTCTACTTTCAAGGACGTTACCTAGAACCCACAAACTTCTTTACTACGTAAAATAAATGTTCCTTAAACTTGCTGGCACCGACTTCATAGATATGCTTAAGTAAATTAAAGCAACTAAATGACACAGTTATTTTTTACTTTTTAGTGCGCTTTGAGTCGGTTCTATTTTTTGTTAAAAAATTTTATTAAAATAACAAAACATAATTTTAAATTTATTAGGCATAAAATGTGTTGCATTTTCTACCTCCGTTGTAAATTTGTTTGTTGACAAGCATTCTCAATCGAGTTTGGTTTTAGTATAGTAAGATGCTTTTCGAATACCCAGAAATTAGTACCTAGATTGTGTAACGGCGTGAAGACGAAAATTATATATGGAGGTGGTAACGAGCCTCAAACATGAGGAAGACGACTGAGGAGGATAGTATAATAAAACAAATCTACCTAACCTAACGGTGGATACTCTGCTCATCTGCTGGGTAGATATCTACAAAGTGATGTTACCTACACGACAATGACTTTGCGTTTTGATTTGGCCGAGCAAAAGCGACTTTTGTGAGCAAGTGAGATGAAAAATAATTAATAATGCGTATGAAAGGAAAATACCTACTTACAGTAAAAGAGTTTAAGAAAGACGCCCCTTAAGCGCGGCAGTTGAACATAAGGAGAATACTTGTTTTTCATTGAACACCCTCACCAAGCATGAATCCTTTATATTGGGAGGAGCTTTTGGGCAACCCGTTAATCTGGGCCATTTTGGGTCTATTTTTATCAAGCCTAGCTAAGAACATAAGACCCCTCTTAGTGCCAGAGTATAAGTGATGAGCCGGAGATCGCTTGACGAAACGCAATTGTGGACACGCCACTCGTGCATGTGGATACTTCTTGTGAAGAGGGTAACATCGATGTTGGATGAACGCCCGCGACGTTGTTGTCCTTTCTTCGATGCTTGGCTTCGGCACCCTCCCCATAAGATGTTATAAATGTTGCAATAATTTCAGACTAATCATATACCTATATCATACAATAAACTGCGTGCCAGCGCGAGCAGGTGTCCGCTCCGCGCCCCTTACCCCGCGCCTGGCCTCACTCCTGCATCATGTCAACACATCCATTCTATTAAAATTAAACAGTTATTATCTAACAATTTTATCAGCGATTAAATCGAAAGCCGATTTAGATAAGGGTACGTTTTGTTTGTTTTGAAATTGAGTTGCACCTAGCGCTGAACCGACTTGGTTCGCACTTTGAAAGTCGCCTGGTCATCTCCCGCTGACGTCGTAATGCACTGCGCAAGCACAGTATCGGCCGTTGCTTCACGTGCATGTTGGCATGGCACGTGGAGTTTGGCACGTGGCGTTTGGCGTGTGGCGCTTGGCGGATTTAGCACTTTATTTTTGCTTATTGAAAGAAATCATAGTAATACTCCAACCAATAAAAGAGTCGGGCGCCAAAGTCCTAGTAGAGTATTTACACCATCTTGAGGGGAATAAAGGAGTTGGGTAGTTAGTTTGTGTCTGGAGTGCGGTGAGGATATTTGGTCGAGTTGGACCAGTGTAAAAGTGTTCTTAAGAAGTAAATTAAATTAGGGAGTAATATAAGATGGGTGTAAATAAACTACTGTTCTGAATCTTTATAATACGTCAGGAATTACAAAAATCTATTTCATGTTTGAGACATGTTTACAACATTGTGAACTTGCAATATATCTGTTCGTGAAGACAAAGTCTTTGTAACCCTAGAAAACGCCCAAGAGATTAAGAACCACTAAAGATGATGTCAAGAAGAATGGTGATACTCCGATATATATATTAACCTATATTACAATATAATTTTGCTGTGCAGGACCAACACGACATATTCATTTTTAAAAAATGAGTTAAAATGAAGTAGAGCATACTGCTAGTCAAACATGACATTCTTGTTGACATAATTAACTTGACACTTTGTGTGATTGTGCACACATTGCTACTCGTTACGTAGTAATAGAACTCACATTCTTGCAGTTTGAAAAACAAAACACTACGAGCCATCGTGGATTGACCAAGCTATAATAATTTGGTAGTTCCCTCTAGGTCAAATTGTATAAATCTGTTAAGTAATGTTGCAAAAATGTCTCTTATAATGTCTCTTATAATGATGGTATAGGACAAGGTTTTGGTTTAATAATGAGCCAATATCTCAACCATCCAGTGACTAACCAATGTTTTCCAGGAGCTAGTTTTAATTATTTAATAAATAGCCTCAAGGCGGAGAATATGACAGGCTTCACAAACACTATTTTGATGTTTGGAGATAGTTTTAATATAAAAAAGGGTCACATTATAAAATGCATAGAAAAACTTTTATTATTACACAATAAAAGTCAATGTAAATTTGTTCTGTGTGAATTTCCTTACTGCAGCACATTAACTAAGAAAGAAAATACGCATATTTATAATCTGAATCTTTTATTATACAACCTGACATTCCGTCACAGCGACGCAATATTTTTCTTTGACATAAATAAATTTACATCCTTATGTTGGTTGACTAAAGATAAACTATATCTGTCCAAAAAATGTAAGCATAAGGTTGCATCACTGTTAGCATACAATTTAAACGATGCAGTTACAAGTTTTGTAACACAGTCTTTGACAATTATACAATTTGTACTAATAGTACTGATATTTCTATTCTTGACCAGAGTAGGTACTTATGCTAGTACTGTCATAGATTGTAATATATCTTTAAACTAGTTGATAAGACAAAGGAGGAGCTCTGCAACTTGAACATTGTACACCAAAATATAAAGAGCCTCACCGGCAAAGACTTAGAAATTGAACTATTTGTTGAAAAATTTAATGTGCACATTCTATGTATTACAGAGCACTGGCTCACTAGCTCACAGTTAGCAGTTAATATTAATAATTTTTTATTGTCAAGTGTGTTCTTCAGAATGACTGCAATTCATGGTGGATCTCTAATTTTTGTACGTAACAACCTAAAATGTAAAAATCGAAAAGATATAGTTGGTCTTTCTGTTGAACGCATTGTTGAACTATTTTGTGTGGAGTTGGAACAATTTGTTGTAGTGTGCGTGTACCGCCCACCTACTGGGGACTATGATTACTTTGAGGAGACAATGGAGGAGGTGATGAAGCGATTGAGTACTTCTACTAAAAAAATACTGATATGTGGTGATTTTAATGTTGATATTTTACAAGTAAACTCAATGTCTCTAAGGTTTCTTAACTTATTTAAATGTTTTAATTTAAGACACGCTTTTAATGAACCTACTAGAATTACAGCCACTTCAGCTTCTTGTTTAGATAATATATTTTACAATACTGATATAGTTGACAAGATGATAATTAACAAATTAAGCTCTGATCATTGCGGTCAACTTACCTATCACTATTCTAAACAACAAACCCATGAGCAACCAATGGTTAAAGTTCAGGCCAATAACTGAAGGTAAATTAGAGAGATACATAAGCGTAATTTGTAGCAAAATTCCAAGTCTATCTTTTGTTAATCGTGACCCTAATATTCTTTTTGGTGCACTTTTTGAGACAATCGACAGTGAGTTTTCTAAAATATTCAATTTAAATATTCAATTTAAAACGTGTAAACTGGGCTACTGTAGGTATTTATAAAAGTAGAGATAAATTGTATGAGTTGTATCATGAAAAACAGTATAATCACAGTCAAAAATTTTCGGAATTTGTTAAAAATTATTCAAAAACATTCAAACGCGTATGTATTAATGCAAAATCCATACACATGAAAGAGTTACTAATTAGAGCTGACAATAAGATACAAACCTCGTGGAACATAATAAATAACGCAACTGGCAAAATTAAACCTCGCCATATGAATTATGAATTAATTATTGATAATAAAAAAATAAACAATAAAAACGAGGTTGTTAATGCTTTTGAAGACTTCTTCCAAAAAGTACCTATCTTATTAACAGATTCGCTAAATTCGTCTCCTACGTCAGCCCAGAGGTTACTAAGAGACAATGTGAAAGAGTGCAACATTCTATTTAAATTTAATTATGTAACTGCTTTTGATATTATAAAAACATTTAAACTACTTAAATCAAAGAGGACTGGCGATCTGTGGGGGTGGTCAGTAAAAGTAATATCTAATATAATAAATGTCATTGCTCCACACTTAGCTGTTATTTTTAATGAATGTGTAGACTCAGGTACTTTTCCGAACCTAATGAAACATGGAAAACTTATTCCACTTTTTAAATCAGGCGACCAAGCAGATCTTAATAAATACAGACCAGTTTCAATATTGCCAACACTAAGTAAGGTCTTTGAAAAAATAGTTTTAAATCAACTGCTTAGTCATTTTAACTTAAATAACTTACTTCATCCTGACCAATATGGTTTCACTAAAGGTCGCAATACTACTGATGCAGGTGCAAAACTATTAAAACACATCTTTGATGCCTGGGAAAGATCTAAGAATGCTATTGGCGTATTCTGTGACTTGTCCAAGGCTTTCGATTGTGTTGACCATAAAACTCTTTTGCTTAAGTTAAGCCAATATGGCATTAAAAATGTTGCACTTAATCTCATTGCCTCTTATCTTAGTGATAGAACTCAAACGGTATGCATTAATGATATAAAGTCACGTGGCTCATCTCCTAAAATGGGCGTTCCACAGGGTTCAATTTTGGGTCCTTTTCTATTTTTAGTGTATATCAATGATTTACCATACCATGTTAGCGACATTTGTGAAATTGTACTGTTTGCTGATGACACATCTTTAATTTTTAAAACTGATAGAAATAAATGTGACTTTGACGATGTAAACCGTGCTGTATCGCATGTGTCGCATTGGTTTACTGCTAATAATTTACTATTAAATGCAAAGAAAACTAAATGTGTTGAGTTTTCTTTACCGAATGTAAAAAAAATAAATAAGTCTTTAATGATAAATGGTGAAACGCTAAAGATGGAGAGTTCTACAGTCTTTCTAGGAGTGACCTTAGACTGTAAACTTCAGTGGAACGCTCATATAGAGTCACTGACAGCTAAACTTAGCTCAGCAGCATTTGCAGTGAGAAAAATAAGACAGTTTACCGATGTAGAAACAGCTAGACTGGTTTATTTTGCTTACTTCCACAGTGTGATGTCTTATGGCATCTTGTTGTGGGGAAAGGCTGCTGACATAAATTCTGTCTTTATACTTCAGAAACGACCAATTCGGTCGATTTATAAACTTAAACCACGCGAGTCCCTTCGAGTCAAATTTAAAGAAATAGGAATTCTTACAGTAGCCTGTCAATACATATTCAATAACCTTGTCTTTGTTAAACAAAATATAAATATGTATAAACAGAAAAAGGATTTAAACGATCGTCTTCCTAGAAACGGACATAAGTTAGTCATATCAGCTTATCGCCTCCGAAAAGTACAAAAATCTTTCGTAGGATTGGGTGTACTCTTCTACAACAAGATGCCCAATTCAGTTTTAGATCTGCCATTGTATAAGTTTAAACAATGTATTAAAACTCACTGAGTCAGGGTTATTATACAAGTAGCGGCACGAAACTCTAGCGCTGACCGTTATTGCGCAGAAGTAAAAATTTAGGTATCATGGGGGAGCTTGAGGAATGAGGGGCGGGCGTGCGTAGCGGCGATTGGCTCCCCTGTCGCATTCCGTCCCCCGCACCGAAACGACGCGACGCGGACTTCCAGTGTACAGTCTCGCTCTGAGTTGCATTGTTATTATTGTTAATTTTCAGTTGGTTTGTTAAATATAATTATATATTTTGTTGTTTTTTTAAGTTTGTTTATGAATTTAAAGGGAATAATATACCTAGAAGAAATACCGTTTTGCGACGCCAGGCGTGTTACCATTGCCTGATTCAGATTAGACTAGTCTTATATCTATAATAAAAATTGAGAATATAATAATGTTTTATTTTTCTACTCCCCGTAAGCTTTTCAAAATTTATTTATTCATTTATGGTAACTATCCATATATTTTAATATTTTTATATTTTTAATATTTTAATATTTTTTACTATATAATTATGTCTTAAGTAATACGAAATCTTTGGAAATTAGAACTATGAACTATAACATATATAAGCACAAACACGCACGTAACGTACACAAACACATACACACACACGCATGCACGCACACACACACACACATATTAAAACGATGTCGTAACATGATTTGATATTAATTAGGTAATTAAAGTAAATATTGTATTGCGTACGCGACGGTACCGATGCGCAGCCATCCCTACTACGTTTCGTTCAGCGCTAGACTTACATGCCGCTAGTTATACTATCGATGAATTTTTAAATGACAAAGATGTTCAAAGGCAATTGGATAGGCTTTCAACTTCACACAGGAAGTAAAATAAATAACTTTATGTAACAACACACTTACTATTGTAAAATTGATAATATTATAAAAAGAGCAACTGTTTAGTTTCTTGCCGGCTCTTCTCAGCAGGGCCTGCCTTCCGAGCCGGTGGTAGAGTCACTACAAATAGTCCAATTTGACGTTTCAAAAGTGCTTGTAATAAGCCTACTTGAAATAAACGATTTTGAATTTGAATTTGAATTTAAAGAAGATATATTTTATGCTCCCATATTTCAGCTGAATAAAATCTTATCTTATAGCTATAGCTACCTACTGTAACGTATCTAGGCATAATTTTTATCAAATATAATAATTAAATAGTTATCTACTATTTAGGTAAGTAGATAACCTTAATTGAAATAAAAATAGGTAAAAAAACTTTTTAAGTTAAACGGTTTTATGTTAAACATACATTGCAATGTTTAAGATAAATGTACTAAAAATCAAAAAATAATAAAATAGATACAGTCGTGGGAATTATAAGCATATGCATAGACTAGACTAAAATAAAACCGTGGGGCACGTCAATTGTCTACAAATTATCGACTTAATGTGCGATAGAAGAATCGTTTAATTCGTCGTTAGGCAGTTGGCCCGCAGACGGTGAGGAAATTACTTACTATTTTCTTGCTCATGGAAATTCCAATAGTTATACATATCCATGTAAATAAAAGAGATGTTTCAACTAGTTTATCGTTGGACATTCACACTGCTAGCTGGCGAGGAATCGTTTCACTGCTCGTAGTTTGACTTTAATCGACAAAACATATGATAAAAGTACTACTCGCTCACCACTATGAAACCCTAAAACTCGCTTATAATCGAGCTTGTACTACTTTGAGTTGAACAACTGCTTAATTATAGTGTAACATTACAAAACAAACATTTTAATCAACGATTTTAGACAATTGACGTGCCCCACGGTTTTATTTTAGTCTAGTCTATGCATATGCTTATAATTCCCACGACTGTATCTATTTTATTATTTTTTGGTTTTTAGTACATTTATCTTAAACATTGCAATGTATGTTTAACATAAAACCGTTTAACTTAAAAAGTCTTTTTACCTATTTTTATTTTCTAGTTTTTAGTTCGCATTCTGTTTAATTCATTCAGATACCTAAATTACAGATTCAATTTCTAAATTTAAATCTTATTATTATACGCCATTTAGTGGCTGCGCCCATCTTAAATATTGAGGTTGTATAGTGCACTGTATTCTTCTTGTCAAGCCCTTTTATTTGATACCCATATTGGTGGGATTGATAAAAAATTGTTGTCAGCCATTTGGTAGCGGCGGCCATCTTAGATTTCAATTTTGCATAGTAAATTGTATTCTACTTGTTGAGACCTTTCATTTGATACCCATGTTGATGGGATTGATAAAACCTAAGTTATCCGCCATTTTGTAGAGGCCGCCATCTTGGATTTTAATTTTATATAGTACATTGTATTCTACTGGTTGAGCACTTTCATTTGATACCCCTATTGATGGGATTGATAAAACCTACGTTATCCGCCATTTTGTAGCGGCCGCCATCTTGGATTTAAATTTTTTATAGTATATTGTATTCTGCTTGTTGAGCCCTTTCATTTGATACCCATATTGATGGGATTAATAAAACATAAATTATCTGCCATTTTGTAGCGGCGGCCATCTTGAATTTATAATGATAATAAATAAACATAATTGTATTGTCACCAAAATCCAAAGTGTATACAAAATTTCAGATTAATCGGTGAAATTTGAATTACTAAATTTGACCCAAGAATAAATAAAACAAACGGGGTGAGCTAAATAAAAAAAAAAATTAACAAAAAATAAAAACGCCTTCAAAACGCACTAAAAAGTAAAAAATAACTACATCATTTACTTACTTTAATTTACTTAATCACATATATGAAGTCGGTGCCACCCGAGCTTTCTACTTTAAAGTCTTTACCTAAACTTGGATGGCACCGACTTCATAGATGTGATTAAGTAAATTAAAGTAAGTAAATGACGTAGTTATTTTTTACTTTTTAGTGCGTTTTGAAGGCGTTTTTATTTTTTGTTAAAATTTTTTTATTTCATACTTTTTAGTGCTTTATCAACAACGAACATACTAATAAACCTACTCGAACTAAACCATACGTACCAATATTCACTAGCTACTTATAACATTCCGACGCCCCTGCAAAAGTGCATATAAAGTTTGAAGAGTTTCCTCGAGTTTTCGTAGATCTCAACATTGGACATGACATAGTAAACATTAAACTAACTGGAAACTATAACAGTTCAAACTTCTCATTGAGACATTCATCAATCAAGCCCAATCACAAAGTAGCTACTGTAAACCGTTAAAGAGCTCCCTCAGCTGTCCTTCTTCTTCATCGCCAGACCTTCAATGACAGTCACAGCCCATCTAAATATAAAGTTCTCATTGAGACAAATTAATCGAGCCCAAACACAAGGTAGCTACAGTAAAGCGTTAAAGAGCTCCCTCAGCTGTCCCTCGTCTTCATCGCCAGACCCTTAATGACAGTCACAGCCCATCTAAATGTAAAGTTCTCATTGAGACAAATTAATCGAGCCCAAACACGAGGTAGCTACTGTAAAACCTTACGGAGCTCCCTTAACTGTACTTCGTCTTCATCACCAGACCCTCAATGACAGTCACAGCCCATCTAAATGTAAAGTTCTCATTGAGACAAATTAATCGAGCCCAAACACAAGGTAGCTACTGTAAAACGTTACGGAGCTCCCTTAACTGTACGTCGTCTTCATCACCAGACCCTCAATGACAGTCACAGCCCATCTAAATATAAAGTTCTCATTGAGACAAATTAATCGAGCCCAAACACAAGGTAGCTACAGTAAAGCGTTAAAGAGCTCCCTCAGCTGTCCCTCGTCTTCATCGCCAGACCCTTAATGACAGTCACAGCCCATCTAAATGTAAAGTTCTCATTGAGACAAATTAATCGAGCCCAAACACGAGGTAGCTACTGTAAAACCTTACGGAGCTCCCTTAACTGTACTTCGTCTTCATCACCAGACCCTCAATGACAGTCACAGCCCATCTAAATGTAAAGTTCTCATTGAGACAAATTAATCGAGCCCAAACACAAGGTAGCTACTGTAAAACGTTACGGAGCTCCCTTAACTGTACGTCGTCTTCATCACCAGACCCTCAATGACAGTCACAGCCCATCTAAATGTAAAGTTCTCATTGAGACAAATTATTCGAGCCCAAACACAAGGTAGCTACTGTAAAACGTTACGGAGCTCCCTTATTGTACTTCGTCTTCATCGCCAGACCCTCAATGACAGTCACAGCCCATCTAAATGTAAAGTTCTCATTGAGACAAATTAATCGAGCCCAAACACAAGGTAGCTACTGTAAAACGTTACGGAGTTCTCTTATATATATAGATCGGCTCCATCATCAGATCGACTCCAGACCTTCATCAAATTGTAGTGCTTTTAAATACTTACCGGAAAAATTAACAAACGTACTTGTTGTCCCTACAATTTTTGAAAGTTCCCCTCGTTTTCTCCAGCATCCCATCATCAGATCCTGGTTTCCTTGTCATGGTACCACCACCAGACTATCTACTTTCCAACAAAAAAAGAATTATCAAAATCGGTTCATACACGACGAAGTTATGCGCGAACACACTTAAAAAAAATATATCGATTCGATATATTTCGG
This sequence comes from Mycalesis mineus, assembly GCA_034621355.1. Lineage (NCBI taxonomy): Eukaryota > Metazoa > Arthropoda > Insecta > Lepidoptera > Nymphalidae > Mycalesis > Mycalesis mineus. The sequence continues at coordinate 231,612 of JAXAVZ010000271.1, read as the reverse complement.
TCGAATTGAGAAACTACTTTTTTTTGAAGTCGTTTAAAAACCGTTTAAAAAGCTCGTGTCAGAGAACGGCTACCAGCCGTTCGCACTCCTGCATTTCTGCTACGCTCAATATTTAACCTAATTTTATATTTGACATGTTTTTTTCTGAACCGGAAGTGCATATTCTAAATAATTTTCTCAAGATGCTTACCACCTACAAATATGGATTGTTAGGGTTGTTTGTTTGTTATACACTCCTCAAAAAATTTCCGTTTAGAAGTTGAAAGGGAACATATAAATAGTGCAGACAGACAGACAACAATAATTTAAAGCATATCGCAGAAATATGTACAATTAAAATAAGCTTGCGCCGGAGAACGGTTTCTAGCCGTTCACTCTTGCGTATCTGCTACGCCCGATATATGTTATGCTTTACTTAAATATCAACCTCACGTTGCCAAACCCAGAGCAAAACTATTAGGCATGTTCCTAAACCCGCCAACCCACAGTGGAGCAGAATGGTCCACAAGTCAGGAAGACAGGGCATAGCCAAAAAATTCATTTTTGGCTGGTGGGAGGCTTTTGCCGTGGCTAGTTACCACCCTACCAACAAAGACGTATCGCCAAGCAATTTAGCGTTCCGGTACGATGTCGTGTAGAAACCGATAGGGGTGTGGATTTTCGTCCCACTCCTAACAAGTTAGCCCGCTTCCATCTTAGACTGCATCATCACTTAACATCAGGTGTGATAGCAGTCAAGGGCCAACTTGTAGTCTATAAAATAAAAATAAAAAATAATAGACAGGTTCTTATAGTGGGCCATTAAAATAGTTATTAAACCCTACATAACCCTAAGCCTACCAACACACTAGCATTGTGAGTCTAAGCTTCAGATATTTCCCACAAATCAGGTTCTTCTAGTGGGCCTTTCCTTTCCAACAAAAAAAAGAACCATCAAAATCGGTTCATAAACGAGGATGTTATTCGCGAACACACTTAAAAAACATTTCCCTCTTTCTGACGCAGTCGGGTAAAAAAAAGTGGCTAAGAAAACTCCTTAGGCTTTTTCCTATAAGAATATGTCATCATAAATAAATAAATAAATAAATAAATAAATAAATAAATATTATAGGACAATTACACACATCGCTATATAGCCCCAAAGGAAGCGTACTCGTAAGTAGCTTGTGTTATGGGAGCTATGATAAGTGATGAATATTTTTATATATATTATACATAGTATTTATGTATAATATATATAAAAATATTATAATATATAGATAAACACCCAGACACTGTCAAACATCCATGCTCACCACATAAACATTTTCCAGATGTGGGAATCGAACTCACAGCCTAGGACGCAGAAGCAGAGTCACTACCTACTGCGCCACTCGGCCGTCATATTGGGGATCGGCCAAGCCGTTTGGAAGATCTAGGGGAACGTATAAATAGTGCGGACAGACGCACAGACAACAAGAATTTATAGCATTCCACAGAAATGCAATATTGTATTATAGAACTAGGTATGTACCGTTTTATAAAATTAGAAATCTGTTTCTGCCCATTTTATGAACTGCTGAAAATAAAACGATACAGCGCCATCTGGATTAGGAGAAGTTAAACTTTATTTCGTTCTATGGAGCAAATGAGTTTTCAGCGAGCGGCTGCGTAAAGACGTAAACACTCGTAACGCCAAATTATATAGAAAATAAAAAGCATTTACTCACGCTATAACTAGATGGCGCTGCTTCAATTCCATAAAAAGGACAGCCAAAAATTGTACAGAAGTCTGCCCCAGAGATGCCCAGAGTTGATATCTATGACGTTAAATAGTACAGATCTTCTATTTACATAATAAAAAAGTAACATGTAACTATGCAGTCGCTGATAAAAATTATAAAGATTGAAAAAAGTTGATTTTTCATACTTTGACGACAGTCACGTGATTTGGAACACAAAAAATCGATTGATATTCTTAATTTTTTGATAATTTTCAGTGATTGCTATGAAACATAGGTAATTGTTTAAAATTCATTGTGTATTTAAATAAAATACTTAAATATGAGCATACGTTTGGACAGCTTGGGGCAAATTTTGGCAATGTCCTTTGCGTTACGTTTTTATGCAGGGACTCTGTAACAAACTCACACCAGGCACTGTGTACATCTTCATGTTACTAGCTGAATAGCATTCCACCACTGTACAGCCAGCTAGCTATATTTTTCTTCAAATTAACGGGTAAACTATAATCTGTAAAATTTCAATTAATATAAATGAAATGTATGTAAACGACGAATTACTTAATTTTTATCCATAACTTGGTTCACAACTGTTGGCAGCATTGTATACTGTTTGACTATAGACAATATAGTGGCCTCATTTGCTGTATTGTGGTACCGCGTTTAAACTATAGATAATAGACTAGGGGCGGTACTCGTCAGGCGTTAGGCTATAAAATATGCCCCTATGGATAATTGTGATCATTCACATTAGTGTCAGAATCTTGTGCAGTCATAATGTTTGACCACTGTAGAATCTGTGCTTGTAATGTTTAATTAAGTAATTACTGTAATAATGATCATATTTGATGTCTTTATAAATAAATTGTTATTAAGTTTGTCTTTTGGTGTTTTAAGTTGTATTCCCTTCTGGCTGTTTGTTAACACAACAATCCCACATCATTGGTGCTTTTGCTCAAAATAGCTGTGTCTATACATATCATTTGTTTGAATTGATCATCAGCAATCCCACGATGTTTGTGCTGTAGTAACTATACATTTAAATAGGTTGTTCTAATGATACGTGCCATTGACTAATGTCGGTGGGTACTTTTAAAAATCAATAAAATGTATGAAAATTATGAATTTTCCAATCTGCAGAACTTGGCTCAGTGCACTCTTACAATTTTGTTGCCATATTAACTATTGCTGCAAATGGCTACATTTAACCATACGGTACTATTTTTGTTGGCCGGCATTTTCAGAAAAGGCCCAAAAATGTATGGAACCTGAATATAATTTTATTTTTAATTGCACACCAAATGTCTGTACTATTTGGAAAGTTTATATGGACGTTGTGAGCTCCTCTAAATTATAATTTTTTCATTTTAGTGAATGTCCCGTTAGAATTGTAAATTGAAACAATATCTTAAGTACCTCCCGGTATATACAATAATTTATTTTATAATTTAAACATTGTATATATTTCAGAGTCAATTAACTGTCCAAAAAGTCTGATTATGCTGACTGATTTGAAAAATATATATTTTTTGGGAAGGTTTTTGATGGATAAAAATTATATTAACGAGTATTTTTCACTCTTGAGTTAGCCTTCAGAATAAATAAAAAGTGCTCCTAAATCTTTGACAAGAAGACACATTGCAGAAAGAGAATAGCACTAAAAGAAACGAACAAACTCTTCCGTCTACTAAATAGATATCTGAACAAAATCGAATTCTTAATTCATCATCGTATATATAACATAGATCTTGATAATCTTTCATGCTTTTGGTCGACCTCCCTTCGCAATGTAGAAATAGTAATATTTTAATTTCGCCATAACTTCAAAACCAAAAGTCCAATTTTAATCTTTTAAATACCAAATATTATCTACATAAACTGTACGTGATGAAGTAATTTATTTTGATAAGGATTAATAGCATGAGTAAAATAAATGCGTTTAAATGTAGTCCAAAAAAAATTAAGATTGCAAGTAAAAAACTGGTTGTTGGCCTCCACTCGACATAGATTGAGTATAGTGTGTCGCGGACTTTTGGTAGATATTTATAAGATCTCTAATCTAGCGATGAGAACATTTTATGGTTCTATCTTTTATAGTTTAGGCAGCATACGCAAAAATAAGGTTCAACTATTCTGGATGAGGTTTTTACACCTTCGTCCGAAAACCGCCAAATATTTTACGGTATAAACCCTATTTTGTTCCAAAACCCCGCCATTTTAAAATTTAATGTTACTCGTGGATAAATGTAGCTTTCGAATGTAAAAGAATTTTTAAAAACGGTCCAGTAGTTTTTGAGCCTATTCATTACAACCAAACAAACAAACAAACAAACAAAGTTTTCCTCTTTATAATATTAGTATAGATTGCACACCAAATGTCTGTGCTATTTGAAGGAGGTTAGTTGAATATATTTTTATTTTAGTGAATAGTACGTTAGAATTGTAAATTGAAACAATAATTTATAAGTACCTCTAGGTATATACAATAATTTATTTTAATAATTTATATGATATTATATATATTACAGAGGTCGAAACAGGTTAACTGTCCAAAAAGTCTGATTATGCTGACTTAGATTTGTAGAAAATCTGACTATATTAACAGATTTTTTTGTAGGTAGTAGGTTTTTTGTAGGGATAAAAATAATTAACGAAACTTTTTAGTCATTAAGTGAGCCATTGACTATCGACAATCAAAAGTGCTCCTAAAGTCATTTGATTGGGATCGATTAAGCTGTCTTAATGAGAACTAATACATTAAAATAGGCTTGTCTACTCATTAAACATCTGATGATAATGGGAAGAGATTAAGGGAGCTCCGGAACGGTTTACAGTAGCTACCTTGGTTTGGCTTGATAATCTTTCTCTTTTAGTACTGTACCTCCTAAATTGTCTGTGACTGTCATTGAAGATCTACTCATGAAGACAAACTACTTTAACCGACCAATGTAAGCAAATCAGACTATCTGACTAGTTTCGACCCTGATATTTTTAACAACACTCTTAAGGAATGGAGAGTTTTAAGGGGCTGTACGTCCTGAGGGAGGTGATGAAGACGAAGACCGGTGGGAGGCGACTGTCATAGCCACCCGGTGGCTGGCGACTAATTTGTCTCACGACCGGTGCATTAAATGGCGACTGCAAGACGACCGGTGGAAGACGACTGCAGTTAAGGAGCCCTCGACCGGTGGCAGGCGACTGTGGGAGGGCTCAAAATGTCCAAATGAAAGTTTAAGGTTCATATTCAATTAGTGTAAGGTCTACTAACTCTCGCCACTGATGAGATCTACGACAACCAGATACTCTGACACTTTATAAAATTTTGCAGGGATTCGAATGTATAAGTTCCAAAACTGGTACCATTTTGAAATTTAATGAAACTTGTTTATTGAAAATAAATTAAGCAATTCAGTAAGTAAAACAAAAATTGAAAATGTGTGACAAAGATAATTATTTCAGTTTTATATCACTGATACTCCTGTGGAACAACCTATACTTATAGTAATTAACTCTAAGCCCATACTGCAGAACGAAGATTACTGGACTCTAAATAATTCGGTTACCTGTTTAGCCGAGTTTCTCAATTTGACGCATATATTGTATTATTTTTTATGTATGATAACGCATAACTTTTTCTAGAGTAGTAGGATTTTAATAATTCTTTTTTATTAGAAAGGTATATTTCCGAAATGGTACCATAGTTATCACATTAGGATCTAATAATGAGATCGTGGGAAACGGAAATATAAAGGCCATCACGATTTTCTGTTGATTTAACTAGGCTATGTGTTTACATGGTTTAAATATTTATTAGTACCTATCATTTTATAAGCCTTAACTCAGTATTTTTTGCCACGGTCGTGTTTACTGTTAGTAATTATTAATATTTATGTCTGTATGCCTGTAAAATTTAAACCAGCTGGAGTTCAGTCTATATGTTAGTTGAGTCGTAGTAATATTTATGCTGCAAAGGCCAAGGCTCAAATCTCTAGCCCTCCACCAGTAAAATACTACTGAGGATTAAAAGCTAGGCAAAACTATAGAGCACTCAAATCATCATATAATTCCTATTGGTCCAGTCAATTCAGAAATCGCAACAGCATAGATAAAAATGAATTTTTTTCCACTGCCACATGCATGAATCATCAAAAGAGCATAGGATTGCATGACCCTTTCACAAGTGCTGACCTCCCCAAGCAACAAATGAGACACGAAATCATAGGCCTACTTTGTAATATTGATTAAAGCATGACCGAGCAGCCCTGAGAGTTGTCTGTATCAGGCAGGGCCAGTGAAGAATTCTGCTGTACCAGAAGACCAGAGTTTACATCTATACTAAGTTAGGGTCAGAATATTGTTTGCTTCAATGTGCATTTTTGTTAGCGAAATAAAATTATGTAATTTTGTTATTAGCAGTAAGTAAGTTGGGACTGATGTAAGAATTTAGTAAAAACTTCACATTTTAAACTCGGGTTGTACTTTGCAGTACTCGGTTAACGCACCTGGGCGGTAATGCGCCGGGCGGTACGGCACCGGGCGGCATCACACCGGGAGGCAGCACGCCCGGTGGTAGCGCGCCCGGTGGCAGGGCGCCAGGCGGCAAGGCGCCGGGCGGTAGAGCACCGGGTGGCAGAGCGCCGGGCGGCAGCGCGCCGGGCGGCAAGTAGTGCAGCGCGGCGGGCGCGTACATGGCACGAGGCGGCTCGCGCATCAGCTCGTGGTACAGGTTGAGCGCGTCCACCAGGTCCGCGCTGAGCTGCGTGAGGCGCGCGTGCCTGCGGTCGGCGCGCTCCAGCGCCGCGTCCACCAGCGGGCCGCACGCCGCCGCGCGCGCCTCCAGCGCCGCCAAACCGTCCGCGTCGCGCGCCGCCGGGTCCGCCTCGTGCAGCGCGCTCAGCGCCGCATCCACCACCGCCTCGTCGATGCCGACCGGCTCTGGCACGGGCTCCTCGAATGTTACACTGCGGCCGGGCGGCGCGTCGGCGGCGGCCGGCTCGCTCAGATCGGCGGTAACGAAATTGGCGGGGAACAGCCCCTCGCCGCGCTCTGTGTGCCCCTTCCACCAGTTGGGGTCGCTGCACTCCGTCACGTGCACTAGCTCGCCGGCCGAGAACGTCAGCTCGTTGTCTTCGGCCGCCTCGAAGTCGTAAAGCGCGCGCACGGTGCGAGCGACCGCGGGCGGCGCGGGTGCGGGCGCGGGCGCGGGCGGCGCGTCCACACGCGGATACAACCCGCCTCCGCCGCCGCCACCCGCGCTCGCCCCCGCACCCGCCTCGCGCAGCGACAGCGCGATGGCGCGCTCCAGCTCCTCCTGTTCGCGGCGTTCGACGGCGGCGGCGGGCGCAGCCGCGGGCGTGGGTGCGGGCGCGCCGCCCTCCTCGGCCACCAGCTTGGCGTGCAGCGAGGGGATGAGGTCGAGCTGCGGGTCGTCACGGAACTCGCCGTCGGCCCACTTGCGCAGTAGCGCACGCAGGCGGGCGCGCACAGGCGGCTGCGCGCGCGCCAGCAGGCGGCGGAACTCGGCCTCGAAGTCGCGCGAAGCCACTTCCAGATGGAAGGCGCGGCCGCAGTTGGCCACGCACGCGTCCAGCAGCGTGGCGGCATGCACCTGCACGTGCGGGTCGGCGTGCGCCAGGCGCCGAAGCACGGCACGCAGGCAGTCGCGCGCGGCGCCGGCGCTGGCCCCCGCGCGGTCACAGATCTCCAGGATGAGGCCCCACTCCTCGCTGGTGCTGGTCTCACTGGTAGCGCGCTCTGCAAGGACAGTTACTTTTATATAACATGCTGCAAATAAATAATATTATAGACCAGTAGTAGTAGGCAGCAGATGCCTTTAAAAATAATAAAAAACCAAAAAAAACGCAGTAGGAGAATATTACAACTTCCGGACCCCAGATCGCCCGTAAATTATGTTTCCTTTTATTTTTATAATATTCTCCCCCTTTTCCAATGTGTTTCATCCTACTGCGATTTTTTGGTTCATGAGAAAAAGGGCTAAGTGTAAAATTATTAAAAATGTTTGTGTTATATAATGTAACTAAAAATTTGCAGATTCCGTAATTTTTCCATCATCTGTGCTATATGACGTTGTTTTGTACCAAATTTCAAGATTCTAAGTTTACGGGATCTACCCAGTAGGTTTTGATTTAGTTGAGTCTAGTAATGAGTTAATATGTGGCTTATATTACTATTTTGTTGACATGAAAGCTTGATTTTGTTACAGCTTAAAGATAATAGGCAGCATGTTTTATATATTATAGACCCGAGTATTTGATATGAATTTCAATTTAATATCTCTACATGAGAAAAGGGAATAAGCTTAAAATTATTAAAACATTTTTATTATATAATGTAACTAAAATTTTACAGTTTTCGCAATTTTTCCTTTATCTGTGTTATGTTACTTCGTACCAAATTTCAAGATCCAAGTTTATGGGAAATTTGGCATAAACGGCTGTATCTTTTGATTGCCTTAGCCTAGAAGTTTGATTTTTTCACAACTGTAAGGGAGAGTAGATCTGAGTATTTGATATAAATTTCAGCTTGATACCACCACGCGTTCCTGAGTAAAAGGGTCTTGACAGACAGGCGGACGGACAACAAAGTGATCCTATAAAGGTTCCGTTTTTTTCTTTTTAGGTACGGTTGTTAAGGTTGCTGCTTATCTCCAATAGCTACACAAAAATTTTAACCATCACACACATCTACACAAAAATTTTAACCATCAATATTTCAATAGATAAATTAATTACTCAGGAAAAGAAATGGGGCTATCGGTTTAAAATTTACAATAAATATACAGAGTCCATCTTAGCTTTTGCAGATGACCTTGCTTTACTGACACAAAACCCAAAACAATGTCAGGACCTATTGAATGTAGTGGATGAGTTCTGTATGTAGTATGTACTGGATGAGTAGGCTAACGGCAAAGCCAAGCAAATGTCACTGTCTATGTCTGGTGAAACGAAATACTAAATTTACATCCTACGATCCGGGTCTCTCTTTCTATCTAATTAGAGATTACAACAATTTTGGGTTAAAACTAAAAAGGCCATCGGAACTCTATAAACACCTCAGAGTTACCAGAACGCATATTCTAGTTAAGTCCCATGACAAACTAGTTGAATCACTTCCTACCACCAGGTACCAGAAAACTTGACTTCAATTTTACAAACAATTTATGGCAGGGGCTCAGGTAAATAGATCCGGATTGGGTGCAAGACAGAAGAAGGAAGACATAATAAAAATTTTATCTTAATTCCTTTCCACTGATTCTCCCAGATCAGAGTAACTTAGTAAGATAGGGAAGAGCATCGGAAAGATCTTGTTATACATGTGGTAAGGCAGTGGGCACTGCAAGGCACTTATTGGTAGGATGCAAGGTGCTGCTGGACAGAGGTCTTTACTCCTGCCGCCACGATAGAGTACTAAAATAATACCTGAAGCTATAACAAGCCTTTCAGTAGCTAGAGCTCAAAAAGGGTTGATGATGAATAAAAGACAAACTAATTTTGTTAAAGCAGGCTCAAATACAAATTCCACCAACATTTATTCAATTCTTCCCGGAAGAGTTAGCTATTTTCACATCTATACCACACATATTTCTTTTTTCCAAAGAAATTAAACATATAGTACTTGTTGAGCTTACAGTGCCGTGGGAAATAAACATCCCTAAAGACCATGTATTCAAAGTGAATAAATATTATGACCTTACTTATGTATAAACTAGCCAAAAATGCCTATGTGGTTAGTTTATACACAGTAGAAGTGGGTGCGAGAGGTATACCAGTGAAGTCTCTCTATAACCTGCTAAAAGACCTTGGCCTTACTAGAAGTGCAGTAAGCTCCATATTGGAACGAGTGTCCAAAGCTGCTCTAGTAGGGTCCAGAGGAGGTGAGTGTTGACGCCGTCACCAAGAGATTTGCACAAGCTTGGCAGTGAGAATAATCTGAACAACTTATTTTACGAACACTTTTATATAAATATTTAAGTTATTTGGTTATTACTACACTGGTTTGGTTGGTAACTATACTCACTACCTTACAATCACACCTGATGGTAAGTAATGATGCCTTCTAAGGTGCAAGTGGGCTAACAAAAATGTATGGTGAATCAGCCAGAATTATCAGTTGATGTTAGTGTTTGGAAACCGAGTTCATGACTCACTTCTACATTATATATTGGTCTAGTTGGGCTCAGCAGGCCACCCACTCGGATCTCGTTCTGAATAGTGAGCGTCTATATATCCAGTCGTGTATAGCTTTAGAGATCTCGTAATACAATAAGTTAGTTGTATTTTGCTTATAAAAGAAACGGAAAACATTGCTGCAAGTAGCAGTGGAGCGCGACGTATCACGTACCCACGTCCTGGTCGAACGGAGACGACGTCCCGAAGATACCCATGGCGCAGCGCTGACGGCAACTACACTCAACTTGTTATGGTGCACCAAAAAATGTTATTAAGTTCTTTAAACGGCATGGACGTAATATTTTTCTTTGTATAACGTTATCTATTCCCTTTGTTTTTTCTTATCAGCTTCTGTTGTCACATAAGTAAATTATATTTATTATTCATCAATTTATACTTTTATGAATTTTTGTCATAGTCAATTTGTCAATGTCACAAATTGTGATTTCCACAGGTACCTAAATGATTTGAGTAACGTCACTGTCACGTAAAGCTTTAGACTAAGTATTCTATAGACTTCACATAGAAGAATAATATTTGATTTGACCGATACGAGAGTTTGCTGCATTTTACTTATTTATGGTTATTTAAGATAATACCGTATATATATAATTTTGACAGGAATGACATAATTCTTTGTTATGCTCTTACGTACTTTATTGAAGCGAAACAGATACATCGTAATTTTGCGTAAATTGGTAAAGATTTACAATCTATGCGTAGCAGCATAGTGCGGGTGACAGTTCTCAGTATGACGTTGACATCTGTCATTACCACGTGACTAGGGATATGACGTTTAGCAATTCATTTTTATCGCTGACAATACTCGCAGTATAAGCAAAAAATCAGGAACTATGATGATCTGAATTGTCACTAAATTTATCATCTTTCTAAATTAATTATGTTGCACTAATCTTAATATATAAAACTCTTCCGTTACTGAGTGATGTACTGACTGACCGACAACGCACAGCCGAAACTACTGGCCGTAGAGAGCTGAAATTTGGCACGTATATTTGTTAGGGGGAGTAGGTAACCACTAAGAGAGTTTTTCGAAATTTCCCCCCTAGGGGGAGAAAAAGGGGGTAAATTGAAAATTTTAATTTCTTAATGGATTCACTTGAAACTTTGTATGTAGGTTCCACCAGTGACGCAAGTGACCACTGAGAGAGGATTTTTGGAAATTTTTCCCCCCAAAGGGGAGAAAAGGGGGTGAAGATTTGAATTTCTTTATGGATTTACTTGAAACTTTGTATGTAGGTTCCACCAGTGAAGCAAATGAGCATTAAGAGAAGATTTTTGGAAATTTTCTCCCTAGGGGGAGAAAAGGGGAGTAAATTGAAAATTTTAATTTCTTATTGGATTTACTTGGAACTTTGTATATAGGTTCCACCAGTAAAGCAAGCGATTATTGAGAGAGGATTTTTAAAAAATTTCCCAGGGGGAGAAAAGGGGGGTAAATTTTAAATTTTAATTTCTTAATGGATTTACTTAAAACTTTGCATATAGGTTCCACCAGTGAAGCAAGTGAGCACTGAGAGAGGAATTTTCAAAATTTCCCCCCTAGGGACAGAAAAGGGGGGTAAATCGAAAGGTTTTATTTCTTAATAGATTCATTTGAAACTTTGTATCTAGGTTCCACCAGTAAAGCAAGTGATCACTGAGAGAGAATTTTCGAGAATCTCCCCCTCTAGGAGGAGAAAAGGGGGTAAATTTAAACTTTTTATTTTTTAATGGATTCACTTGAAACTTTGTAGGTAGGTTCCACCTGTGAAACAAATGAACACTAAGGGAGGATTTTTCAAAATTCCTCCCCTCTGCGACGTGCCCACGTGCCTGTCTTATTTTTGGGGTGGAATCCGTTGTGGTTACAGTTATACTACTAAAATTACGTATGGTCTTTGTAACTGTCACTTCTAATAAACCCAAAAAACCCGTGAAAAATTTGGAGCATGAAATGACTATACCAGGACTGAAACTCCTCTAAATTGAAAGCTGGATCCACCACTGGCTGGAGTCGACCTTAGGACAAGCAGTTTCTCACATGGACAGCTTTACGTTGCGTGCTCTCGCGTCACCAGTCCAGATTCACTCTACATTCTGGCCACCGAAAGCACTACATCAAACGGTGTTAAGTTTATATAGAAGCTTTGTAAATAGTTTAAAGAAATACTAATTTTATTTATATTTTATGTCAATACTAACTGTATATGCCTACTGGTTACTGAATCGAAGTCCACGCGGACGAAGTCGCGGGCAACAGCTAGTAAAATATAAACGGCTGAAACTCACGTCACGGTTGTCGGAATGTGCCTGACTAGTTTTGAACTCCGCGTTTGCTTCACGCCGCGTTACCGGAACAAGCAAGCTCATGACTAAGGAACCCGTATGGGTTCGAAACTAGTCGGGCATACTCCGACAACTGTGACGTGAATTTCAGCCGTTTATACTTTACTAGCAGTTGCTAAATAAATATTAATTAATTTAATATGCATTTTTGATCTATATAAATCCAAAAATATAGGCAGGGCCTACTTTTCATCGATAAAAGCACGTCACTATTATATCGATATTGATATCTTTATTGTGTACACTGCACTACTCTAAAGTTGTCAAAAAGTGGTTGTGTTGGCAGTATTACTGAACTTCTAGAGGTTGGTAACGATTTCATACATGAAATCAATGTGTGCTTGAGTTCAGAAATCATAATTCTTTATAAATAACGCTACGTTGTGTGTTCTAAAAGCTGATTTTTGTATAAATCTTCAAAATGGGAATTATATGGGCTAGATTAAGAGAGTACGATAGTTTTCTCTATAACTATGTTTTATTCAATAAGACACTAAGATTTAATGCGATCCTGGGCAGTTTAGGTGAACGGCGGCAGTGACGGCAGCAGCGACGGCGGCAGCGGCGGCGGTGACGGCGGCGGCAGCGGTGTCAAAACTGAGGGACGAACGGCGTCGGGGACGGCAGCCAGCGCCGCGTGCACGCTCGCCGCACTCGGACGGCGCTCGGGCGCGCGCCGCCAGCACGCCAGCACCATGTCGCGCCTGCGGACAGCGGTCCACGTCATTGCAGCGCGCGCGGGCGGCGACGTGCGTCCGCGCCCTCTACAGAGCATACTCACGTGTGCGGTGACAGGTCCGGCGGCAGTGGGGGGTGTCCGCCGCTCGTGACGTATCGCAGCACCCGCGCTGGCGCCCAGCTGCCGAAGGGACGTGCACCCAGGGTGGCCACCTCCAACAGCAACACGCCTAGCGCCCACACGTCCGAGGCGGGTGAGAACACGCCCTGCTCCAGGCTCTCGGGTGCCATCCACAGCACGGGGAACAGGCCGCGGCGCGTGGTGGCGTACTCCGGCTCTGCCGCTCCCAACTCGCGTGCCAGCCCGAAGTCGGCCAGCTTGAGCGAGCGGCGCGCGTCCACCAGGCAGTTGGCGGCACGCACGTCGCGGTGCACGAGGCGCCGTCCCGCTAGGTACTGCAGCGCGCCTGCCGCCTCGCGCGCCAGCCGCGTAAGGGCGCGCGGCGCCAGCGCGGGCGAGCCGGGCGCGCGCCGTCGCCGCAGGTAGCGCTGCAGGTCCAAGTGCCGCGCGTGCTCAAGCAGCACGAGCGGCGGACCGGCCGCCAGGCATACACCCACCAGACGCACCACGTGCGCGTGCTCCAGTGGCGCTAGCACGCACGCCTCGCGCAGCAGCTCGCTCTCCTCGGCCGGCGCTGCGCCCTCGCGTGGTTCCTTGGCCGCGACGAGCTGCGTGCCACCGTCAGGCCGGCGCAGCTCGGCGCGGTGCACGCGGCCGTAGCAGCCCGAGCCGATCTCGTGCAGCAGCCGCACGGCACCGCGGTCCACCACGTAGGTCACGAGTGCGGATGCGGCCCGCCGCCTCTGTGCCTCCAGCCGGCGCCGCCACGCCCGCTCGCAACGCGCCACCCGCGCGCGTCTTACGCGCCACGCCGCCAGCAGCGCCAACGCCGCCACCGCCAGAAACGCGGCGCTCGCGAACACGGGCGCGTCTAGGCAGTGCGGTGCGAAGTCGTCGCCCGTGCGCCACGTGGCGCAGGTGGCGCGGTCGGGCGCGGCGCAGACCGACTCGTTCCAGGCTACGGCATGAACGGCGGGCTCGGGCGTCAGGATGCTGATGACGTCTGAGACGTTCGTTTGTTCTATATATTTCAGCAACAGTCTGTAACTGGAGTTCAAACTGAGTGAAATACTTAGTCGCATACAGGTACGCAAATATCATCTGAAGCAGACTACTCGTATTTCGGAAAATTTAAAATGCAATATTCTATTTGGATAGTTTTAACAAGTAGCTTTTACAAGAGTTATGGTATAGTTCCTTTTTTTTCGTAGGGAGGAAAATCCTCATAGACACTCTTCTTGAATAGTACCGGATTCCTACCGGCTAAAAATCCTACCTCAAAAAGTGTCCCTTCCATTTGGCCTCCTACTAACGTTGCAGTCGTTCACCTTTCATCCCTTGATCTTCATAATATTTTGTAAAAAATTCGCAATCAGATTCGACTTTTCATCCGATTGTAACATAATAATCAGGCTTTCCACTCTCAATTCCTGCTTAACTCATTGCTTAATTCCTCTCTTTCAATGTTGGACCGGGGGCAATTAGGTAAACATAATGTGTTCGGCATTGTCATTGGGGTCTATAAACAATAAACAATAGGTGTTTCAGGCCTAATCACCAGAAAGGGTTTTTGCCCGGAATTTCTGGTTGCCTGGAACACAATTCACTTCTAGGCGAAAGTCTCAAGGATGCTAGAAAATATGAAAGGCAAATTACGATCTGCTGGATAGACCTAGAAAATGCGTTTGGTTCTGTCCAGCATGATCTATTGACTTTCGCCTTGAGGTGGTACAATTTTCCTGATCTAGTTATTGATTTAATCACTTCTTACTATTCAAAATTGAAATTCACCATAGCAGTAAACAATGAGTACTCAAAACCCCTACATTACAATGTGGGGCTGTTTCAAGGTTGCTGTAATCCCCAATAGCTTTTAATGTAGTCATCAATATTCTAATAGATAAATTAATTGTTCAAGAAAAGAAATGGGGCTATCGGTTTAAAATTAACAATAAATATACAGAGTCCATCTTAGCTTTTGCAGATGACCTTGCTTTACTGACACGAAACCCAAAACATGGTCAGGAGCTATTGAATGTAGTGGATGAGTTCTGCTCATGGACTGGTGGGCTGAGGGTAAAGCCAAGCAAATGTCACTGTCTATGTCTGGGGAGACGAAATACTGAATTTACATCTTATGATCCGGGTCTCTCTATTAGTGGCCAAAGTGTAACCACCATTGCTGAAGCATTGCCTTTTAAGTTCCTCGGTAGAAAGATTGATTACAAAGGACGCACACCATCCCTTGAGGTAGTCGTCGATAACTTCATAAATGACCTCAATAAGGTAGATCAACAGCCCATTAACAATATAAAAAAAGCGTGGGTCTATGACAACTATCTCACTTCACGTCTGACTTGGCCATTCCTCGTTTATGATATTGGCAGAACCCATCTGGCAAAACTAGATGCAAATGTCATAAAAACATTGAAGTCTTGGTTTGGTCTAGCACTCTCGGCTGACCCTTCAACTCTATTCAGAGATTACAATAATTTTGGGTTAAAACTAAAAAGGCCATCGGAACTCTATAAACACCTCAGGGTTACCAGAACGCACATTCTAGTTAAGTCCCAGGACGAACTAGTTGCATCACTTCCTAAAGACGAGGGTGCCGGAAAACTTGACTCTAGGCTTCAATTTTACAAACAATTTATGGCAGGGGCTCAGGTAAATAGAACCGGGTTGGGTGCAAGACGTAAAAAGGAAGACCAAGACATACTAAAATCTTTTCTTAAACAAGATGAGGACGACAACTACAAAGTGCATGCCATGAACCTAGAAATGCAAAACGAGTGGTTAAACTTAGGCGAGTTCTGCATCCCTCTGGCTCTGAAGTGGCGCGCCTTGCTGTACGATTGGTTTCCTGCCTTATTGAAATTTTATCTTAATGCCTTTCAACTGACTCTCCCAGATCAGAGTAACCTAGTAAGATGGGGAAAAGCCTCGGAAAAATCTTGCTATACCTGTGGTGAGGCAGTGGGCACTGCAAGGCACTTATTGGTAGGATGCAAGGTGCTCCTGGACAGGGGTCTCTACTCACGCCGCCACGACAGAGTACTAGAAATCATACGTGAAGCTATAAGCCTTTCAGTAGCTAGGGCTCAAAAAGGGTTGACGACGAATAAAAGACAAACTAACTTCGTTAAAGCAGGCTCAAGTACAAATTCCACCAGCAAGCCTTATTCAATTCTGGGCTCTGCTCCTGATTGGACTATATTAATGGACACGTATGAAAAGCACTATAAAATCCCGGAAGACTTAGCTATTACGACATCTAGACCGGACATATTTCTTTTTCCAAACAAATCAAACGTATAGTACTTGTTGAGCTTACAGTGCCGTGGGAAACAAACATCCCTAAAGACCATGTATTCAAAGTGAATAAATACTATGACCTTACTAATGAACTAACCAAAAATGGCTATGTGGTTAGTTTATACGCGGTAGAAGTGGGTGTGAGGGGTATACCAGCGAAGTCTCTCTACAACCTGCTAAAAGACCTTGGCCTTACTAGAAGTGCAGTAAGCTCCATATTAGAACGAGTGTCCAAAGCTGCACTAGTAGGGTCCTTCCGAATATGGTTGGGCAGGGAGAATAACTTGAACAGAGGAGGTGAGTGTTGACGCGCGTCACAAAGGGTACCCTTAAACCTACACCCGTGTCACAAGTCTCGGGCTCTGTTCGGAGTTTTTCTCTCAGCCACGCGATGGACCCGGCACCCGCACGGTGAATCCATGGAATGCTAAGATATTCGTCTCAACTAAGTACATGTAATTTGAGCACTGAATCATCCGAAACGTGATGTGGCCATTTCTTCTGTCTACCCAGCTTATATTTTTTATAAGCCCAACGTCCATTATCAGCTTGCTCCCATCCAGATTCCAAAGTCTCATTCGTTCATTCATGATAGTAAAGAATATTTCATTCATTCATTCATACTCACGTGGAGTTCTCCCGGTAGTCGTAACTGTGCGAGGGCTCTTCGTGCAGGAACGAGTCGAAACCCAGCGTAAGGCGCGCCAGGGCCTCGCCCAGCGCTGCCACTTGCGTCACCGGCTTGCCCTCCGCACCCGTACCCGCATCCGGCCACAGCACGCGTGTGGCGCCGCACACACCCCATGCGCGCGCCTCGCGCACCAGCCACACGATGTCCAGCCGCTGCCGCTCCGCGCCGCATAGCACAAGCGTCGTCACGTTCCAGCCCGCGTTCACGATCACCACGCGCGCGTTGCTCGCGCGCACGTTGGCCAACGCGCGCGCCACGGCAGCGGCCGAGTCCGCGCTCACTCGCCGGCCGAGCAGTTCGCCGCCCGCCAGCAACACATCCGCCACGGCGCGCGAGTACGAGGATTGGTCCGACAGCACGAACACGCGCGACCAGCCGCACCGCCGCAGCAGGCGACGCAGCGCAAGCGCGAGCGCAGCCGGTGCGGTGCCTACTACCTGCAGTGGCAGACCGGCACGCTCGGCCGCCGTGCGCGCCGCCACGTAGCCCTCCGCTGTCGCCCACGCCACCAGCCCCACCGCGCCGCTCACTTCGGCCGCGGCGGCTACAGCGGCCCGCAGCGCCTCCTCATCCGCGCAATCCACGGCGCGCAACGAGTACTTGTAATCGGCGCCCGTGCGATTAAACAACTCGGCCCGCGCCGCTCTCGCCGCGGCTCCGAGCGCCTGCAGGTCGGGATCGTCGGCGCAGGGCAGCACGACGACCGTGTACACGGTCGCGCTTGCATTAATGTTTACTCCGAGCCGCTCGAGAATCGCGCGCACGTTACCGAGCGCCCAGCGGCAGCCCGCCGCCGTCAAGTTGCGCGTCTCCCGCTCGAGACGCAACACGGCACGCATCTCGGCAGGCTCGAGCCGCATTTCTGCGACATTTGCAAGTGCCGGCGCGTGCTCGCTTATGAAGAGCCCGTTGCCGACGCGCACGACGTCGCGCACTAGTAGCGCGGGGTCACAGGTGTTAGGCGCGGCGCCTGGAGCGCACGCAGGTGGCTGTACGCGCACCACGCTGGCGTCGTCCGTCCAGATATACTCGTCAACGAAGAGGAAGGCTTCGTTCCCCCGCCGTAGCTCGTCGATCCGCCCGCGCAGCTCTTGGTCCGTGCCGTAGGGCTGCAGCTCGACGGGCATGCCGGCCACGCGGCGCCGCAGCTCGTGCGCCACTTCCTCGTCCTCTTTGTCCGCCACACGGAGCAGCACCGTGAAGCGCGGCGGGCTGAGACATGCGACAGAATTAGCTCTAGGTACGCTTTATACTCTACGCCCTTTGCACTACGTTCACCGTAGTAGAGTCGTTCATTACAAATACCTAGCATGTAACGAGAAATTTAATATTCATCTCTTCTCAAAATTGACTACACAAAGCAAAATACCACTGACTGACTCGACAAGATATCTCTAACACTATAGCATAGTTACTCATTACTCTATGAAATCCGGATAAAACAGTTAGTCCTACTAATATAATAAACGCGAAAGTTTTAATTTACAAATACTTAAAAATAATATAATCTGTCTTACATACTAAGTATAGACTGTTTTAAATTATGGTATACGAGCAGTCGCCTGCTACATCGTCCACGTGAAAACATCTTAGGTACCCTTTTAATTTTAAAGACAGACTTTCATATAAAGTGTACTCTTTCCCCGCTACCCCTCTCAATTTTTTGTTTTTTACAGTTTTCCGTGAAGCAATATCCTCTGTCCCGTTCCGTGTACTAAAGATGTACATTTTTTTAAACATTGTACGTTATTACAGTACATTCACATTAACAATATATATTTATGGCAGGCTGATGTTTATAGCTTGTATTAAATAGTCTATTTCACTTTTGAGTCTAGCTTTCATAATAAACAAAATAATTTACAACCCGACCTGCAGATCTAGAGATTAGCCGGTTTAAACAAACGAACAAACTTTTTCGTATATTATATAAATATGTTCTGCCATGCCAAATAAATTGAAAGAAAAGATCAAAGATCGAATTCTCAATATTAACGTACGTATAACATAACACGAAGGAGGTCAACTTAATTTGGACGATATAGCGGCAGTGTTATGTTTGGTAGAAATTTTGTAGAATGTGCGAAACTATATAACTAATTAACATACTATAAAAGGCAAATCTTACCTGTATAATATCCTTGTGATTATTAAATAATTTATTTTGATAAGGATTTAAGTTTAGATGTATGATTAATGACGTAAACGTAAGCATATGAGTTAAATGATTTTTAAAACACAAAAAGTTATATATCTGCTAAAATATAAAAGATAGATATATGCTATCACGGACTTTTTTGTAGAACTTTTTAAGATGCATAAAGTTTTCATACAATGTTTTAATTTTTTCCAATAGCTAAGGCAGCGCACGCGCATAAAGCCGATTTAATAAATTTCACGGTTCGACTCGCGCGACAAAAACTGTGATAACTCGGGTAATATATACAGTACAAATATAAAATAGCCTATGACACTCACTGATAACGTAGCATCCTACTGGCGAAAGAATTTTTAAAATCGGATCAGTAGTTTCGAAGATTAGCCCCGACAGAACTTTATTTACAAACTTACAAAAATACAAACTTTACCTCTTTATGATATTAGTAGGTATAGAGTATAGATATAGATTTAGATCGATTTAAGTTTTCATTAAATACAGTTAAACATCACCACCTGCCATGGCTCAACGAAAAGTTGCACTCCCTGTCGACTGCACCTGCGTCGCTGCCGACTTGCGCGTAGAACGCCCAGCTAGCGGCCAACACAGCGCAACGGGAGTCTGGCGCGTGCGCCAGCAGCATTGGCGTCGCCGGCACCGCCGCTGGCCCCGCTCGAGACGCCAACTCGTACAACGAGCGCGTGCTGTCCGCGCCGCAGTTGTCATGCGACCGCGTCGCCGCTGCAGCCAGCACCGCCGGCCTGCGACACGCAGAGACCGATGAGCGGGCGCAGGTAGCGCGCGCGGCGTGGCGCCAGAGCTCAGTCAGTGCTCACTCGGAGTCCGCGCGCAGCAGGCTGCACAAGTCGGCGCGCTCGGGCCGCAGCTGCGCCTCGTAGCCGAACAGCGCCCGCACCACCGCCAGCTGAACGGCGGCCGCCGCGCGCCCGGCTGCACCGCCGCCCCATACCTGCACCACGTGCGCCGCTCCACCCACGCTCAGCGTGCGTTCTGCCGATCACAACACTACTGCAAACCGACTCCTGCCATCTCGCCTGATAATGCTCTCTGAGATGGCAGTAATAATGTAAATAGTAGGTAATCCGTAATCGAACCTTCGCCGTAGGCCAAATCATTAGTTGTAAGTCGAAATATTTAACTATCATAAATTATTATTATTGAAATATTGGATTGGTGGCACATAACTATATTATACTAGTGTCCGGCCGCGGTTTCATCCGCGTAGTTCTCGTACGTTTCGCGTGAAAAAGTAACAACCATCCATCTATTCATACATACAAACTTTAGCCTTTCAAGACAATAACAAGTAAAAATTAAAATAAATAATAGTTTAAAAAAACTAAAAACACGCTTTTTATAGAAACCCAAAGTAAAAAATAGAAAATAAATTTTAATAAATTTAAATTAAGAATAGTGTTAAAAATTTCATTAACTATAAATTAATAATAGTGTAAATAAAAAAAAATATTTTATTTTAAAAAAAGCGTGGGGTGCATGGTATGGTCAATATACTTATAAATATTTTATTGACAGATATGAGTAGAGTGATTATCATTTTGATAATATCTTAAAAAGCACCCCACGCTTTTTTTAAAATAAAATAATTTTTTTTTATTTACACTATTATTAATTTATAGTTAATGAAATTTTTAACACTATTCTAAATTTAAATTTATTAAAATTTATTTTCTATTTTTTATTTTGGGTTTCTATAAAAAGCGTGTTTTTAGTTTTTTTAAACTATTATTTATTTTTTACTTTTTAGTTTGGTTTATTTATAAAAGCGTGATTTTTTGGAACTTACGCATCAGCCTATTTTGGCCTAGACACGTGGGATTATTGAATCCCTCCTTATTTTGACTATTTACACTCTCATTACCTCTATAGCGGCTGTGGCCGACTTACAATCTGTACCCGCATTTGCCTGTGCCCCACCCTTAGCACAGTGACCAAGGAAACCACAGAAACCTGGCCAGAGTCGGCACGGGAGCGAGCCTTGGAAGTCGCAGAAAAACAGCGACTGCCAGGGCTCGAACCCACGCCTGAGCGACTGTTGTACGGGCAGTTTAGCACTTAAACCGCTCGGCCACACAGTCGCTAGTAATTTATTTATTAGTGAGAATAAAATAATTATTTATAAATATTATAAATACGGGGAATCAGAGTTCAATTTCGGAGAGGGAGCCTGAGAAACGGCTACCAGAACCAAGGAAGACCGCAGGCGCGCAGATTACCCTCGGAGAGTTACATACTGACATACTGACAAACTGACATACAAGTGAAGCTAATAATGCAACAACCAATGCCTATAACATTTGGAACAGTTCTTAAAATTTTTCCAGGATATCATCATCAGATCCTAACATGATGACAATGGGACCACCTTGGAAGTATGCCCTTTCTTATAAATAAAGTATGAAGAGTTTCCTCGAGTTTTCGTAGATCTCATCATCAGATCATGACTTAGTTAACATTAAACCAACTGGAATCTTTCAAACTTCTCATTGAGACATATTAATCGAGCCCAATCACAAGGTAGCTACTGTAAACCGTTAAAGAGCTCCCTTAACTGTCCTTCGTTTTCATCTGCAGACCTTCAATGACAGTCACAGTCCATCTAAATGTAAATTTCTCATCGAGACAAATTAATCAAGCCCAAACACACGGTAGCTACTGTAAGCCGTTACGGAGCACCCTTAACTGTACTTCGTCTTCATCATTAGACCCTCAATGACAGTCACAGTCCATCTAAATGTAAATTTCTCATCGAGACAAATTAATCAAGCCCAAACACAAGGTAGCTACTGTAAGCTGTTACGGAGCTCCCTTAACTGTACTTTGTCTTCATCACCAGACCCTCAATGACAGTCACAGCCCATCTAAATATAAAGTTCTTATCAAAACAAATTAATCGAGCCCAAACACATGGTAAATACAGTAAATCGTCAAGGAATTCTCTTATATGTAGATCGGCTCCATCATCAGATCGACTCCAGACCTTCATCGAATTGTAGTGCTTTTAAATACTTATCGGAAAAACTAACAAACGTACTTGTTGTTCCTACAATTTTTGAAAGTTCCCCTCGGTTTCTCCAGGATCCCATCATCAAATCCTGGTTTCCTTGTCATGGTACCACCACCGGACTATCTACTTTCCAACAAAAAAAGAATTATCAAAATCGGTTCATAAACGACGAAGTTATGCGCGAACACACATACAAGTTACATACTGACATACTGACATACTGACAAACTGACATACTGACAAACTGACATACAAGTGAAGCTAATAAAAAGCGTGTAAAAAAAAATAGAACCGACTCCAAATGCACTAAAAAGTAAAAATAACTGTGTCATTTAGTTCTTTAATTTACTTAAGCATATTTATGAAGTCGGTGTCAGTCGGTGAAGTATTTATCATAGGTAAAATTTTCATATCCCTCGTTTGACTGGCCGCGACGGATGCGACCGTTCTCTCCCTCACCTTTGATTTCCAATGTCGGGTTGGTCTTGTGGAATTCGCTCAGGAACGCGGCTCGCAGCTCTTCGCAGGGCTCACCAGCGCATGCCAGCGGCTGCAGCAGTAGCAGCGGCGGCAGCAGCAACAGCGGCAGCGGGACCGACCACATTGCGCCACACGCGGCCGCCACGCGCAATGAACTTCCTGCCGTTTGACTGACGCTTTCATCGTTTTCCTGTTATTCGCAGCGTCTTATCTGCGTACTCACCACACTTGCGCTTGAGGTGTATACTGTTTCGACTTTATTAATCTATACTTCTATATTAATATTACTAGCAGTGCCCGCGGACTCCGGTCCGCGTTAGAAATATTTTTGTCCCGACCAAAAGTTCGGGATCAAAAAAAATTATGATGATGATAGCAAGTCTATACTAAAGCCAAACTCGATTGAGAATGCTTGTCAACAAACAAATTTAAAATGAAGGTACAAAATGCAACACATTTTATGCCTGATAAATTTAAAATTATGTTTTGTTTTTTTATAAAATCTCATTTAAAAGATATTGAATATATTAATTAGTTTTAAGCTTACTAATCTAATTTATTTGCATGAATTCGTCATTAACAAGTTAACTAAAAAAAATAGGTGTAAAATGACTAGTGATTTCTACCTTCATTTTTAATTTTTGTTGACAAGCATTCTCAATCGAGTTTGGCTTTAGTATAGTGGATGTACTCGCTCTTTGGCTAGCAAGCCGCTGCGAACATTCGTTGCTAGATTCCACGTATGTTCAAAGGTGGTATTGTCTCAGGTTAGTCAGTCGCCGAGACGTTTTAGTGCTAGACTCTCTCACACGTTCTGCAGAGGTAATAGCTCTTTAATTGGTTGGGAAACCGCTGCAAACGTTCGGTGTTAGATTGAATAATATGTCTAACATACGTAAAAGGTTACGTATGTTAGACATATTATTCAGTCTGTGGTTAGCCAGTCGCTGACACCTATCAATGTTAGACTCTCTCACACATCCTGCAGAGGCAATAGCTGTTTGGCTGGCAAGCCGCTGAGAACGTTCGGTAGATTCCCTATTACGTATATTCGTAAGTATTTATTCTGTGGTTAGCCAGTTGATGAGACCTTTGAGTATTGGACTCTCTTACACGTCCTGCAGAGGTAATAGATCTTTAATTGGTGAAATCATTTTGAAAATTGGTCCAGTAAATCCAGAGATTACCCCTCACAACGTCACAAGATCGCAAACTCACAAACGCTTCCTCTTTTTAATATTTGCAGATAAAGATAAAACTAAGGAGTATGTTTGTTTGTTTTTTGTTGCCAAATATTTATTTCATGGAGATAGTGTGTAAGAACAAAAAGTTATTCTAAAAAAACTGAGTAGCCGCGACCAAAGTACTGAATGAATTCAAATTAAACTTGGCACGATTAGAGTTCATACTATGAAGGAGGATATAGTATACTGTGTATTCTGAAAATCAGTCCCGTTCCCTTAAGAGAACGATTGAAATTCCACGCGGACGAAGTCGCGGGCGTCCGCTAGTTTATAATAAAGTCGTGGCTGTATACACCTCGAGAACGCCCTGGAAATAAATGAACTGAAGTCAAAACACTATTCTTTTTTTCTGATTTTCGTTTTATCTATAATAGTTATGTACGGGCATTAAGAAGCATGCTCTATAAAGCTGTATATCGAAAAAGCCCGAATTATGAACAGAAACACAAATCCGGAAAATTATTTACTTTTAAATTTAACTAGCTGACCCGGCGAACTTTGTTCCGCCTTAATGGCAATAAATAAGCAGATTTTTTTTTATTGGAAAAAAAATCCAAAAAAAAATTTAATAACTACATTAATCATTCATTATTATTTCTGTATTTTAGTAGGTACATAGGTTGCTCTTCACTTAAGCACCTTGTGATACACGACATTTTTTGTTTTATTATCAGGCGCAAAAACAACCAACGCAGATGGTCTTCCGACCCGTGAACATGCCACGTATAATTGACCATGGGAAAAACATGAATGTTCTAGATTTAAACCACAAACTTTTAAGGATTGGCCTTGTGATTTGTTGATGGTCATGGCAAATGCAAGACGAATTGAAGTCTTTTAAATTCAAACGGCATATCGGTTGGGATCATCGGGATCCTCGGAATGAGAACTTCCTCACCTTTGAATTTTCCTATCATTATCGTAGGGTAAATTACATTGTTCATCAATTTACTAACCACCAAACGCGTACCGTTGCACAGTTTTGGTTGGTTTATGTTTCGAAGCATGATTACTACGGAGCCAACCTTTAGGCGTAAATTGTGCGGTGGTAAGCCAGGCACGTCCAAAGAGTTTAAAAATTCAATTGGATAGTTGGTGGCTTCATCTTCATTTGTGACGCAGTCAATAGATTTGAATGAATGCATTGTTCCAATGATCTTATTTTGAATTATGTAGTTCAGGTCATCTACATCTTTATTCTTAGCCGCTAAAATTGCTCGCTCACTCAACCATTCATTATTTTTGTAGTTAAAAATAATATTTGGAAATACATTGTTGATAAGTTCGTCTTTTGATGAGACAAAATTACAGAAATTATTTGGAAATGAAATTAATCCGCTCGATTCATCGACAAGTACTTGACCATTACCGATAGTCAGCAATTGCTCCGAGAAATCTTCAGCAGATGTATCATTAAGCAATGTAACTCTCATGTTTGTTGTCAGCTGCAGTTTCTTCACATAGCGCCATAGATTTGACGATTTGAGGCAAGCGTTTATTTCGTCGGCAGCCGTAGATCTTGGAATTACTGGCAGTATTTGGCGGAAATCGCCAGACAGTAAAATCATTGCTCCTCCAAAACATCTCGAGTCATTGCGTAAATCTTTTAATGTTCGGTTAAGTGCTTCTAATGCACGTTTATGCGCCATTGTGCATTCGTCTCAGATGATGATTTTCGATGCCGCTAAAACTTTGGCCATTGCTGAGTGTTTTGCAATATTACACGTTGGTTCTTCAATAGTTTGAAGATTTAACGGTAATTTGAATGCTGAATGAGCTGTACGGCATCCTTCTAACAATGTGGCTGCTATTCCAGAAGAAGCAACTGCAACCGCTATGTTGGATCTCGCCCGAACAGTTGCTAAAACTAATGACATAAGGAATGTCTTGCCAGTTCCACCAGGGGCATCTAGGAAATATAAACCACCATTTTCATCAGCGATTGCCTTCATTAAAGTATCATAAACTTCCTTTTGTTGGTAATTCAACAGGGGTACATTCCTTTGAACTACTAAATCTAATTCCTGGTGATCATATTCACGTTCCCGTTCCAATTCTCGATTAAATGCGTCATTCATTTCACGATTTGGCGCTGGCATTCCTAACCTGATTAATAAATTACCGCACATGAGGTAACACATATCTTCGATCAAAAGTAAAGCACGATTATGTATCTCCTCATTCATCTCAATATCGTGATTTCTGGAACTGACACGACTTTGATGTAAAATATCTTCTGACATACTATCCTTGTATTTGTGCCACAGGTTACATGGGTTTGATGGAAAACATGTCGAAATGATGATAAACTACATATTTAAATGTGACTTAGCCAGAAGAATCGTTCCGTTGCCCATTCCTTCAGGTTGACCGACTCGACTTTAATTTTTCTACAAAGGTCACTTGATTGGTTTGTTACTGCTAATATAGATTTTCCAAATTAGCTTAGCAAAATAGCTTTGGTCATTGGTACTATCCTACTAAAAAAGACGTACCGTCAAGCGATTTAGCGTTCCGGTACGGTATCGTGTAGAAACTAAAGGAATGTAGATTTCATGCTACTCCTAACAAGTTAGCCCGCTTCCATCTTAGTTTACATAAACTAACTTGTAATGAATCAAAATAATAATAGATATCATGGGTTCACGCTTTACAAAAACACTAGGGATATGGTAGACAAGACAGCGTGGAGTTGAGCTCAACCATTAAACTGTTAAAACAAAAGAAAAATAGATATACTAGGTACCTATCTGAGATGATTGTGGGTATGTGTGTTTTTAAGATATTGTTAAATTGTTAAATTAATATATATGTCGAATGAATTAGACTAGAGGCTTAGAATAGATTGTTGTAATATTGTAATAGATGTCATTGTTTATGGAAATGTTACTGTCTGTGGATGTAATTATTTTTGGTATGTCACGAGTTTTTTTATTAAAGTAATCGAAATAGAACTAATTGTTAATCATTTAATGAGAGTGCTTACTTAAAACTTTAACACAAAGTTAAATTCAATTTGATTTGATAAATGAATGAATGATTGATTTGTTTTAATACTCCAACCAATAAAAGAGTCGGGCGTCAAAGTCCTAGTAGAGTATTTACACCATCTTGAGGGGAATAAAGGAGTTGGGTAGTTAGTTTGTGTCTGGAGTGTGGTGAGGATATTTGGTCGAGTTGGACCAGTTTAAAAGTGTTCTTAAGAAGTAAATTAAATTAGGGAGTAAGTAAGATGGGTGTAAATAAACTACTGTTCTGAATCTTTATAATACGTCAGGAATTATAAAAATCTATTTCATGTATCAAAACATTGTGAACTTGCAATATATCTGTTCGTGAAGACAAAGTCTTTGTAACCCTAGAAAACGCCCAAGAGATTAAGAACCACTAAAGATGATGTCAAGGAGAATGGTGATACTCCGACATATATATTAACCTATATGACAATATAATTTTGCTGTGCAGGACCATCACTACATATTCATTTTTAAAAAATGGGTTAATATGAAGTAGAGCATACTACTAGTCAAACATGACATTCTTGTTGACTTAACTAACTTGACACTTTGTGTGAGTGTGCACACATTGCTACTCGTCACGTAGTAATAGAACTCACATTCTTGCAGTTTTTATTGCATACTTGCACTGTAAGCGTTTGAAAAACAAAAAACGACGAGGCATCATGGATTGACCAATCTATAAGTAATTAAAACAACGGCATTCCCTACAAACAGCCTATATGTAACAGTTTGTGGCGGTACGCGACGTTATGTGCTCGTGTGTCGTGTCACGAAGCATCGTGTCGCATAGCGTCGCGTTTGTTATTTACACAGGACACCCCGTAATATTAGTTGAGCAAAGCACTCCTTCCTACCCGACCTGCCTCGTTCGGTCGTCCCGATGCTGCCGCCGCCGCCGCTGCCGCTTGCCCCGCCACAGTAAGCGCGAGAGAATCGGTCGTCGTAGGTACGCATAGCTGTATGTACCTACTAGTTTTAGTTGATAACACGTGTTTCCTGTTGTTCGATAAATTACGCACGTTTCAGTTTAATGTTTAATTAAGGATATAATCCCACGGATAGCTGTTATAACATAGGATAACATGTTAAAGAATAAAATTTTTTAACAAAAAATAGAACCGACTCAAAATGCACTAAAAAGTAAATAACAAAAAATAGAACCGACTCAAAACGCACTAAAAAGTAAAAAATAACTGTGTTATTTAGTTGCTTTAATTTACTTAAGCATATCTATGAAGTCGGTGCCAGCCAAGTTTAAGGAACATTTATTTTACGTAGTAAAGCAGTTTGTGGGTTCTAGGTAACATCCTTGAAAGTAGAAACCTTGGCTGGCACCGACTCCTAGATATGCTTAAGTAAATTAAAGCAACTAAATGACACAGTTATTTTTTACTTTTTAGTGCGTTTTGAGTCGGTTCTATTTTTTGTTAAAAAATTTTATTTCTTACTATTTAGTGATTTATCGCCACGTACCGTACTCGTACTTTACTGTCATAGTATATTATATGACACTAGTAGCCAAAAAGCTACCGATACCGAGTCAGAAACCGAAATCGCTGTAAGCGTGCCTCCAAACTTTGAAGATTTCCTTCAATTTCCCCAGGATATCATCAGCAGATCCTAACATGAGGACAATGGGACCACCTTGGATGTATGCCCTTTTTAATAAAAAAAAAGAATTATCAAAATCGGACAACACTGTAAAAAGTTATGCGTGGTCATACATAAAAAAAAAAAACAAAAAAAAAAACAAATATACGTGTCGAATTGAGAACCTCCTCCGTTTTTTTTCGTCGGTTAAAAATAAGCAATAAATAATAATAGTCATGGCAAGTAATAGTTTTTTACCGTGCCTTGACAGCTTTGGTGAATACAACGTACAAGTATAGTACGTTTAATTAATTTTTTTGACGACCTCCGTGGCGCAGTGGAATGAGCGGTGGATTTATAAGACGGAGGTCCTGGGTTCGATTTCCGGCGGGGCAGATTGAGATTTTTCTTAATTTGTCTTGGTCTGGCTGGGGGAGCCTTTTGCCGTGGCTAGTTACCACCCTACCGACAAAGACGATCTAGCGTTCCGGTACGATGTCGTGTAGAAACCGAAAGGGGTGTGGATTTCATCCTACTCCTAACAAATTAGCCCGCTTCCATCTTAGATTGCATCATCACTTATTATCAGGTGTGATGGCAGTCAAGGGCTAACTTGTAGTCGATAAAAAAAAATTACTTTGAAAAAAAGAAAAATCTAATAAGGAAAATATGAGCTCTAGATGTCAAAATAACCTTTTTTGGGATTGTAAAATAACTGTGTCATTTAGTTGCTTTAATTTACTTAAGCATATCTAGGAGTCGGTGCCAGCTAAGGTTTCTACTTCAAGGACGTTACCTAGAACCCACAAACTGCTTTACTACGTAAAATAAATGTTCCTTAACCTTGGCTTCAAAATAATTACTTTATTCTTTGGCCGGAACTTTGAAATTTTGGTACGTTTTGAATGATCTCCCTTAATATTTCGTCTCCCAAAACAGACAGTGGCTTCGTAATTTTAAAATGGAGATAATATGTCAAAATTCAGCTGTAGCGCCTGCCGAAGAAAATAGGGCATACAAGAAAAATGCAACACATTTTATGCCTAATATATTTAAAATTACTTTTTGTTATTTTAAAAAATCTTATTTACAAGATATTGAATATATTGATTACTTTTAAAATTAGATTATAATTTATTGTAATGAATTCGTCAATTAATAGTTAAT
The DNA here is from genome assembly GCA_034621355.1 of Mycalesis mineus. Taxonomy (NCBI): domain Eukaryota; kingdom Metazoa; phylum Arthropoda; class Insecta; order Lepidoptera; family Nymphalidae; genus Mycalesis; species Mycalesis mineus. Next base: position 201,843 of record JAXAVZ010000271.1, on the reverse strand, counting down.
TTAAAAAAATATGTGGGTTCACTAGAACCCACAAACTGCTTTACTACGTAAAATAAATGTTTCTTAAACTTGGCTGGCACCGACTTCATAGATATTTTAACCGACGAAAAAAAACGGAGGAGGTTCTCAATTCGACACGTATATATATATATATATATATATATATATATTTATGTATGACCACGCATAACTTTTTACAGAGTTGTCCGATTTTGATAATTCTTTTTTTTATTAGAAAGGGCATACATCCAAGGTGGGTCCCATTGTCCGCATGTTAGGATCTGATGACGATATCCTGGGGAAATTGAAGGAACTCTTCAAATTTTGGAGACACGCTTACAGCGATTTCGGTTTTGGTCTCGGTATCAGTAGCTTTTTGGCTACTAGTGCCGTATAATATGCTATGACAGTATAGCACCAGTACGTTACGTGGCGATAAATCACTAAAAAGTAAGAAATAAAATTTTTTAACAAAAAATAGAACCGACTCAAAGCGCACTAAAAAGTAAAAAATAACTGTGTCATTTAGTTGCTTTAATTTACTTAAGCATATCTAGTAGTCGGTGCCAGCCAAGGTTTCTACTTTCAAGGACGTTACCTAGAACCCACAAACTTCTTTACTACGTAAAATAAATGTTCCTTAAACTTGCTGGCACCGACTTCATAGATATGCTTAAGTAAATTAAAGCAACTAAATGACACAATTATTTTTTACTTTTTAGTGCGCTTTGAGTCGGTTCTATATTTTGTTAAAAAATTTTTTGTTAAAAATTTTTATTTCTTACTTTTTAGTGAATTATCGCCACGTAACGTACTCGTACGTTATAATATACTGTCATAGTATATTATACGGCACTAGTAGCCAAAAAGCTACCGATAACGAGACAAAAACTGAAACCGCTGTAAGCGTGCCTCCAAAATTCGAAGAATTTCTTTAATTTCCCCAGGATATCATCATCAGATCCTAACATGGTGACAATGGGACCACCTTGGAAGTATGCCCTTTCTAATAAAAAAAGAATTATCAAAATCGGACAACTCTGTAAAAAGTTATGCGTGGTCATACATATAAAAAAAAATATAATTATACGTGTCGAATTGAGAACCTCCTCCGTTTTTTTTTCGTCGGTTAAAAATAGAACCCACTCAAGACTCACTAAAAAGAAAAAAAAATAACTGTGTCATTTAATTGCTTTAATTTACTTTAAGCAAATCTAGGAGTCGGTGCCAGCCAAGGTTTCTACTTTAAGGACGTTACCTAGAACCCACAAACGGCTTTAATAACTAAAATAAATGTTCCTTAATCTTGGCTGGCACCGACTTCAGAGATATGCTTAAGTAAATTAAATGACACAGTTATTTTTTACTTTTTAGTGCGTTTTGAGTCGATTCTATTTTTTGTTAAATTTTTTTTAATTTGTTGACAAGCATTCTCAATCGAGTTTGGCTTTAGTATACATACGCCTGAATAACATTACCCTCCTTCTGACGCAGTCGGGTAAAAGTGGCCTAAGTTACACCTTATAACTTATTGCCCTCAAAGATGAATAATTTTACCAGTTTTTCCACATTTTCCACAGGGATATACTTTAGTACCAGCATTGCATCGGTGCCAAGCCGGTCGGGTCGCTAGTTTGAAATAAAAGATTTTGATTTTGACTTTATCTCGTTTTTTTTACATTTATTTTTATGTAAATTTTTAAAAATTTTTAACAATGTCATAGGTAAAATACAAAAAAATATATATAACACTATTATTTCCTTATTTTTCGGATATACACAACAATTCCTGGTGTATATGCCTTGTATCACGATTTCTTAGATTTATTTTATTACAAAATAATCTCGAGAGTTCGTTTTAAATGCAGTTTTTTACAATGGTTCTTAGCTAGATTTTACGATAACACCACGCCAGAGAGCACCGCAACAAACATTTTTCCATTAATTTCTAGAATGATTAGACCGTTTTAGATAAGGTTTGTAATATATGTTAATCTACGATGGTACTTACTTAGAAAGGACTAGGCGTAGGTATGCTAAGGATGTTCTTAAAGCGTGTTAAGCATTGCATAAATTCGTGCGAAGCAGGGATGGTGTTTCTTCAGCTATAAATAAACAAATAAATAAATATTGTAGGACAATTACACACATCGCTATTTAGCCCCAAAGTAAGTGTACTCGTAAGTAGCTTGTGTTATGGGTGCTATGATAACTGATGAATATTTTTATATATACTATACATAAATACTTATAATATATAGATAAACACCCAGACACTGGAAAATATCCATGCTCATCACACAAACATTTTCCAGATCTGGGAATCAAACCCACAGCCTAGGACGCAGAAGCAGGGTCACTACCCACTGCGCCACACGGCCGTCTTATGAATAGTGGATTAGAAAATGTTCCTGCAATTCCAGATGAAGAGGCATTATCAGGCCCGACAATATCAAAACTTCGCAGAACTATTTTAGTAGTAGTAAGGGTACCTAGTGTTTCAATCATGGCAGTGAAACTGCATATGAATCAAGGATCCATCATCAATCTTCTCATCAATTTCGGCGTTTGAGCTCATTTTGTAAGTCCGCAATGCGTGCACACTTTCGGGCTATTGCTATGCTATTATGTTTTTTGGTCTACTGACAAAATTGCGTACGCGACACTACGACCCTAATAATCTATACCATAGAGTACCTAGGTTATTCATGCTACAACTAAGTAGCTTTAGCAACGTGTCGCGCGAGCATATTTAGCCTAAATAGCATTTTCATATGGTAGGCTAGGGCCTATATGCACCAAAACGTCGGTTACGTTGGTTATTTTATATTACCCATTGCTTATGGGTAGCTTAAGCTAAACGTTTACTCCATATTAACTGTTCACAACAACCCGTACACTGGTTAATCGGGCGGTTTAGGTTGTCACAATTTACGTCTGCTTTTTATTTTATTATGCTAGGAGGTTGTAATCTTAATACTTTTGACGGTTTGGAAACGATTACAAAAAGATTTAAAATTATACAAAACTCTAATTTTATGAAGAATATAATGGAGTGTCTCTCAAAACTGGTTCTGATCTATTGGAAATACCATGAAATTCACTACCAACAGAATAACAAACATTAATAACGTAGATAATAAATATATTGTAAGCCTAGCAAATTCATATACACCATTCGTAAACCGGAATGAATAAAAAATCGTGACTACGAAATTTGTTCTAATAAATTATTATGATTTTTCATCACGAAGCATCAGTCACTACTCAAAAAACAACATTACTTCACCAAATGTGTATGTCACATACACATTTAGTTAAGTAATGTTGTTCACAAATATTTCCTTTATTTAGGTTAAACACTTCTTGCTCATATAATTATTCGGCCGTTCATTTAACCGTCGTTTTAGGGAATGTCTGTGCACACCGCCCTAAGTTTTACAGATGTGTTTCATTTAAAATTTGTTACACCTTATTTATTGTTTTATTATAACTTTTAAATATAACTTTACAATATCCAGAACATTCTCAACTAGTGTGCTTAAATATTGAGGTAAAGTTGAGAACTCCAGGCCTCCTTGACAGGCAATCTTACAAACCTACTTTAATTTATTTACAATAATTTACAACGAGAACTACTATCACTCAAGCGTCCGTCGCACTGGGTGCGCCGTCAACGTTTACTGGTCAGTCCATCCGCTCGCCGTCGGCGCTCAGGTATGTAGTATCGGTGGTCTGCGATGCGGGCGCCGCCCACGACGCCCAGCGCGGTAGGCGCCACTCGCCCGCGTCCTCGGGTGGCAGCTCGGCTAGTGGCAACGCGTCCAGCGGTACATCGAGGCATGGCGTCAGCAGGCGCGGCCACTCGGCCAGGAACGCGACCAGCTCCGCGGCAGCTGGCCGCGCGCTCGGCTCGCGCGCCCAGCACGCGCGCACGAGGCCGGCCAGCTGCGGTCGTAGCCCGGGCGGCAGCGTCAGCGAGCCGCCGCGCGTCACGAGCGCCAGCACCTGCGGGTTGCCAAGCCCCTGGAACGGCAGCGCGCCGAACGTCACGATCTCGTACAGCAGCACGCCGAAGGCCCACACGTCGGACGCAGGCGAGAACACGCCGCGCGCCAGGCTCTCGGGAGCCATCCAGCGCACGGGCAGCAGCCCCTTGCGGCGCAGGCGATAGTAGTCGTTCTCGAACACGAGGCGCGTCATGCCGAAGTCGGCCAGCTTAAGCTGTAGGCGCGCGCCCAGCAGGCAGTTGCGCGCCGCCACGTCGCGGTGCACGTAGCGCAGCTGCGCCAGGTAGGCCAGCGCGCGCGCCGCGTCCAGCGCCATGGCCGTGAGCCGCCGAGGCGTCACCTGTTCGCCTTCGTCGCCGCCCGCCGCCAGGTGTCGCCGCGCCAGCAGGAAGCTCTTCAGGTCGCCGTGCAGCATGAACTCCATGACGGTGCACACGGGCGCGCTGCGCGTCACCACGCCCAGCAGCCGCACCACGTTGCGGTGCTCGAAGCGTTTCATGGCCTCCGCCTCCGACAGGAAGTCCAGCTTCTCCTCGGTGCCGGCGCCCGCGCGAAGCGTCTTGACGGCCACGGCGGTCCAGGCGCCGTCCTCGCCCAGCAGCGCGTGTCCGCCGTACACCGTGCCGAAGGCGCCGGCGCCCAGCCGCCGGTTGATCACGACGCGCTCGCGCGGCAGCTCCCAGCGGTCAAGCCCCAAGCTCTTGGGCAGCAACGCGTGCAGGCCGAGCTCCTCGAGGCGCGCCCGGTACGCGCGCTCGGCGCGGCGCCGACATAGCACGGCCGCGACCGCGAGCGCACCTGCAGCCAGCGCCAGCAACAGCGCACCTAGCACGCCGGCCGCCGTCCGGCACTCGCTACGCAGCAGGTCGGCCAGCGGTTGCAGCGCGCACCGCTCGGCGCCGTCGTCGGGCACGCTCCCGTCTGCTGTGCGCCAGCGCAGCGCATCCAGACGCAGCTTGCGCCCGTCCCAGGCACCCACCGCGCTCCGCATGCCCCCTTCCCACTGCAGCAGCGTGAGAGGCGCTACGCGCGCGAATACCGCCTCGGCCGGCGCGCCGACCGCCGTCCACTCGAAGCGGCCCGTCGCGCCGCGGTAGGCGACGCGCGTGGCGTTGGCCACGAGCGCGCGGGCGAGCGCCGCATCGTGCAGGTCGAGCGCTGCGCCTGCGCCCGCAGCCAGCGCACCCAACGCCGCGGCCCATAGGCGCAGCGAGTCGTACAGCAGCGCGGCGTGCGGCCCGGCGCGCGAGCAGGGCACGCCCAGCAGACGGCACTGCGCCCGCCAGCGCGCGACCCACTGATGCCGCTCCGCCGCCTCTGTCACCATCGTTGCCCCTGCAGCACTGCGAGCATCCGTATTATTCTTAGTGGGAACCTGTAATAAGAAACACAAACACTTCCGAAAACTTTTTATTTATAAACTATTTACCACTACGAGTACCCCAGCCTAGAGGACAGTATAATAAGAAAGAAAGAAATGACTCATAATCGTCATCATCTCATTAACAGACGGTGGACACCCACTACTGAATATAGGGCTTTCTAGGGGCTTCCAAACACCTCAACCTTCACCTTCCAACGATCCTGAGCCGCCTATGGCTAGCGGCTAATAGTACAAGACAATGCGTATACTAATATTATAAAGAGGAAAACTTTGTTTGTTTGTAATGAATAGGCTCAAAAACTACTGGATCGTTTTTAAAAATTCTTTCACCATTCAAAAGCTACAATATCCACGAGTAACATAGGCTAAATTTTATTTTGGAAAAAAATAGGGTTCCGTAAAATATTTGGGTTTTTCGGACACAAGGTGTAAAAATCAACCAGAAAAGTTACTTATTTTGCGTACGCTGCCTAAACTATAAAAGATAGAACCATAAAATGTTCTAATTAATTAGAGATCTTATAAATATCTACAAAAAAGTCCGGGACACACTATACCTATCTATGTCGAGTGAGGCACAACAACCATTTTTTTATTTAAAAAACTTGAATTTTTTTTGGACTACATTTAAACGCATTTATTTTACTCATGCTATTAATCCTTATCAAAATAAATTATTTCATCACTAAGTACAGTTTATGTAGATAATATTTGGTATTTAAAAGATTAAAATTGGACTTTTGGTTTTGAAGTTATGGCGAAATTAAAATATTACTATTTCTGCGTTGCGAAGTGAGCGTCACCAAGGGGGCGCGCGTGCGGGAGGGGAGTTTAGATCTGTGTTATATATACGATGATGAATTAAGAATTCGATCTTTGTTCAAATATCTATTTAGTACATGGAAGAGTTTGTTCGTTTGTTTAAACGGGCTAATCTCTATCTGCGTGTCAGATTGTAAAATTATTTTTGTTTATTCTGAAGGCTAGACTCAAGAGTGAAATATACTATTTAATATCAATTTATACCCATCAGCTTGCCATAAATATATATTTTTAATGTTAATGTACTGAAATGTCATACAATGTTTAACAAAAATGTAGACCTTTAGTACACGGGACGAGACGGAGAATATTGCTTCACGGGAAACTATAAAAAAATTAAATTGAGAGGGGGAGCGGGGAATGAGCACACTATATGTGCCTTTACACATTTTGTATGAAAGTCTGTCTTTAAAATTAGAAGGGTACTTAAAAGGTTTTCACGCGGACGAAGTCGCGGGCGACTGCTAGTAATGTATATAATAGTACAAGACTGGTGTGACTGGTGTGTGTGTGTGAGAGTGAATACTTAATACGTATTATTTTGGTCGGTTCTAACCTAAAAATAAAATTAACTTGGTCATTAGGAGACTTGATGATAGGCTACGTAATGAAGTCTCACCTCGTCGTCGAGCCACGACAACGCCCATTCCGGTGCCACGCTCAGGTGCCCGTCCAGCATCTCGGCCAGCTGCGGCGCACTGCACTCATCGTCCGGCGCCGCCTCCAGCCCGCCGTGCGGCAGCGTGGCGGGCAGCAGCCACACCGCACCCGCAGCAGGCGTCAGACCCACCGCGTGCCCCGCGCACAGCGCCGCGCGCACGTCACGCGCGTCCTCCACCTGCACCAGCAGCACGCGCGCTCGCATCGCTGCCGCGCGCCGCGCCCACTCGCCCGCCGCCTCGCGGGCCGCTGCCTCGTCGCCCGTTAGCTCTACGTGCGCCACCAACTCAATCTGCAGCTGCATCGCCGCCAGTGCTGTGCGCGCTCCCGTGTCCGACAGAGCCGCCGCACGCTTCCAGCCCAGCTCCACGCACAGCGCGCCTAGCGCCGCCGCACCCGCGAGAGCGTCGCCCGCCGCCAGCAGCGTCAACGCGCCCGCCGGCGCCTGCGCGGTGTACGCCACTACGGGTAACACGTGCAGCGGGCCTGTGGCCGTGCGCGCCACGTCCGCGAACGCAGCGCCGCACGCCGGCCCGAACGCCGCCGACAGTCCCTCGTACTCGCGTGAGTTGAGCGCGTCGTTCAGGAAGCGAAAGGCGCGCGCCGCCTCGCAGCCGTCGTCGTGCATCTCCACTTTAAAGCGTAACGCGGCGTCCGGCGTGTCCGCGTCCGCCTCGGCCAGCGCCGCCGCCGCCGCCAGCGCGCCTGCGTCGAACGCCTGCCGCCCGCCGCCCGGCAGCAGCACGGCGACGCGCAGCTCCCGCGCCGTGTCGCGCGACGGATGCGCCGCCGCGTACTGCTGCGCCGCCGGCGCCGGCCCGTCGCGCCGCGCCCATTGCCGCAGCTCGGTCAGCCGCGCGGAGTCCAGGCGCAGGCGAACGAGCGCACGAACGGCGCGGGGTGAACGCGCTAGCTCGCGCACGTTCACAAGCTTCACGAGGCGGCGGCTCTCGAAGGGGCACTCGTCGTCGTCGGCCGGATCGCACGGTGGCGGACCGAGCGCGCGTCCCGTCCGCGGCGTCCAGTCGCACACGAGTGCAGGCCCCGGGTCGGTGGCGAACGGCACCCTACCCGGGGTCAAAGCGACGGCGCGCAGGCGGTGCGCGCGAATCGTATCGGCCAGCACGCGCAGCTCGGCCTCGTCGCCGACCAGCACGGTGGCGCAGGCGGGGAGACCGGCCGCGCACCACGCGGGGCGGAACGCGGCGGTCGCGTTGGCCGCAGGTGCGAACAGCTCGGCGGCGATCCGCTCGTCAGCCAGGTCCAATAGCGAGCGCGCGCGAGCTGTGGCGGGCGCGTAGCAGCGGCGCGCGGCCGGCGGCGCCACGTCACCCAGCTCGTCGAGGCCGGCATCGCGCAGCGGCCAGACGGCAGCGGGCGCTTGGGCGGCGGGCGCCAACAGCAGGGCCGCGTGCAGCTCGCCCCGCAGCAGTGCGGCAAATAGTGAGTCGCGGCAGGCGCGTGCGTCAGGCGCTGCGGGCGGCGCGCAGTCCGCGGGCGGCGGCACGACGTGCGCGCGCAGCCCCTCGGCGCGCAGGGCGAGCACCACCAGATGTGCCAGCGCCGCATCACGCGCCGCACTGGCCGTCACCGCCAGAGACGCGCTGTCTGCCCCCTGCGCCGCTGCAACAGGTGAGCCTCGGTTACGACAGACGCTCTCGATCGCTTGTAATCATTGTACGTAGGTACATTGACTGCGAGGTCTGTGTATATAAGTAACAAGGTTCTTGTCATGTGGGTTAGTAATGTTCACCAAAAACACCCTATCTATCCCGGTCTATCAGCACGACGTAGAGCCATGAAGAGCCTTAAAAAAGCGTCCGTGCCGCTCCTTCCCTTTCCATGCAGTCCCTCAGTCAGAAGTGATATTGGTGAGTGACTTTGAGCTTAACACTTTCTATGACTTCTACATGCATCGGAGCGGGAGTCTTCGATGCATGTGGAAGTTACATTTTTGTCTTGATGTAAGTCCTGAAATAATCCCTGGGATTAATACTAATTTTCACACCTTGAGAGGTACCCGGGTAACATTTTCAATAGCATTTTTCCCACGTCTGCTCCTTATTAAATAATTTTACTAGTGACAGAATACATAATAGTAAATAATGTTAAGTATATTCAACTCACTGGCGCGTGCGCGGGCAGCGGACAGCAACGCTAGCAGCAGAGCCAGTAGCAGCGGCAGCAGCGGCGGCAGCGCGCGGGCCCTGACACCAAACAAACATTTATCTACTATCGACTTTCAGAACTTAAAGTACTAACATATTGTAGCAGTTTTTAACAACCAATGTATGCTTGTAGATAATATCGTCTGCTGTACCTCATGTGCGGCTCGTGCGGCTCGTGCGGCCCGAGCGGCGCGTGCAGCTCGTGCGGCTCAAGCGGCGCGTGCGGCCGTGGCGTAGCCGTCTACTGCCGCGAGTGCAGCCCGGCGGCCGGGGCCCTCTGCCGGACAAGTAACTTCATGCACAATCCGCTACGTAGGTAGGTAAAGTTATATCTATAATCCCTATTCCCTTTGGAAACGGCAACAAGCATCAACAGCTAGACCGATTGCGCAAATTTTTTTAACTTCTTCCGCCAAGAAGTAAGTGCAACAATAAAGTAAGTTCGTGTACTACACACATTTTCCTAATGCTATTCTATGTACTGTAACACCACCACTTCCCAACTCCTACTGAGAATTGTACTGTTTCTTAGCAGAAAGAAAGTCAACTAAACATAAAAACATTTTAACAAAAAATAAAAACGCCTTCAAAACGCACTAAAAAGTAAAAAATAACTACGCCATTTACTTACTTTAATTTGCTTCTCACATCTATGAAGTCGGTGCCATGTGCCATCCAAGTTTAGGTAAAGACTTTAAAGTAGAAAGCTCGGGTGGCACCGACTTCATAGATGTGTGAAGTAAATTAAAGTAAGTAAATGGCGTAGTTATTTTTTACTTTTTAGTGCGTTTTGAAGGCGTTTTTATTTTATGTTAAAATGTTTTCATTTCATACTTTTTAGTGCTTTATCAACAACGAACATACTAATAAACCTACTCGAACTAAACCATAAGTACCAATATTCACTAGCTACTTATAACATTCCGACGTCCCTGCAAAAGTGCATATAAAGTTTGAAGAGTTTCCTCGAGTTTTCGTAGATTTCATCATTGGATCATGACATAGTAAACATTAAACTAACTGGAAACTATAACCTTTCAAACTTCTCATTGAGACATTAATTAATCGAGCCCAATCACAAAGTAGCTACTGTAAGCCGTAAAGAGCTCCCTCAGCTGTCCTTCATCTTCATCGCCAGACGCTTAATGACAGTCACAGCCCATCTAAATGTAAAGTTCTCATTGAGACAAATTAATCGAGCCCAAACACAAGGTAGCTACTGTAAACCGTTAAAGAGCTCCCTCAGCTGTCCCTCATCTTCATCGCCAGACCCTTAATGACAGTCACAGCCCATCTAAATGTAAAGTTCTCATTGAGACAAATTAATCGAGCCCAAACACAAGGTAGCTACTGTAAAACGTTACGGAGCTCCCTTAACTGTACGTCGTCTTCATCACTAGACCCTCAATGACAGTCACAGCCCATCTAAATGTAAAGTTCTCATTGAGACACATTAATCGAGCCCAAACACAAGGTAGCTACTATAAAACGTTACGGAGCTCCCTTAACTGTACGTCGTCTTCATCACCAGACCCTCAGTGACACTCACAGCCCATCTAAATGTAAAGTTCTCATTGAGAGAAATTAATCGAGCCCAAACACAAGGTAGCTACTGTAAAACGCTACGGAGTTCTCTTATATATAGATCGGCTCCATCATCAGATCGACTCCAGACCTTCATCAAATTGTAGTGCTTTTAAATACTTACCGGAAAAATTAACAAACGTACTTGTTGTCTTTACAATTTTTGAAAGTTCCCCTCGTTTTCTCCAGGATCCCATCATCAGATCCTGGTTTCCTTATCATGGTACCACCACCGGACTATCTACTTTTCAACAAAAAAAGAATTATCAAAATCGGTTCATAAACGACGAAGTTATGCGCGAACACACATAAAAAAAATATATATATATATATACGGTCGAATTGAGAAACTCCTTTTTTTTTGAAGTCGTTTAAAAAATCGATTGGCATACGGAGACATTGAAGCAATTTAAAAATTACCTATGTAATCGATGTCAGTTTGTGAAAATCGTTCCAAACAAAAAAAATTTTAACAAAAAATAAAAACGCCTTCAAAACGCACTAAAAAGTAAAAAATAACTACGTCATTTACTTACTTTAATTTACTTAACCACATCTATGAAATCAGTGCCATCCAAGTTTAGGTAAAGACTTTAAAGTAGAAAGCTCGGGTGGCACCGACTTCATAGACGTGATTAAGTAAATTAAAGTAAGTAAATGACGTAGTTATTTTTTACTTTTTAGTGCGTTTTGAAGGCGTTTTTATTTTTTGTTAAAATTTTTTTATTTCATACTTTTTAGTGCTTTATCAACAACGAACATACTAATAAACCTACTCGAACTAAACCATAAGTACCAATATTCACTACCTACTTATAACATTCTGACGTCCCTGCAAAAGTGAATATAAAGTTTGAAGAGTTTCCTCGAGTTTTCGTAGATCTCATCATTGGATCATGACATAGTAAACATTAAACTAACTGGAAACTATAACCTTTCAAACTTCTTATTGAGACATAAGTTAATCGAGCCCAATCACAAAGTAGCTACTGTAAACCGTTAAATAGCTCCCTCAACTGTCCTTCTTCTTCATCGCCAGACCCTCAATGACAGTCACAGCCCATCTAAATATAAAGTTCTCATTGACACAAATTAATCGAGCCCAAACACAAGGTAGCTACTGTAAACCGTTAAAGAGCTCCCTCAGCTGTCCCTCGTCTTCATCGCCAGACCCTTAATGACAGTCACAGCTGTCACGTTGTGTAGCGACATCTGTCGGCAGTGCGGCTAAGCTTGTGATTGATTCGTGGATCGTGAGCGGAGCACGGCAAAAGTTGCAGGTTAGCGCCGATAGATGGCTCTGTCGTTAAACACAGCGGTGTCGTTTCTATTTCGTATTTCTTTTGGATTTTAAAAGGAAAAAAGAAAATAAAACAAATAGTTAGTATTTTGGAAAATAAAGGTTTTGTGTTTTGAAAGTTTAGCTTATCCTCTATGTAAGCATAGAGGAAAGTTCCTTTCCTGACGTCTAACTTTATGATGGATGTCTATGGCGGAAGGCAGCCATTTTGGGAGAAGTCTTTTCAATTCGAGACGCGATGGCGTGAAGACGAAATTGTGGCCGATTGAAAGGATTCGCTTCGCCCATGGGTTCAGGGCTTCCAATTTTGCAAAACCCAGTATTAATGTTATAAAAAAATATATAAGTTATGAAGTAACAACATTTCGGTTCCCTAGCAAGTTAATTATGTTTATTTTCGTCATCGGGAGGGAATAAGCGAGTGCTACTTGGCTAGCGGGTTTATCGTTATATTTATTCTACGTTTATGTCTATGGTTATCTACATTCAATATTTCATCGTTATTCGTCCAGCTAGACCATTCAGTTATTTGGTTGTGGATTTGGAACATTCGAGAGAAGCCTTCGTTGGAAAAGTTTCGGTGGATACCGGCGTGGAGGGCTCCAGTCCGTATTTCCGTGCGACGCGACAACGGAGAGGATTGGCTATTCCTGGTTTCGAGGAGCGCCTCAGTTTCGGACCGGCGCGACGTTGGAAAATCGGAGGAAGTGCCCTATCGCACCGTACAAATGGTGAGATGAGCTAACAGGTCAGTGAACTCACATATTGTCCTACGTAGAGGCCAACCATCTAGCGAGGTCAATGAACTCTAGAATTATGAAATAGTTTCTTCAATTAGACAGTAAATGCAATAAGCTTAAAAGTTGGTGGTATTCTGTTCCATTACTATTCGGTTATATTAATTATGTTCCGTTAAAATTATGTTCCGTTATCATTCTGTTCTTTAATATTTTGTTACATCAATGTTCTGTTCCTATAATTTGTGATTCGGTGGTATAATCATAAATCTGATTAAGCTAGCACCTACTGTGTCTTGTAGACACCGGTAACCTGTCTCAGTAATGATGTGGTATTAACTTTGGGTTGGTTTTGGACTGACGTTTTGATTTGAACCCAAGCGCTCTGCTGCTAAGGCTGTCCTAGACCGGAGTTCCGGAAACCACAGTCAGTCCTGTCCCTTAACATAGATTGGTATGACACAGGAGACCGGTGAATACAATTAGGTTCTTTAATTTAGTATTTAAAATAACCACTGTAACACTTCAGCCACCGAATAAACAGACTCAGCAAACGTTTTGAATCTTTTATTATTCTCTTTCTTTGTACCAGACTATGTATGTATCAACCCGTACCAAGACTCAACGCTTATGAGTTAAATGTGTGACCAAGAGTCCCCTTTTTCCGATTCTTTGCGGCCGTTGGCTCCCAGCACCAACCCGGGGGGTTCACGGTGTCGCACAGCCCATCTAAATGTAAAGTTCTCATTGAAACAAATTAATCGAGCCCAAACACAAGGTAGCTACTGTAAAACGTTACGGAGCTCCCTTAACTGTACGTCGTTTTCATCACCAGACCCTCAATGACAGTCACAGCCCATCTAAATGTAAAGTTCTCATTGAGACAAATTAATCGAGCCCTAACACAACGTAGCTACTGTAAAACCTTACGGAGCTCCCTTAACTGTACTTAGTCTTCATCATCAAATCCTCAATGACAGTCACAGCCCATCTAAATGTAAAGTTCTCATTGAGACAAATTAATCGAGCCCAAACACAAGGTAGCTACTGTAAAACGTTACGGAGCTCCTTTAACTGTACTTCGTCTTCATCACCAGACCCTCAATGACAGTCACAGCCCATCTAAATGTAAAGTTCGCGTTGAGACAAATTAATCGAGCCCAAACACAAGGTAGCTACTGTAAAACGTTACGGAGTTCTCTTATATATAGATCGGCTCCATCATCAAATCGACTCCAGACCTTCATCAAATTGTAGTGCTTTTAAATACTAAAAAAAACTGCTTTAAAACTTAACAAACGTACTTGTTGTCCCTACAATTTTTGAAAGTTTCTCTCGTTTTCTCCAGGATCTTATCATCAGATCCTGGTTTCCTTGTCATGGTACCACCACCGGATTATCTTCTTTCCAACAAAAAAAGAATTATCAAAATCGGTTCATAAACGACGAAGTTATGCGCGAACACACATAAAAAATATATATATATATATATACGGTCGAATTAAGAAACGCCTTTTTTTTTGAAGTCGTTTAAAAAGTGACTGAAAATATAGAATACGGAGTACCGCAGGGCAGTATTCTTGGACCTACTATTTTTTTATATATATATTAAAAGTCTATGTCGGCTTATATCCCGTACAGCAGAATAATCGCGTATGCTGACGATGAAGTCTGCTATAAGCCGCATTAAAAAATGTAAAACTAATGTCAGGCGATTAATAGACGGTCCTTTATTAAAATTAATATCAACGCGTCTGTTTCGGAGGCAGCATGATAGTGCTATTACTTTCAGGCAGGTGTAGAGTAGGGCATGAGCGAAAATGCCTGGTTGTAAGTAAATTAAAGCAACTAAATGACACAGTTATTTTTTAGTTTTTAGTGCGTTTTAAGTCGGTTCTATTTTTTGTTAATTGCTAATGTTGTTGGAATATAATACACAGATTTTCTCATGAATGAAGTCGCGGGTGTCAGACTGTTAATAGATATAAAGATAGTCCGGTGGTGGTACCATGATAAGGAAACCAGGATCTGATGATGGGATCCTGGAGAAAACGAGGGGAACTTTCAAAAATTGTAGGGACAACAAGTACGTTTGTTAATTTTTCCGGTAAGTATTTAAAATCACTACAATTTGATGAAGGTCTGGAGTCGATCTATATATAAGAGAACTCCGTAACGTTTTACAGTAGCTACCTTGTGTTTGGGCTCGATTAATTTGTCTCAACGAGAACTTTACATTTAGATGGGCTGTGACTGTCATTGAGGGTCTGGTGATGAAGACGAAGTACAGTTAAGGGAGCTCCGTAACGTTTTACAGTAGCTACCTTGTGTTTGGGCTCGATTAATTTGTCTCAATGAGAACCTTACATTTAGATGGGCTGTGACTGTCATTGAGGGTCTGGTGATGAAGACGAAGTACAAGGGAGCTCTGTAACGTTTTACAGTAGCTACCTTGTGTTTGGGCTCGATTAATTTGTCTCAATGAGAACTTTACATTTAGATGGGCTGTGACTGTCATTAAGGGTCTGGCGATGAAGACGAGGGACAGCTGAGGGAGCTCTTTAACAGTTTACAGTAGCTACCTTGTGTTTGGGCTCGATTAATTTGTCTCAATGAGAACTTTACATTTAGATGGGTGGGACTGTCATTAAGGGTCTGGCGATGAAGACGAGGGACAGCTGAGGGAGCTCTTTAACGGTTTACAGTAGCTACCTTGTGTTTGACACAGTTATTTTTTAGTTTTTAGTGCGTTTTAAGTCGGTTCTATTTTTTGTTAATTGCTAATGTTGTTGGAATATAATACACAGATTTTCTCTTGAATGAAGTCGCGGGTGTCAGACTGTTAATAGATATAAAAATGTCGATCGTCGCATCAGAGTGCCGAGTGTGAGTTTTCACCAAAACAAATCGAAAACTTCACATTCGCGTTAAGGGCATATTTATATGGAACTGAAGCAGCGTCCCTGGCGGAAGTGAGAGAAAACTCAACACTGACACTCGCCCATTTGAGTTTTCTCTCACTTCCGCCAGGGGCGCTGCTTCAGTTCCATATAAATATGCCCTTAACGCGAATGTGAAGTTTTCGATTTGTTTTGGTGAAAACTCACACTCGGCACTCAGAGCTACTATATTGCCTCGCGTGCGCTCGATGGCGGCAGATGGCGTTCTACATTTTGTAAAGGCATTCTACTAGCTACTGAACATTCAACAAATCATATCACGGAAAGATTCGTTCGCAGCACGAAGTGTTGTATATCTAATTTTTCTTTAGATGTCATGACAGGTAGTCAATAATGGCGGACTCGTAACCAGAGACAATTGTAGGGGTGGGAGTTTTATCGAGGTGATCGTAACGCCGCTAACGTTATACCGTTTACATAATTATATTATTATACCTAAAATACAGTTGTTCATTTATAAGACTAATACCAATATTTCGTGATTTAGCTTTTAGGTATCGCAATAACATTATTGGTATTGGTAACGTTAAAAAGTTGTAAAATATATAAAAAACAAAAACATCATTATAAATAATATGTTTAGAGGTTCATAACGACGTTTCGTGAAAACTGTAAAAAAACGAAACATGAAAGATCAGACACTAATTCATAAGCGTTCAGGTATCGTATAATATAATAACGTTATTGGTATTGATACCGTTTAGATCTCGTTATAATATATTTTTAATAGATATTTCTTGTTATATATAGAAAAGCATGTTTATATATTAATATCAATCAATAGACCCAGAAACTATTTGCATTATATTTATATTTTATTATTATTATTTGACAGATCATTATGAAAATTGATATTTACATGTATTTTACGGAAAAGCTTTTATTTCATTTTTATTTGCTTCCGGTAGAGAAAAAGTGGAAGATAATGAAAGTGAAGACTAAAGTAAGCTTTAGCCTAGCGAAGCCAACGTGAGCATATTTATTAAATAACAACATGGACAAGTTAATGTTCTATGTATTTTTCGCATCATCCCATAAATCTGGCGTTACGAAATGTCAAATTGTCGTACCTAGTCATAGTTAAGCTGTGGAATTGAGTCTGGTTATTATTTTGTTTTTGTGAAAATATATGTGATAAAATGGAAAATTTGAAGCAGTTTACAGTGTATTGTGCATTATACGCGTTTAATAAAGAGATCTAGACATTTATTGCTAAATTAAAACGAGTGATATCTTTAAAAAAATGTGATATTCGTGACAAGACGTGTTTATTTACACGATAAGACATTTATAGAAAAAATCCAAGTAGATATGTAAGTATGTATTTTGTTTTTAGTTTTGCACCCGTGTAGCTGCTACCTGGTCGTATCGCAGGTCGTCCGCCGATGGAGCGGTGTTATCAGCGTGATAGTGCGAGCGAGGTCTAGGTGCGGGGGCGTCGGGCGAGCCGCTATGTTATTTTATTTTGTTATCGTTCAGCGGCGCGGGGGCTGCGGGGCCGCGGGCGGGATGACGGATGCGGGCAAATTAAAGCATCAATAAGTGTTATTATCATATCGAATAGATAACTATAATATGCGTCATCTAACGCGAAACTATCAAATGAAAGTCACGGAGCCCCTCGCGGAGTGAGCTCGGTGACCGACGTTGACGATTTAAATATCTCTTCATTATAATTAGCTGTTGCAATTAAATTGAATTCAACCTCGTCTATTACATTTAATTTTGTGATAGATAGGTAATCAATTGTAAGAGTAGCAAATAACTTAGTACCTATTGTGGATGTTTCATATTTACTACATGTCGATGAATTACCTATTATTATTTTAAAATTTTAAAGTCTGTCGCGAATTCTCCGAGGTCGTCAACGCAGCGAGAGGCGGACGGCGGGTGGTGGCTGGCGCACGGCACTCTCGAACCTCGGACCGTTCGTACGCAGTTCTCCTTCGGATCGTCGAGTTACGAAGACATATTTACACCATCGGATTGAGCCAGATGGAAATAGAGAAAAAATTCTAGTGACCGACACGTAATTGCCACTGCTAATAGCCCACCTAACGAATCCGATCGCAGCGCTCGGGCGGAGGCGGCTCTCCGTCTCGGTCATCCCACAGCTGGGCCGGGGGCGCTGGCGACCGGCGCCCCCGCTTGCGGGCTTTCACACAGGGGACACTACGAACACAATAGCGAAGCCGCGCGCGTGTGGAATTGCGGATGCGTGACGCAGGCAGCGGGCGAGCGGCACGAACAGCGAGCGACGCGCACGGCGGTATCGTGCGGACTGTGCGCGCGGCGCGCGGCGAAAACAACATCGTTAACACCACTACGCACAAGCAGCGGCCGGTTTATTTTGCTGTTGAGTGTAGCGCTCGACTCTAAGCGGTCACAACACGTGAAAGTTAACTGTTGCGTCATGAGATATTCAGTTTAAAAGTCACCGTTACCCGCCTGCGTCTTATATCTGTTCACAATAAAAATAATCGACACGAATGATAGAAAAGGCGCATGCAAGCAAGAACCATAACTCCATAAGCGCAGATTCGATGTCACGTCAGTCGCCTGGAGTCTCGATTCCGTCCCAGAGACTGGGCAATTGTCAATGACTACAGGACCGGTTCAACGATCTAATTACTTGTCCAAGTATAACCGCGTGCACCGGTTATACTTTCCAATGAAAGCACAAAGGTAGACCTACGTATTTGAAAATTTCATGTGAGTGGTAGATGTTTATCTACCTACGAGTATGTTAATATACCGAGATCCCATTGTTCATTCTGCAGGTACCTTGCAGAATGAACTGAATATTTCCACAAACAGTTTGTGGAAATATGCAATGGATTAGTGTTTGGTTTGCCTATCGTTAAACACCGATCCAGCTTTCAATTCAGAGGGAGGGGGGGTCACATAGACATGGTACATTTCATATAATAACTAACTGTGCCCTGACTTTGTGCTCTTGGATTTCATTTTTGGTTTTATTAGTAGTGACACACGTTACAACGCGTAAGCGTAATTTTATTAGAATATCAGTATCAGCAGTGTTTTTAAACGGATTCTACATTAGAACGGGCACGGGAGCATTGCAGAGCTCAGGCGCACAACTGTGTTTGAAAGAACGAAAAGAAAACCTCCAAATCACTAAGATGAGCTTTTCACGCGCCAAAATAGAAAGTAACGGATTAAACATTATAAATGAGATGGGAACGGGGGACGTTGGGCGGGATCTGAAAGAAAGTAAAAGCAAATTTGTGGCTGGAGCCAGGAAGTTTTCGAGATTACACGTATTCAGCATTGAAATTGAAAGAGCCATGGAAGCATTTTAGTTGTCTGGCGCAGGAAGTATATAATCCAAAAGAAATAAGGGAAGAGCAATCTCCTGACAGATGGGAGGCGGCATTCACACGACCATAGGTCGCGCGCCAAAATCGGTGGAACAACGGATTCCACATCAAAAATGAATCGGATACGGGGGAATTGTAGAGCTTTAACGTAAGGCAGCATCCGAAAGAAA
Source organism: Mycalesis mineus (assembly GCA_034621355.1). NCBI lineage: Eukaryota > Metazoa > Arthropoda > Insecta > Lepidoptera > Nymphalidae > Mycalesis > Mycalesis mineus. The sequence goes on along the minus strand of JAXAVZ010000271.1, from coordinate 182,707 downwards.
GGGAGAGATAACTTGTGACGGGAGGTAGGAGACCGGCGCGACTGAAGGTCGCGCGCCAAAATCGGTGGATAAACGGATTCCACATAAAAAATGAGACAAGGACGGTGGTGTCGCAGTGACCCTTTGTCAGGCCTCTGCAACCTCGTTTTTTCATCGTACTCCTAACATGTTAGCCCACTTCTGCCTTAGCATGGTGATGCTAGTAAGTGGTGACTTACCATCAGGTGTGATTTGAGTCAAGGACTATTTTTAGGAAATTAATAAAATAAAAAATAATTGCGGCTCAACATTCATTTAAAATTAGTTTAATCAAAGAAACTGATACCTGCAGAATTGAGCAGTGGGATCTTAGATCAATCAATTAGATAAAAATATGAGAGCAAAAAATAGTATTAGCATTTGAAGTAAAAATAAACTTGTACCTAGCTAGCGGCTGCAACAGATTATTAATTCTTAAATATTATACAACAAAGTCCCACGTCTGTCTGTCTGTTTGCGATACACCTAAAGACTAGTAAACAGAGTGTCATGGGGTTTTCAATAGTAGATAGAGTGGTCCCTGAAGAAGAGAGAGATGCATATCTTAGCATTCCATGGATTCGCCGTGCGACCCGCACGGCGAATCCTTTGACTGCCACTCGAAAAACGCCGAACAGTGCCCGAGACTTGCAACTGATGATAGGCTGATGTAGGCTTGAGAGTAATCCTTATGTTTGATCAACGCTCGCCTTCTCTGCTCTTTGTTTAATTGTTTTCCCTGTCCAGCCAAATATGATCTTGCTAGAGCAGCTTTAAATCCTCGATCTAGAATAGGTTTCTAAGGACGTTACCTAGAACCCACAAAGTGCTTTACTTCCTTCGTATAAATGTCCCTTGAACTAGGCTGGCGCCGACTTCATAGATATGCTTAAGTAAATAAAAGCAACTAAAATATACACTTATTTTTTTTATTAAAATTTTTTCTTCACTTTATTTAAAGTTAGGTGTTTTTTGGTGTTTTTGGAAGGAAGCAACACACTATTTACCATGCGGGCGAAGTCGCGGATAGTACATTATATTTTGTTTTTAATCATTATTATCATCAATTCGAAATTCGGTAGTGACATGCACTTCATAAATACATAAACGCATTGCCTATCCCGAGGACCAGTACCGTAACCAGCTTTTATTGCGCCCTGTGCCAGCGTGCTAACTGCGCCCTACAGCCTTGTAACTGACTCTAAATAAGGTATTTTTTATATATGGTCTGGTAACTTCTGCGCCCTGTGCCTGGGCACCGCTGGCACTGCCCTAGTAACGGCACGGCTGAGGACACATTACGGACCAGTATTGGAGAAAGAATTTACCATTTTATGTACCTGAAGTGCTTACCCTAGTTATAAACCTTGTGCACACCACTGGCTAACGGTAAACACTTGCATAAACATAATCAAGTAACCAAGATAATCCATCAACAATTTGCTCTTCAGTATGGCCTCGGCAATTTTGAGATAACTTACTATAATGGTCTGAGATTCCACCACTCGATTCTGTTTTTTTCGATTCGAAAAAAAAACGGAGGAGGTTCTCAATTACGCATAAGTTTTTACAGAGTTGGCCGATTTTGATAACTCTTTTTTTATTAGAAAGGGCATACTTCCACGGTGGTCCCATCATGTTAGGATCTGATGATGATATCCTGGGGAAATTGAAGGAACTCTTCCAATTTTGGAGGCATGCTTACAGCGATTTCGGTTTTGTCTCGAAATCGGTAGGTTTTTGGCAGCTAGTGCCGTATTATATACTATGACAGTATAGTACAAGTACGATACATGGCGATAAATCACTAAAAAGTAAGAAATAAATTTTTTTAAATAAAAATAGAACCGACTCAAAACGCACTAAAAAGTAAAAAATAACTGTGTCATTTAGTTGCTTTAATTTACTTAAGCATATATAGGAGTCGATGCCAGCCAAGGCTTTTATTTTAAGGACGTTACCTAGAACCTACAAACTGCTTTACTACGTAAAATAAAGTTTCCTTAAACTTGGCTGGCACCGACTTTATAAATATGCTTAATTAAATTAAAGCAACTAAATGACACGGTTATTTTTTACTTTTTAGTGTGTTTCGAGCCAGTTTTATTTTTATATAAAAAATTTTATTTCATAAAACTAATTTTAAATGAATGTCGAGAGAGTATGTGATGTGTGAAGATTAGTGATAAGTCGATCGATCGATCAAAATTAGCAAATGCATATTATTAAAAAATATTAAATTAATGTGTTAAAGGCAATTATGTGTTTTTATCATTTTTCTGACACTTACAGCGCTAGGCCATAAAAATAGCAGTGGATTGCTCTACTGGGAACAAAATATTATCATTGTCAGGTATATTGCAGTTGATCGATCAAGGAAAAAGTATCAAAATACTTGGACTTTGATCACGAAACTCCCGTCAAGTGGAATGTTGAATGAACTGTTATTGTTCCATTCATCGTTTTAATCAATGGTCTTATTGCGGAAATCTTAAGAAGCCTCTACTTTTTGATCTGGGGTACACATACAATGGCGGTAATTCTTGACAACGGCGCATTGTGAGGAGGTTCCTCACTCGAAAACCCTTTCCACTGACCAGTTAAAAGCTCAATAACCGGAGGAGATTTTACAAATTTTTAATATTTTTTTAAAAATTTGTTTACATATTTTTTTCAATATGGGCCTTAAATGAAAGGTCTTTAAGATTACTATACACTATTAAAAGATTCAAATCCAGGATTTCCGTCATGAATAAATGGCGAATTACATTATTGTTTTTAATTTTAAATTTAAGCTATGTGCTACCAGATTATTTTACATTGGATATCTTGGCATAAGTAGGTACTTGGTGGGGCGTTGGGCAGCAAAGCGCGACGCAGAGGTACTTCACGTACAGTGAGCTAAAATTAAATTGAAATTTGAATAATTAATAATAATAATGCCACAAAAAGTTGATAACACGTTTTTAAAAACACAAATTCCGTGTGTGTGGGTGCGCGCGCGTGTGTGCGTGCGTCGGCCCCAAATGTCGCATTAGCATATAGGTATAATACAACAAGTAGTGGAACTTGGCTGCCTTTTATGTGTCTGTGCGTACTAAGAAGCGTTTGCCGACAGCGTCCGTCTGTTGTAGGCAGACAGATGTTATTAATCAAGGCGATATCGCTATCTCGCAGGCAGGTAGGTAATGCGTAAACTTCTCCCTGCGTAGATGTCAAATTACGCTTTAAAAATTCATAAGAAACGCGTAAATCAGTTAACGGACTGTAGGTCTACTAGCTGCTGTATGTATCGGATCTGTTGTCAACGACGGCTGAGAGCCGGCCGTAGTCGCGGGCGAGCAACTATCTAGCTCATTAGCATTGCCGACAACTGAGCTGTTGACTTGTAGTGAATTAATTAGGTAATGAATTAGTCGCCTGTACCGCGCCCGGGACTTGCTTGCGCGAGTACGTTCACTCTGTGTTACATTTTGCGCGCACTTTGTAACGCGGAAGTAATGTAAGGCTTTAACATGTTTCAGTGATGTCATACAGCTCCAAATTATACTTAATTACCTAATAGGTTTTCAGTTCCCTTTCACCTAAACTGATTGAAACGGATCTGAGTGATAAAACAATAAACAAAATTACGCTACATAATATTGTATATTTCATTTATTAATTATTTTTTAATTTGTTTGTTGATATTAGGTACATTCTACACAAAGTTTTACTGTAGGGTAACAGCACCAAAGCCCGGCCGTTGCCTCGGCCCTTTACATTTTTTAGGGTAAATGAAACACAGACATTATTACAGTAGGAGCCACTTTTTTACAGAAAGCGATTAGTACAAAATAAAAGAGTAGGTACCTAATTCATAACAATTAGAGTACATTTTGTTTAAAAATATTTCTAAAATCATTCATTAGAATTCACTTTGCTAGAATTAAAACTTTTAGTAGGTAGTCAGAAATTCTTCGATTCATAAACGTCGATATCTATAGATGACCAATCTTCATCATAATTTTCGATGCCACGTTCGTACCTAACATGGCTACGGATTATCTCTGCTTACAAACAGATAGGCATGTATAATTTCAATGGTTAAGGAAAACTGTCGGTCGTAGGTACTTCAGTAAACAGCGAGAAATGAAAACAATGCGCGCCAGGCGCTTCTCGGAACGCGATGCTGATATCTATTTGCTTTTACGTGTTTGCGTTAATCAACCTGTTACTGCAATCACTGAGACGCGTCGCTAAGGCGTGCAGCGCTTTGATGCGATGGCAGAAACAGGGCAGGGTTATGCCTTCTGTAAATGTTACGTATAGTTCAGTAATTTAAGCTGAAATGAGGTAAGAATCTCGGAATTCGAGATACCCAACTGTAAGTCTGTAAATACTAAGAATACAATAAGGAACTTAAGCTAACTTATCCTAATAACTATACAAATCATGCCCACGTGGAATGGTAGCAAGAATACTGGCTGCATTTCCGCGTTGGATAGCCAGCTTTTCCTTTGCGCAAAAAATACTTGTATATTGACCCCCTATAGGTTGCGCTTTTTTTGTAAATTTCTCATTTCCTATGGGGTTTTGCTGTTTGTATTTATTATCAATATTGTAGAGTACAAAATTCTCTACACTGTACTACACTCGAGTATATTTCCGTTTTTTATTTCCTTTCCCAACTTTTTTAAAGAAAATTTCTTAGTCGTAAGACGGTCTACGCCCAATTAAAATAACAGCAAAAACCCATAGGAAATGAGAAATTTAAAAAAGGGCAAAAAACGGATTTTTGTGACCTTTGACCTTGAAATTTAATAGTTGCGTACATATCGACGCCTCCCACGCATAAAGTCGAAACACGTTTTTTAGGTAAAATGGTTTTTTTGTGCCATTAAAACCATATTAAACAGCAGGTTCCTGAAATCCGTATTGTCATAACTTTTATAAATATTGAAATTTTGAATCGATAATAGTCTTAACATTTGAACACTCCCGCGCACAAAGTCGTGCCGATAGTTCCGACGATGTGCTACGATCTATTGGACCGCGGCCGGCCGATCAGAGCGCAGTTCCGACGTCGTAAGACAGGAATCGACATGAACGAAGTCTTTCAAGTTTAATTTTGACAATATTAATTGATGTAGAGTTGTTTTTGTTTTTTAAGCATTGTGTGATTATAAATTAGTAAAATGAGCAGTGTACGTTCTTTTATGATTTTGAAATTAGTGTTAGATAAGCCTAACTCAAACAGTGAATTGCCAACGGTCGATAAAGTTTTTGAAAATGGTAAGTTTTACTTTATTTATTTTTATTTTTATTCAATTTACTTGTTAATATTTGTGATATTTATCATAGGAATAAATGTTAATAGTAGGTAATAGTGTTTAATAGGTTTTGACAACATAAATATGATTCCGACGCATAAAGCCGGAACGTTCCATATTAAGACCCTTTGCGCCGGAATCTATCACCAGCAGTGAATAGTTACGACTTTGTACTATGTAATGATTTTGTTCTAGGAGTCGTAACTTGGACTTACTACTATTTGCGTGGTTGAAAAATAAAGATAAACAAATGTATAAAGACGGAATATATAGATACGACTTTGTTCTTTGCTTTGAAATGAAGATACGACTCTCTGCTATTCAATTTTAGCGAAAATAGCAGTAAAATTGATTTTTAAACTTTACAGTATAATTCACTTTGTAATTAACTTTAGTCTTTTAGTATATTGGATGTCTTTATTTACAGGATTAGAATCACCGGTACCACTTGAAGCTGAACACCAGTATGGTTTGTACAAGTCAATGTTTGGTCAATCTTTCAATAATAGTAGTAGAAGTATGGACGACAGTTTTGCGCCAAATATTGTCGAGGTATTAACTAAACCAGTTTAAAATTGGAGACAGAGAAGTGGACTTCTGTCTCCAATTTTAAATGAAATAAACCCTAACGAAAGTATAGCTTCAGAGCCTTATACTGAAAAAAATTTACAGGAATCAGTTGATATTCTACCTTCTTTTGATATTACGCCCATGCCTTTCCCAGATAACGATTTTTTAAATACAATGTGGCAACTTCAACCCCATTATTATGGAATATATCTGTTTGTGATGATAATGACTGTCCATCTAGTAGTCTTAGTAGATCCGATACCCCGCAGCTCAGTAACACTTCGAGCCAGGACTTTTCTGTTTATTCGTCAGCTGAAAATACACTAAAAGGCAGAAAACGACTCCGTCGCCGTGATTAATGGAAAGATATTTTGAGTAGGAATGGTGTTCAAAGAGATGGAAAGATTTTAAGACAACCATATCAAACAACTTGTCGCCTTAAATGCTCTCAAAAGTTGAATTTCCAAAAGCGGGAGCGTATATTTTCTTCTTTTTGGCAAATTGGAGATCTCTGTCGGCAGTGAGATTATACCGTCGATCATACTGAAGTAGGCGACACTAAGTATCCTTCTACTTTAAAAACGGTGTCTAGACGTAAGAAATCAATTGAGTAATGCCTACCTTTTATTGGACCTAACTGTGACATACCTAATAAAGCATTTGCTTGTAAAACAATGTTCTTAAACACTCTTTCTGTAGAAGAGAGAATTGGTCAAACAGCATTGGCAAAATGGGGTTCAGGTGGTTGCTCCGTTTGTCCTGATCGGCGTAGTGGTACCAGAACCATTGTCATAGACGACGAAATAAAACAGGGAATTTTGCACCATGTAAAAACGTTCCAGGCAGTTGAATGTCACTTTGTGCCTAAGGATACTATTAAAATGTACCTAGAAAGCAATCTCACATTTACGAAAATATTTTCTCTATATACTAATTATGACCTTACTAATGAATTTAATAAAAAGGCTATGTGGTTAGTTTATACGCGGTAAGTAGGTGCGAGAGGTATACCAGCGAAGTCTCTCTATAACCTGCTAAAAGACCTTGGCCTACTAGAAATGCAGTAAGCTCCATATTGGAGCGAATGTCCAAAGCTGCTCTAGTAGGGTCCTTCCGAATTTGGTTGGGCAGGGAGAATAACTTGAACAGAGGAGGTGAGTGTTGAAGCGCTTCACTAAGAGTACTCTTTTAAATCTACACCCGAGTCACAAGTCTCGGGCTCTGCTTGGAGGTTTTCTCTCAGCCAAGCGATGGACCCGGCACCCGCACGGTGAATCCATGGAATGCTAAGATATTCGTCTCTCAGTGGTTTACTACTAAAAATATAAAAAAAAGCCACGACTATCAGACAATATCGAGATATTATCAATCAGAATTTGAATGTATCATTTCATAAACCTAAAAAAGATATCTTTAATGAGTGCCATATATATTTACAACAGAAACAAAAATACAATGACAAAAGAAGAAAAAATAAAACAAGAAGTTTATATGAGTAATAAGATAAAAGCTAGAGAAAAGAAAGCAAGTGATAAAAAAGACCCACACAACACCCTGTTTTGATTTTCAAAAAATTTTGAATTGTCCTCATGGAAATGTTCGTTTATTTTATTACAAAAAAAAATTCCAATTTATAATTTTATCGCAGATGATTTAGCTAGTCATGATGGTTAAAGTAATAGCTATAATCAAAAGTGATTTTAATTTAATTTAGACCAGTTTATTATTTGATTTCAATAACTGTACTATCATTTGGAAGATTAATCGTTTTTTTGTGTGTTTAAGAAGACTGAATTATGTTCCTATGACTACAATTATTGAAATAAAGTTGATTTGAGCTTATTTTTTTGTTATTTTCAATTGTCAAATATATCGTTAAGACCCCGTTTTTTTTAAATACAGAGAATTTAGACGTCGCACAAAGTCGTATTTTAAATATACGACTTTATTCGAGTTGTCTATACGAGTCTAATTGAAGGCATATAGTCGTAACAATGAGATACGACGTTTTTCTACTAAGCATAAGGTCGTAAGTTACTAAAATGAGCTTTTTTCCATAAATATGATTTCTTATAACATCCAAGTTATACATATATTTTTTTTAATCATGAATTGACAGCATAGTATAATTTTTTTTGAGATAATTGTTTACAAATCGTTTTTATCATAAAAGTATACAAAAACTGCTCTCCTGAAAAAGTACGTTTTTATCATTACGACCTTATGCGTAGGAGGCGTCGATATGTAGGTTTTGAGACAACTTTTAGGGTGTCAATATAGAAATATTTATCTGCTGGGTATCTCGAAATCCGACTATAATGACTAGACTAGTATTCCTAGCGGGATAGTTGACACTTGACACGAAAATAGCAAGCAAGCGTAGTTTCGCCGTCCGTCCGTCTTTCTGCATGTCCGCGGTATAACTTTCTTAAATGAAGCAAACCTACAAGGCCAGGTGAAGCCTTTGTAGAGACACGAAGGTCGAGCCCATTCGTATAGAATTTCCGAGAAATATGGAAATCTGTAGGTATTTCAGAAAAAAATTAATAAATAAACTATTGTTATTATTTTATTAAAAAAGTAATTAAACGCACTATAAAGTAAGTGCCATCCTAATTTAAGGCCAGTTTATTTAACGAAGTTGCAACTGCGAATTTGTTTTTTTTTTAAGTAAGAAAATGACGCAATGATTAAAATTCATAGCAAATACTCTGGTGTATAATACCTTTAAGCCGTAACAAAATCTAACTTCTATGTCAACGCAATCAAAAGAAACAGTGATGTAAGCCGCATGTTTTCAATCTCTAGTAAGGGCATCGAAACCTGAAGGGTACTTTCAATCGTCTAGAATCTTGAAAGATGGGTGAACTCGGTGCGCAAGTCCGACTCGCTCTTGGCCGGGATTTTATCGTAACAGACACAACACAGAATATATACCATGTTGGAAAAGACGCCCCGCGCGCGGCGCGTGGCGAGGCGGCGTGCGGCGCGGGGGGCGGCCTGTTATCGGTGCTGTGTGCGCACGTGTCTCTATACAAGTGTACATCATCCACCATACACTGCGATAACCACTTATTTACGTTTATTAGATAGTCGTTGGATAACGGCTGAGTGCTGCCACGTGTAGAGCGACACCGGCGGCAGGGCGCGGGGTGCAAGCGGCGGCAACCGCTTGCAGGGCACGGCTGAGTGCCGACCCGAGTAGATCGGCATCAGCGGCGGCCAGCGGCGACACAGCACGTTGTCTTTGTTGCAGGGCACGGAGTACTGGCCGGTGTAGAGCGGCATCGGCAACACCGCTCGCGGAGCACTGCTGAGTGTAAAACGGTACCCACAGCATGATACTCAACAGATACTTTACCAAACATTTTTCCATATTTTATAGATAGGTATAGTATCTCACTGTAGATAAGCGGATTCAGCCAAAGAAAACGTAGAGCAGCAGCATGAGTCACATTCGTCAGTCTGTGCGTTCATTGCAATCATGTAAATCTTAACACTTAATTACATCACGTAAATATGACCACGACGTATTTTCCCCGCATCGGAAAAGAGACAATGCTGATGCAAATAAATGTTGTCAGTGCAAGCGATATCGACCGTGATCGTGGCGCCGCGCGCAGGGCGTGTGAGGATAAATCACCGATATGAGGATAAATCTAGAATTGATTGAGTTTAATTTACTTAAGCATATCTAGGAGACGGTGTTTAAGGCAAAGTTTATTTACAAATCCTAGTCCTAATCTTCTTAAGTTCATAAGCGATAATTATATTAAAATGTTCGTTGTTCCTTTGGTTGAAGAGTCTTCATACATCGATTTTTAGCGGTTTGTTGCTGTAGACAATTTACACAATTGGCTGGTGGAAACTAAGGTTGTGTCTAAGTTCCTCAAGATCCAACGTCCTAAGAAACAAAAAGTTCTCAGATCTTATAATGAAGCAAAAGACCTAAGAAAATGACGAAAAAGACCAAAGAAAATGAAGAAAGAGTGCATGTCTTTGATTTTATGGACTTATTGGCATTTTCCTTCACACAACATAACGACAATTATGTAAATGGCAAAAATTATTTGCCCGGAGCGATTAAATAGCCAGATTGGGCCCTGGCCGCAAATCGTAGACTTACCGAGTTACATAGTTGACGTTACTCGCATTCACAATCTTTAAATTCTCAAGAACTTGTTTACGGAAAAAAATATTTATAGTAGCTCGCTACAGTATAGCGCCTGAGCGGGCGACTCGTCATCGAGGGGCCGCGGGGAAGTGCGCACTCGCAGGCAGCATCTACGTCTTATCCGATGCTCTTTATTATTATTTACCAGACTATAATCTATTTACGAATTTCATGCAAATTTATTCAGCTGTTGAGCCGCGATTGCATAACAAATGTGCTGATAAACTTATCGACACATTTGTCGAGCGAATCCGTGGCCTACAGAAAGTATGAAGAAATGATCTTTCTTTATAATTTCTTTTCCTTGAATTTTTACGTATTTTGACAGTTCGGGATAAAGATAAATCTAACAAATCAGAAATCACCTGTGTTGTAATGTAAATAACTCGACTTTATTGACTTTTGGGTAGGTAATTATTTATTTTATTAACAGTTCTACGCGCGTGCCCAACTGCCCACTGCTGACGGTGAATTTGTTTACCGAGACCCTTCGTAAAAAATTATATTAAACACAACAATAATTTATATCCGTTGAAGTGGCGTTGTGACATGAGAAACATCCTTGACAACATTTTCACGGAGTATGCAACTCGACTCCGATACTGTTGTTAGTCCTATCCGATTTGTCGATTAATAATTAATTTGCAACATTGTTATTCCGCGGAATGACAGCAGGGTCGCTTTCAGGGCGATTATCATTCCGCACTACAAATCTGGCAGCGGCGACATTCGGTGTATTTTTAACTTGGCACTTTTGTTTCGATTCTTATATTTTTATCTTACGCGTATCACCACAGGTAGCAAGCTGCAAAGCGCCACTCGCCGCACGCTCACCAGGTATACAGCGCCGCGACGACGTCGCCGTCAGCCTTACTTCTAAGTTCTAACTAACAACTCGTATCTCCTACAATAATATTTATTAGATAGAAGTACTTTGATCTAATCGTTATGCGTGATATGTTCAGTATTTTTTACGTTTAATGTGATATGTTCTACTTCTAGTATTTATAGCGAATTCGCTTAGAGCTCCGCGTCTGGCGTCGTGGTCCTCGGATTGCTGGCGAATGATCTACTGGCAACGTGTAACGTCACAGGTGTAGCGCAGTGACTGCGACGTCACTGAAATGTTCAGTGCATTCGGAGTTGCAATGTGACGTCAGCGTCGCGCGTCAATTCCAGTCAGCAGTGAGCTACAGGAGACGTAGAGTACGTGTAACTCGTTCACCTCGCCGCCGCGCCCGCTGGCCTCGTGGCCTCGTGGGAGACACAATAAAATATGCTATAAACGATTTTTAATATGCAAATATATTTTATAACGAACGTTGTGTAAAAGTTGATTTTCAGGAAACAGGTAGATCTATAAAAATTATTGTGTTTATACTTAACTAATTTTCTCATTTTATTTGTAACATTCTACCAACGTTGTAGGCATTCTCGTTCCCGTAGGTACATAATATGAAGTTGGACGAGTATAGAATTAGTCGCGCACGAATTAGTTTCACTAGATCAATCCCAACACAAAAATTCTCAAATATCTATGGAATTTTGCTTATAACTTTTATATTTTTGGTTCTAAAACTAAAAATTACGTGACAAAAGTTGTGGTATATTGTTGTGTTGTTCTCGTACTTTATGCTCAAAAATAAAAATTTTTTAACAAAAAATAAAAACGCCTTCAAAACGCACTAAAAAGTAAAAAATAACTACGTCATTTACTTACTTTGATTTACTTAATCACATCTATGAAGTCGGTGCCATCCAAGTTTAGGTAAAGTCTTTAAAGTAGAAAACTCGGGGTCGAGACAAATTAATCAAGCCCAAACACAAGGTAACCACTGTAAACCGTTAAAGAGCTCCCGCAGCTGTCCTTCTTCTTCATCGCCAGACCCTCAATTACAGTCACAGCCCATCTAAATGTAAAGTTCTCATTGAGACAAATTAATCGAGCCCAAACACAAGGTAGTTACTGTAAACCGTTAAAGAGCTCCCTCAGCTCTCCGTCATCTTCATCGCCAGACCCTCAATAACAGTCACAGCCCATCTAAATGTAAAGGTCTCATAAAGACAAATCAATCGAGCCCAAACACAAGGTACTTACTGTAAACCGTTAAAGAGCTCCCTTAACTCCTCCTTAGCTCCTCCTTAGCTCCTTCGTGTTTATCTGCAGACATGACAGTTACAGCCCATCTAAATATAAATTTCTCATCGAGACAAATTAATCAAGCCCAAACACAAGGTAGCTATTGTAAGCCGTTACGGAGCTCCCTTAACTGTACTTCGTCTTCATCACCAGACCCTCAATGACAGTCACAGCCCATCTAAATGTAAAGGTCTCATCAAGACAAATTAATCGAGCCCAAACACAAGGTAGCTACTGTAAGCCGTTACGAAGCTCCCTTAATTATACTTCGTCTTCATCACCAGACCCTCAATGACAGCCACAGCTCATTTAAATGTAAAGTTCTTATCAAGACAAATTAATCGAGCCCAAACACAAGGTAACTGCAGTAAATCGTCAAGGAGTTCTCTTATATGTGTATAGGCTCCATCATCAGATCGACTCCGACCTTCATCAGATTGTAGTGCTTTTAAATACTTACCAGAAAAGTTAACAAACGTACTTGTTGTCCCTACAATTTTTGAAAGTTCTCCTCGGTTTCTCCAGGATCCCATCATCAGATCCTGGTTTCCTGGTCATGGTACCACCACCGGACTATCTACTTTCCAACGAAAAAAGAATTATCAAAATCGGTTCATAAACGACGAAGTTATGCGCGAACACACATAAAAAAAAAAATAAAAAAAAAAAAAAATATATACGGTCGAATTGAGAAACTCCTTTTTTTTGAAGTCGTTTAAAAATGAAACATTTTAATGTACTAGGTGTCGCTTCACGCTCCGCGTCCGATCCAATGTCACGCGACTCGTTCCTCTTGTGATTTTTATTACCTAGCTACATTGATTTATAATTACTATATAAAAGATTCCGATAAATTGATAACATTCTCCTTTTTAATGTTTATTAATTAATGTTAACTATACCATCAGGCGTCGAAGGTAACACAACATTGTAGAAGCGACATCGGAGCTTCGAGACCGTGCCAATTAATCGCAATTACTGTTATTGATTGGAGGCAGGAACTAGTATGTTCAGCTCCGATGAACATTGTTGATCACTGGTATATTGTAAACATTGTAAAGTTTTAGACACAAAAATAATAATTTTTCTTATAAACAATGAAGTAATATATATAAGATATTTACGAAGAATCATGATTTATGTACCTATTATATAGGTAAATCATTTTAAATACCTAGGTAGGTACTTGAAATTGAAATTTACAAAGCAAATATACAAACAAAGTACGCAAAAACGCATCAAACAGTTGCTCATGCTGTCCAAGCGCACGATTCGGTATTCGGTGTACGCGCGAACTACGCGCTAACATTATTGCGTTTGTTTTCGTCGATCCGAGTCAAGGGCGCGGCGCGGGGTCATCGCGCCGACTTTGTTTTTTCATTCTATTGATCATTTTGTTTGTGTGTTCTGGAATGCGTTTATCGTTATAGCTGAGATCCTATGTTGTTTTTTAGCTCGTATCAATTTGCGATTTCATAATTTCTAAATTCGCCCTAAATATATAAGAAGCCTGGGCTGTGGTCTCTACGTAGAGTAATATGGCGCGTGGGGTAATATTTTACATATTAACATAGCGATACGTGCCTTGTGCTCTTTTGAAAGATATTTCAAAAAGAGTTATCACGTCCAAAGATAGGTTTGGTCGGTGACCAAAGAGCTGGCAGCTACCTTGGACAGCGAATTTATTTGGCCATTTAAAGAGGAAATGGTTCCAGGCTGCCAGTACTTTAGGCACCATGCCTTGTTGCAGTAGAGTCGAGGAGGTTCTAGATTTAATTTAGTTATTAGCTGAACTTTGTAATATAGGTTATGTATTATTTATTTTATATATAAACTAATGTAATAAACTAAGAAAATGTTGAAAACATACCTACATTTATAACCGATTGTAACTCTGTAAACAGATTTTTATAATAATTGCATTCTGCTGTACGGAAAGAATGCATTTTTCGCTTCAACCGGTAAAACCACTGTCGATTCTGGGAAATTCATGACGTAGCCCATAGGGTCAACTGTATAGTATTCTATCGCGTACTTCTTAACACGAATAATTTATTTCTTTAAAATTTTCTTTTATTGGAAGAGTAAGGTGACAAATTCCTCGACAGTGATCTTGTATATTATCGACAAACAGACAATATATTATGTGATTTTCCAAAATATGTAACGCTTTGATTATAACGTAATAGTCAAACATTTGGTTCGGTTTTCGATCAAGGCCTTAACTGCTCGTTCGTTAGGGAATTACACTAGGTACTTACCAGCATTTTAAAAATAAATGTAAATCCGTTTCAATATTTAAACCATTTAAATTTATTGCTTTGCTTCTCTCCGGTTATTAAATCAGACTCGACACGATTGATCATTGTACCCAGTTACATAAATATTATCGATGATTGATTACGTATTTTAAATAAGTACCTTTTTATGATTTAGCTTATTATGATTAATTATTTATGATTAAAAAATTTTTTGACAAAAATAGAACCGACTCAAAACTTCCTTCAATTTTCCCAGAGGAAAAAAAACGGAGGAGGTTCTCAATTGGACACGCATAACTTTTTACAGAGTTGTCCAATTTTGATAATTCTTTTTTAAAGTGCCCTTTCTAGCACTTTCGTTTGTGCGTTTTGAGTCGGTTCTATTTTTTGTTAAAAAATTTTATCTAGCCAAGCGTGTTCTATTTTAGTACATCTACATTTATTATCATATGAGACTTTTTTCTTTACAAATTATGCCTTGACTGCAATCACGCCTGATGGCAAGTGATGATGCGATCTAAGATGGAAGCGAGCTAACAACCCGTTCGGGAGTTTAACCCGGGACCTCGGTCTTATAAATCCACCGCGCATACCGTTGCGCCACGAAGGCCATCGAGATTGTGGTCAAACGCAAATCAATTATTTATCATTATTGTATGAATAAAGAAAGTCAATCACTTTTCAGTGATACGCTTATATTTATTACAAAATTTTTTTAACAAAAAATAGAACCGACTCAAAACGCACTAAAAAGTAAAAAATAACTGGGTCATTTAGTTGCTTTAATTTACTTAAGCATATCTATGAAGTCAGTGCCAGCCAAGTTTAAGGAACATTCATTTAACGTAGTAAAGCAGTTTGTGGGTTCTAGGTACGTCCTTAAAGAAGAAACCTTGGCTGGCAACGACTCCTAGATATGCTTAAGTAAATTAAAGCAACTAAATGACACAGTTATTTTTTACTTTTTAGTGCGTTTTGAGTCGGTTCTATTTTTTGTAAAAAAAATTTATTTCTTACTTTTTTGTGATTTATTGCCACGTAACGTACTCGTACTATACTGTCATAATATATTATATGGCATTAGTAGCCAAAAAACTACCGATACCGAGACAAAGACCGAAATCACTGTTAGCGTGCCTCCAAAATTTGAAGAATTCCTTCAATTTCCCCAGGATATCATCTTCAGATCCTAACATGTTGACAATGGGACCACCTTGGAAGTATGCCCTATCTAATAAAAAAAGAATTATCAAAATCGGACCACTCTGTAAAAAGTTATGCGTGGTCATACATAAAAAAAAAAAAAAACAAATATACGTGTCGAATTGAGTACCTCCTCCGTTTATTTCGTCGGTTAAAAAATGTAACTTGTGTTACAAGTTACGCTTTCTTTTAGGCTTAATAGCGACATTTGCTTTGTGCTGTATTTATATTATTTTTAACCGACGAAAAAAAACGGAGGAGGTTCTCAATTCGACACGTATATTTGTTTTTTTTTTTTTTTTTTTTTTTTTTTTACCACGCATAACTTTTTACAGTATTGTCCGATTTTGATAATTCTTTTTTTATTAGAAAGGGCATACATCCAAGGTGGTCCCATTGTCCTCATGTTAGGATCTGATGATGATATCCTAGGGAAATTGAAGGAACTCTTCAAATTTTGGAGGTACGCTTACAGCGATTTCGGTTTTTGACTCGGTATCAGTAGCTTTTTGGCTACTAGTGCCGAATAATATACTATGACAGTATAGTACGAGTATGTGATGTGGCAATAAATCACTAAAAAGTAAAAAATAAAAATTTTTAACAAAAAATAGAACCGACTCAAAACGCACTAAAAAGTAAAAAATAACTGTGTCATTTAGTTGCTTTAATTTTCATAAGCATATCTAGGAGTCGGTGCCAGCCAAGGTTTCTACTTTCAAGGACGTTACCTAGAACCCACAAACTTCTTTACTACGTAAAATAAATGTTCTTTAAACTTGGCTGGCACCGACTTCATAGATATGCTTAAGTAAATTAAAGCAACTAAATGACACAGTTATTTTTTACTTTTTAGTGCGTTTTGAGTCGGTTCTATTTTTTGTTAAAAATTTTTATTTAATTTTAATTACAAAGGTATGTACCTGTTACTTAGATTTGACTGAGGATCTCCTTAACAAACTGGAACGCTTGCAGAATCTTGCTATCAGATTCATTTTTGGGCTCAGAAAATATGACCACATCACTGAGTATCGCAAGAAGCTTAAGTGGCTACCAGTAAGGCTTCGGCGTAATTTACATGTTCTTTCCCTTCTTTATAGTATTCGGTTTCTTCCGTGGACACCTCCTTACCTTAAAGAGCGCTTTAACTTCCTTGAACCTTGCACATCCGGGGACTCTCAGCGTTCGTGCAGGAACTACAATCTTCGTACGGTCAAGTGTAACACACAAGGATGTTTGGATTCTTTCACTCATAAAGCAATCTCTCTATGGAACGCAATCCCTGATGACATAAGAGGGTCAAAGACGTTAACGATATTTAAAAACAGAGTTAGACAGCACTATCTATTATTGTAATTTATTTATTTCGTGTACAAATATATATCTATATTGTGTATATATGTATATATATTTATGTATATATTTATTTTTGTATGTATTTATAACTGTTATATATTATATATCATATTTATACATGTATGTATTTGTATTTTTATTTGTATAAATAATTATCATCTATTAGTGTACCTTTTCGAGTGTACATTAATTTATCTTGCTTTTATTGCGATTCCCCGTCTCTCAAGTGTAAAGGTCCGTTTATCTAGGTTACCTGGAAGAGATCAATTCTAGTGATAAGGTCGCCTTTTGCGTTTAATTTTGTAATGTACCATTGTTTCTATATTTTTTGCAATAAAGATGTTTAAATAAATAAATAAAGATGTATGTTTTGTTTTTAGATTTGTAGCACATGACGGTATTACCTACTCGTCAAACATATTATGTAGTTCTAAGTTAACATTACCCCATACATTTTAATTACAGTGAGAGTGTTAAAATATGTTTTCTGTAGCGTAAACGGCCGTTTCGTTTTTTTAAGGTCCTCCCGGTTTTTTAAGGATGCCTAAAAAGCCTAGAACATTTTTCGACAAAAAAGAAAATTACCTTTTCGAGACCTCACTCGATTAGTCTAAGGTCACGATTAGCTGAATGTGTTGCAAAAAACCTCCTCCCTCGTCTTTACGATAAATTTTTCAAGCATAATTTGAATTTTAATTTTATTTCCACTAGTCGACCGACATGAGGTACGCTGACCCTATCTATCTCCGTGCTATAATCATTACGACATCCATTGTTTATGCGCTAAGTGGCTAGATGGGTATTTACCTAGGTAGATATGTAGGTACTAGCGCAGCGACACTTAGGTACCTACTATCTAAGTATAAGAGCTACGAAGGCACTAATAAAGTAGTCGCGATCTTTTTCCTACAATAATACATAAAGTAGTATGTCCGATATTTTTATCATACTGCTATTTTTAAGGCGTAAGTTTGTGAGAGTGTATGTTTGTGAGGTTTAAACGGCTTTAGTCATTTTAATAATTTGGTATGGAGTTAGCTGACATCCTGGATTAACACACAGGTTACTTTTCATCCCGAAATTTTTACGGGATCGAGAACTAGGTAGGTGAAACCGCGGGCGTCCGTCTTTTCTTCTTCTTCGTCATCACATTGAAAGAGCGGTCGTGGCCGTCACATCAGAAGTGGTGGCAGGGAGTGGTCGCCATTGCTCCCGTACAGCATCGCTTCTAGTGCATTCATGGACACTTTGGTTTAGGGCAATCTTCATTTGGCCGGTCCAGGGCATTGGTAACCTACCGCGCGCTCTTGTGCCTTCGACCCTTCCCTGAACCACAATGCGCTCCATGCATGAGTCTTCGGCGAATAATATACCCAAAGAAGGTGAGAATGCGACCTAGGTCGATGGAGGATAGACGCTGCTTGATAACTTCATTGAAAAATTGGTTCGGAACTTTGTCCACGATATGGCAAGCACCACATTTCTAAAGCGTCTATCTTCGAAAGTCGTCGCTATATCTTATATATATAAGAGATTCCCACCTATATATTAACTCATCACGATATCTCTGGAACCATAAGGCGTAGCGACTTGAAATTTGGTAGGAATACTCCTTTCGCCGAGTAGAGGTCAGCTAAGAACGGATTTTACGAAATTCCACTCATAAGGGGGGTTGCGGGGGCGTTAATAATATATATATAAGAGAGAATTTTAATTTCTATATATATATAAATGAATTGCTGTTCGTTAATCTCGCTAAAAGTCGAGAACGGCTGAATGGATTTATCTTATCTTGGTCTTAAAATGTTTGTGAAGGTCTAGAGAAGGTTTAAAAGGTGAGAAAAATTCTAATAATTGCCGGGAAAATTTTCACGCGGATGAAATCGTGGGTGACTGCTAGTTTAAGTATAAAAATACTAGCAGTCGCCCGCGACTTCGTCCGCGTAACAACCTCTTAGGTAATCTTTTAATTTTAAAAACAGACTTTCATATAAAGTGTACTCTTTTCCCGCTACCCCGCTACCACAATTTAATTTTTTTATAGTTTCCCGTGAAACAATATCCTCCGTCCCGTCCCGTGTACTTACTAAAGATCTACATTTTTGTAAAACATTTTACTATGTTACAGTACCTTAATATTAACAATAGGTATATATATTTATGGCAAGCTGATATGTATAGCTTTTAATAGTCTATTTCAATTTTGAGTCTAGCTTTCATAATAAACAAAATAATTTACAATCCGACATGCGATCTAGAGATAAGCCCGTTTAAACAAACAAACAAACAAACAAACTTTTTCGTATATTATACAAATATGGTCTGCCATGCCAAATAAATTGAAAGAAAAGATCAAAGATCGAATTCTCAGAAAATATCAGTACCAAAATGTTGACCCCTATTCAGTACGTATAACCTAACACGGAGGAGGTCAACTTAATTTGGACGATATAGCGGTATTGTCATGTTTGGTAGATATTTTGTAGTATGTCCGAAACTATATAACTAATTAACATACTGTAAAAGGCAAATCTTATCTCTATAATATCCTTGTAATTAATAAATAATTTATTTTGATAAGGATTTAAGTTTAGTAGTATAAATAATGACGTAAACGTAAGCATATGAATTAAATGATTTTTTAAAACACAAAAAGTTATATATCTGCCAAATTATAAAATATAGATATATGCTATCGCTGACTTTTTGTAGAACTTTTTAAGATTCATAAAGTTTTCATACAATGTTTTCAATTATATCCAATATCTAAGGCAGCGTACGCGCAATAAGCTAAATTTAATAAATTTGACGGTCCGACTCGCGCGACAAAAACTGTGGTAACTCGAGTAATATATACAATACAAATATAAAATATAGCCTATAACACTTACCGATAATGTAGCATTCTACTGGTAAAAGAATTTTTAAAATCGGATTAGTAGTTCCGAAGATTAGCCCCGACAGAGTTTTATTTACAAACTTACAAACTTTACCTCTTTATAATAATAGTATAGATTTACAAGGGTATATAGACGTTTATATATGTATAGTTATAATATAAGACGACGGCCGAAATTTTCATTGGCGAATATTATCAAACGAGATAAAATTAAATGATGATGTTATCCTATCAGACAAAGACAATGTAATTTACGTCGTGTTTATTCATCATGACTCATTCGCTGTCGGTCGGCTGGTCACCCTGGTCAAGTGGTCAGCTGGTAGGCTGGTCCTCTGGTCAGCTGGAAAGACGCGTCACTGCGCTACTGCGTAGTAAATAGGTAGGTACATATATAGATACTTGTTTGTTTGCCATTTGTTGAGCTCGACCGCAGAGATACGATCATACGAGTGATTATCGTTATCTCTAGTTCTACGCCTTACAAATCTATGCAAATAAATAAAATTGAAGTGTCTGTTTGTAATATCAATTTTACACTAAATGCGTGTGAAAGTATAATAGCGCCTGTCTGTCTACCAATTGGATTGTAATTAAATTATTATTATAAAAACAAAAAACCCGACTGCTTAGAAGGTATGGACTGAAAAGAGAAAAACAAGGATCACTATATTTATATAAAATTCTAAATACTTTATGGTGCTGCAGGCGTGGACAAAATACTTTACGACATGGGAAAGAAAGACCTACCAAAATTATATTTGTAGCCGCCTGCAGCACCATAAAGTATTTAGAATTGTGGTACACTTGGTACACTTTTTGTAATTTTTTGTTAAAACTGTAATATGAACACGACTTTTCGTTTGATACCCATATTGCGGTTACCCTTTTCCCTCATTTATAGCCGCCATTTTGAAAATTCATATAGCCTATGTTACTTCCACAATTTTGCCAAATTTAACGACATCTCACATACATACACATAACATTACCCTTCTTCTGACGCAGTCGGGTAAAAATTATTTTTGTACCTATATAAAAGCCAGACTCATGAGGAATGACATTGGCTCATTTGTATCCTGATATTCTCACGGGAACAGGAACTCCACGGGTGAAACCGTGGGCGTCCGTTAGTACAAAAATAAAGGGTTTAGGTATCCACCACGTCTACCTATCCGAAATTGTACCTACCTAGAGACGAATATCTTAGCATTCCATGGATTCACTGTACGGGTGCCGGGTCCAACGCGTGGCTGAGAGAAAAACTCCGAACAGAGCCCGAGACTTGTGACACGAGTGTAGGTTTAAGGGTACCCTTAGTGACGCGCGTCAACACTCACCTCCTCTGTTCAAGTTATTCTCCCTGCCCAGCCAAATTCGAAAGGATCCTACTAGAGCAGCTTTGGATACTCGTTCCAATATGGAGCTTACTGCACTTCTAGTAAGGCCAAGGTCTTTTAGCAGGTTGTAGAGAGACTTCGCTGGTATACCACTCGCACCCACTTCTACCGCGTATAAACTAACCACATAGCCATTTTTAGTTAGTTCATTAGTAAGGTCATAATATTTATTCACTTTGAATACATGGTCTTTAGGGATGTTTGTTTCCCACGGCACTGTAAGCTCAACAAGTACTATACGTTTGATTGTTTGGAAAAAAGAAATATGTCCGGTCTAGATGTCGAAATAGCTAAGTCTAAAATTATAAATACTAATATTATAACTACGAAAGTTTTACATTTTTTTTCATTCTCCGCCTGTTTCGGCGGTCCTGCTTCCATGGAGTTTAGACTCACTGCCTCCGCGCGCGCGGCGTCTGCGCCACTGCCCGACACTACGCTCGCAGCAGATAAGGACGGCAGCATACAGCTGTCACACTCCACACTTTCGTGGTGAAGATATTAAGAACACTTGTGTACACGGACATTAGTGCAAAAGCACTAATGTCCACAAAATAAGTGACAAATCTTATTCAAAGGTGGTTTCTTTACCTGTATAGATACAAACAGTCCGACAACAGTATGACGAGATTCGGTAAGGTTCTCTGCCGACTCTCGCGGCACTTTCTGGAAGTTTCTCACTTTCAGTTTTAAATAGGTAGTTAGGCTTTTTTTTTCTTAGCTCAATAAAGATATATGCATTTTTTAGATTGGCTTGAATCTAGTCCATAAGGCAAATGCATCCCTGAATATTCCATGATCTATTAAATCCAATAATTAGCTGTAGGTACTGTTTGAATAAAGTACCCCTCCAACCTACTGCAGACAGCTGCATCCCAAGGAGCGCATCAGGTATGCCCTGGGCGCGTAAAAATGATCACAAAATACAACTAAAATCATGTGAACTCGGACATAAACCAATTTCTTTTATTTAATTCAATGAAGATTTCGTTTAATGTGGTTATACAAATTGCATGCACACTAAAATTCGTAAATTAGGTAGGTACCGTCAAATATATCCGTCGTTCATCGATCTCTCGCCCTGCCGGAGGTTTTAGGAAGAACATGTCGGAGCGGGAAGAGAGAAATAACACTTACGAACAAAATGTGCAATAATTTAATTATAAAAACAGATCAAATAAATACAGAGTCGGCAACGTTAGATCAAATGACCAGTGCAGAGCTGAACGGTGACTAGAATCTGGAGGCGACACCGCCACCGCGACTGTCAGCGTGCGACAGCAGCGCGTCGCCTCGCTGCCGCACGAAGTTGAGCGCGGGCGGCTGCGGCGCGTCGGGCGCGGTGGGCTCGGGCAGCGCACGCCCGCCCGCCAGCACCAGCAGGCGTGCGCGCTCCGCCGCCGCCGCCGCGCCCGTGCCTGCTTCCGCACCCAGCAACAGCGCCGCCGCGCCCTGCGCTAACGCCGCGCCGCTCTCCGCTCCCACCACGTAGCGCGTGCCGCACACGCGCTCGTCCGCCAGTACAGCGGGCGCCAGCTCCAGCGGCGTCGACGGCTCGTCCTGTGCCCACGCGCCCTCCGCCGCGCCTGCCGCTGAGCCGAACGGCGTAGACAGGCCCCTGCGCGAACGACAAATACTGAATAATTATTTGAAATTGTCTCTACTATATACTCGTATAATAGTGACGCGATTTGTCAGTGCGCATACAAACTGCAATAAGGGTAAGCGTCACTCACGAGACGAGCGCCACGTAGGTGTCCCGCGGGTCCACCACGGCCAGCCCGGCCGCCACGCCGCTCGGCCAGCGCGCCGCGTCCGCCGCCTGCCGCTGCAGCGCCCCCACCACGCTGCGCACACACGACACGGGTTACACTACTGCGAGACCGGCTCCCTGCGGCGCCCTCACCCCACCTCACCCCTGCAGCGCAGCGTCCACGTCGGTAAGGTTGGCAGCCAGCGCCTCCTGCAGCGCCGTCACGCCCGCCGCTCCACCCGCGCCCGCACCCCACACGCGCCAGCCGCCCGCGCGTGCCGCAGCCTGTTCCGACCAGCGCACCAGGCGTTCGCACTGCCACGCGACGCACAGCTCTGCAACGATAGCATTCAAACGTGTGAGCCGCGTCGCCACCCGTTAGCGCTTGGGGTTTGGTGGAGCTCGCGAGGGTCGTACCGCTGCTGGTGTTGCGGCGCAGCGTATCCAGATAGTCAGCCAGGGCGGGCTCAGCGCGCGGTGCGGCCGGCGCATAGCCGGACAGGCCCCGTGCCGCTGCCGCCGCCGCTAGGCGCGTCGACACGGCGTACCCGGCGCGCGCCAGCTCCGCCGCCGGCTTTAGCGCGTCGCTCCACGACAGCACGCCATAGCGCGCGTGCATCGCCGCCAGCGCCGCCACCAGCCGTGGGGGGCGCGCCGCATCCGCCGCCGCCGTGCCTTGCTCGGGCCCGCCCCACTCCGCC
The DNA here is from genome assembly GCA_034621355.1 of Mycalesis mineus. NCBI lineage: Eukaryota > Metazoa > Arthropoda > Insecta > Lepidoptera > Nymphalidae > Mycalesis > Mycalesis mineus. Next base: position 158,920 of record JAXAVZ010000271.1, on the reverse strand, counting down.
GCCGCGGGCAGCTGGCTGCGCGACGAGCGGTACTCCCAGTATATCATAGCTCCGCTTCTATCAACAGAGGTTATTATAATATTATTTCCAATAAATATTAATTCATTGATAACAAAGTGAAAGTTGAATAATTAAAAGTTAACGCTTGTAAAAGAACTTCCGTCGTCTACCACTTAACGGGAAGGTCGGTTTCTGAGGACTATAATTGTATGCAATTATTAGAATTCAATATAGTTTTTATTTTTTAAACCCTAGAACCTTCTTTAAGTGATTCGTATTGTCACAGGGTGGAGGGTTGCTATTTAAGCATCAATTGGGCACGAGACCCGTCACTGTGAGATCGTGAGGTACTCTATTGGCCCCGGCTACCCCCGGCTCTCATTTTATTTTACGACATTTTGAATGTCTCTTCAGAATTCAAATCCGGAATAAATTTATCTTATTCCGTAAAAAAATCATGCACTCGATGGGAAAAAATTAACTTAGCGCCATCTAGTACACATAGGGCACACCGCGAGAGTAGTACCGGCCTCGAGAAACCTCAGTCTCTCTTCGGTCGGAGTTCACGCGCACAAACACAGATGGCGCTGTTATGATTGTCCTAATTTTCTTCCTTTAACCTAAACGACTCCACAGACTTGGGATTGAGGCACCGGATGAACTTACCATTTTATTAATTTTTAGTTGTGGTGGTGGTGGTTTGAAAAATTGCGTTGAAATAAAGTAATATACAGGGCACCGTTTGCGCAAGTGGAGTCTGTACTTACGCGTCCAACGAGGTGCGGTGCGGCGCCAGCACGGCGAGGCACAGCGCAGCTGCGACCGCCGCATCCACGGCGCGCCCTCCGCGACGCAGCGCCGCTGCGCCCGCCGCGGAGCACGGCGCTGCGGGGGACGACACCGAGCCGTGGGGCACCACCTGCGCACGGCCACACAATACTAAAGTTTTTGTAGAGTTTATGCCCTATCTATGTGACCTGTGATACTGTATATATTTTTGTATATCAGTCGCAACAAGAGATTAAATTCTATATTTTGTAATCATACTTAGCTTCTAAACTTAGGTACAGACGGCTTGGGCCAACTGCTCACTCAGCCAGAGCTACGCTGCACTCACCTCAGTGTCCCCGTAGTGTATTTGCGTGAGCAGCGCCACGGTCACGGCCAGCGACAGCGCAGCGAAAGCAGCCAGCACGGCACGCGGCCCGCCCGCTCCGCCGCCGCACAGCCGCGAGCCGCCGCCCCGTAGCGGCACGTCTTCCCGCAGCTCCACCGCGCCTGCAAAACCAGCTGTCACAATCCACACACGCTGCGCCTACTCCGCTAGAAGCACTTCTGTTGATGACTAAATAATTATTACATATACGACTCACAGATGAATATTTTTATCTTGCGGCAAACCAAGCAACTATTCTAAGTATTAAAATTAATGAATAATAATTTAAGGTCTTAAACTAAAAGCTGGGGTTCCAAACGAGAAACCTAAGAAATAGTCCAAAATAAAAGTAGCCAAGTAAAAGGTATTACAAATATCTCCCTATCTTCTCGGCTAATTCTTTGACAAAAAGTATTAATTATATATCTATACTAATATTATAAATAGGTAAAGTTTGTAAGTTCGTAAGTTTGTAAATAAAGTTCTGTCTGTTCTGAATTTAAAAATTCTTTCAACAGTAGAATGCTACGTTATCGGTGAGTGTTATAGGCTATATTTTATATTTGTATTGTATATATTAACCGAGTTATCACAGTTTTTGTCGCGCGAGTCGGTCCGTGAGTTTTATTAAATTTAGCTTTATGCGCGTACGCTGCCTTAGATATTGGATATAATTGAAAACATTGTATGAAAACTTTATGAATCTTAAAAAGTTCTACAAAAAGTCAGCGATAGCATATATCTATATTTTATAGTTTGGCAGATATATAACTTTTTGTGTTTTAAAAAATCATTTAATTCATATGCTTACGTTTACGTCATTATTTATACTACTAAACTTAAATCCTTATCAAAATAAATTATTTAATAATCACAATTTAAGGAGATAAGATTTGCCTTTTACAGTATGTTAATTAGATATATAGTTTCAGAGACATTACAAAATTTCTAAAAAACATGACAATACCGCTATATCGTCCAAATTAAGTTGACCTCCTCCGTGTTATGTAGTACGTACTGAATAGGGGTCAACATTTTGGTACTGATATTTTTTGAGAATTCGATCTTTGATCTTTTCTTTCAATTTATTTGGCATGGCAGACCATATTTGTATAATATACGAAAAAGTTTGTTCGTTTGTTTAAACGGGCTTATCTCTAGATCTGCATGTCGGATTGTAAATTATTTTGTTTATTATGAAAGCTAGACTCAAAAGTGAAATAGACTATTAAAAGCTATACACATTAGCTTGCCATAAATATATATTGTTAATGTTATAGTACAATGTTTTACAAAAATGTAGATCTTTAGTACACGGGACGGGACGGAGGATATTGCTTCACGGGAAACTATAAAAAAATTAATTTGAGAGGGGTAGCGGGAAAAGAGCACATTTTATATGAGGTTTATTTTATTGATGCGACGAAGTCGCGGGCGACTGCTAGTGTAGTATAAAATAAGCAACTTTGATTTTGCGGAATGTTTCTTGTGAGCTAATTTGAGTATCGATCTCTACTTTAGGTAGGTGATTCAGGCCTGCACGTCAGTTATTATTATTACAACATCGCGCCGTCAGCGAATGAAGCCTTACAAATGCGAAGACAGATTTCGACGTAGGTATTATTGATAAACTCAATGTTGAAACTCACCGCTTAGCCGCTTCGACATTGAAACTGTTCGAAGGTATGCGCGATTTACGAGATACTAGAGAGAGTAGGTGTAAGCCCATTAAATATAGTTTGTTTCGGTTAGTAATCGGGCAGGAAAAAGAAGATTCCACCTGCCCACAGTACCCGGTGGGAAAGAGGGGCTTACTTATTATACTGTCTTTGAGTATTAATCTAAATAAAGGCGTGAGATGAAACGAATCTTCGGACGCGCTAGTGACGGCACCGCGTGCTGGAAATGAAAGATCGCCGTCGAGATACGGTACCGGGTAGATACATAAAGCCGACAAATCGAATGGCTGATATCGTTGAAGTAAATCGGTTAAATTCGTGCAGGTATCGAATGAGTTTTCATGTCTGTTCTTTAATTTCCACCTCTTCAAAACGAAACGATAAGCTTTGTAGCTGCTTTGTTGTTAATAACGATCAGCTGACACGTTTGTTGAACACGATTGAATATAGCGCCTCCTGGGGCCTCACCTGGCGGCGCGTTCAGGTCGGGACTGGCGGACATGATGTGGCAGAGCGCCGGCTGCTATCCTAGCTCTTGACTCCTGCCTCTTACCCTGCGAACATGAACAGCGGTCACCGCCCTATTACCTTACTTTTTTTTAAATAATTAAGAGTCTTAGCTTTAGTATAGTGTCTTGTCTTAGCCTAAGATACACTATACTAAAGCCAAACTCGATGGAGAATGCTTATCAACAAAGATATTAAAAGTACCTAAAGGTAGAAATCACTAGTCATTTAACACCTACTTTGTTTAATTAACTTGTTAATGACGAATTCATGATAATAAATTAGATTAGTAAGTTTTAAACTAATTAATATATTTAATACATTTTAAATAAAATTTTATAAAAAAAATTTATTAAAAAATTAAACGCACTGAAAAGTAAAAAATAAATGCGTCATTTAGTTACTTTAATTTACTTAACCATATCTATAAACTCGGTGCCATCCAAGTATAAGGAAAGTTTATTTAACAAAGTAGCAAAGCACTTTGTGTGAATTAGGTATCATCTTTAATGTAGAAAGCTTACAGATGGGAGTTGGGACCGACTTCATAGATATGGTTAAGTAAATTAAAGTAACTAAATGACGCATTTATTTTTTACTTTTCAGTGCGTTTTGAGGTCGGTTTAATTTTTAATAACATTTTTTTTTCATACTTTTTAGTGGTTTATCGACAAGGAACATACGTAACACCTACTCGTCCTAAAACCTACCAATAATATTCGCCAGCCACTTATAAACTACCGACATCACTGCAAATGTGCCTATGAAGTTTGAAGAGTTCCTTCGATTTAAGCTAGATTTCATCATCAAATCCTAACATCCCTATCTCAGAAACTAATGAACCGATTTTAATGAAACTTGCAGTATTCCCTTAGTTGATCCTAGTACAATAAAAATAATTACTTAAATCGGTCCTGTAGAGTCATTCGGGTCAAGTGCGCGCACTTTACTGTTTACAGCCTCACAGAGCAGAACCAAAGCAGAAATTGGACAATAAAAAAAATGTTTCGAAAAGAATGTTTATTAGCCTACAAATTGAAATAGAAAATAAAACATCCTGTTCTATAGTTAACAAAAAAAATCGAAATTTTGATAGTAAGTCGGAATGCGGACACTTGACCCGTATTGCGGGTAAGTGTACGCAGCCCTGTGGGGTAAGTAGACGCAATAGGGTAAGTGAGCGCATTCGATAAATAATCAATATATAACAAAGAAATTGAAATAAAACTTAGATCATCACACAAAAAATATAAAGCCATCTTAACGAAATATTTAGTTTTCATTTAAACACAGTCAAAAGTATGTTAAATTCTAACATTAAGTCTTGTAATGGTGATCTATCTGTTATTAAATCTTCATGAATATTCTTACCTCTAGTACACAAATAAAACAATGAACACTACAGACATAAAGTAGTTTAACATTAAACCTGTTGATATGAATGACAATATCATGTTCAAAAATTTGAAGAGTTTTTAATCAAATTGGAAGAATAATCACAAACAAATATACTATTATCACCTTCCTGAGAATCAAACAATCCATGCTCTTTAAGCATTGAATCCTTTCTTCTGTTGGTGGGTCAACATATTTATCCTGACATAGGTAACGGGGAGCAAATGGGCTAGAAGGTCTAACTTTAAAAGGATTTTTGTTAGTTTAAGCGCGTGGGTAAGTGAGCGCATGCGCACACTTATCCCCAGAATGCCTAATATTAAACAAATGGCCGCCGACTTGCAAACACTCAACTTAACCTTAAATAATACTTTAAAAAAGACAGGAGAATATGCACTTCATAAACTAAAACGTAGCTTACCGTCTTCACATAACAATTTTAGAAGTATCCGTGTTTTCCAACACGCTAAAAAGTTCAAATTAAATCAACAAAAATACTTTTTTGACAATTACTAAAAGAGTCCACGTAGTAAGGCGTTTGGGCATGCCGAAACTAATTCACCTTGCCGGTGCCCCTGATTGACCAAAACAAACTCCTCACCTCCAGTGCCCCTTCTTGGAGATAGAAGCAGTGCGCTCACTTACCCACTGCGCTCGGTTACCCCGAATGACTCTACTTCCGGCGATATGCCTCCACAAACATAAATACATACATACATACATACATACACTTTTGAAATTTGGCACATTTGTTCAAATGCTGATATAGACTAACATATTGGAAAACTGGGCAGTTTTGGAAATATTACATACATACGGGTCCAATGGATAACCGCCTTTTTTAAGTCGGTTAAAAAAACAAAGCATAATTAGGCATAAATCGTGTTGCATTTTGTACCTTCATTTTAAATTTGTTTGTTGATGAGCATTCTCCATCCAGTTTGGCTTTAGTGTAGGTATTAATTCAAAGTAAAAAAATCCTATCTTGGTATTTATAAATGTGTAAAATTCTAGGTAATTTCTCCTAAGTAATTAAGTTCGTAAAACTTGTTGAAGACCAAAGTCTTCAACGAGTGTGTCCTGCCTGGTTCATAAATTCATGGTCTCTCAGCGGGCTTTGAAGAGAGCTATGTTGGGTGTCTCTCTGAAGGATAGAATCTATAACGAGGAAATCCGAAGGAGAACTAAATTAGTGGACATAGCTCAAAGGATAAGCAAGTTCGGCGTCTTCTGGAGTACCACGTACTATTAAGCGCAGTGTAGGACGCCTTTCAGCCCGATGTTCTGACGACCTTAAAAAGGTAGTGGGAAGTGGCTGGATGAGGAAGAGAGTGTGGTGGCGCGCTCTCGGAAAGGCCTATGTCCAGCAGTGGACGGAAACAGGCTGATGATGATGATAATGAATTAAAGTTCTGTATGCCTTTAGGAACAGATAACTGGGCTTCTATTTCGCGAATCTCAATCTGAACATCTGCTAAGATACGGATCAGCGAAAACTTTCTCAAATTTCGCGCGCAGTGGGAGGGATAGAAGAGATATTAGTTACTAAATACCTCTTAATAATAATAATAGTATATAGTCTTGATTCATTTCATAAATCGCTACTAATTTTTAAAAAAACATTACTGAGAGTTGCTGCCGTAAGCCGAAGTGGAAACAGTTAGATACCTCACAATACATCGCCACCGCAGTAGAAATTGGATTTGGAATTTTGTAATGTTTAGTGTTCGGAATTTAGTTTTAGAGCTCAGAAAGCATACCTCGGCAGCGGGCGAGCAGTTTGTTCTGCAACGACGCACTGATCAGTGCACACTCGGCGCCTGCATGTCGCGAAGATCAATCACGAATTCACGAACAAATAAACAAACAAGTATGTTACCAGCACGTGTGCGGCGTGCGCGCGCGCGTCTTGCACTGCGGCGGGGCGGGGTAGGCGGGGGCAGTGCGCGGGCGCGGGTGACGTCACGCGCGGCCGCACAACCTGCGCGCGCGGATTGCTCACGTAATGTCTTACATTTCTGCAGGCTTCCTATGTTTACCTTTGCACAATCAAAAACTGTCATAGTACAGATCTACATTACGAGTCTTGCAGTCTTATCCTTTTTGTAATAGTATCTAGCTTAATTTATACCGAACAGTAACTAGGAACCATTTATGTATAGATTAGGTAATACAAGTCTTGTATATTTTAATTTATTAAAAAATATCTAATGTGTATAATATCTATAATGATTTTCAATAGATAGACCATAGAGATTACAGTGTTATGGAAATTTATTTTTGTTTGTAATCGTAACCGTATCGTGCTTAGAGGCAAGGATGCGAGCGTGGAGAGGCTCGCCTTCCCTTTCTAATGCGTCGGAGTAGAGGGGGACAGTAGTGGCGGTGAATGGCCGCTGCGCGCGCGCTGTTTTGCGCCTCATGTTCAAGTTCAATGTCTGTCGCTTAACGTTCCACGATTTCCACGACGCTGACTGTTATTGCATGTTAATGTGCGCCCTGTTTTACTTAGCGTTGAGTATGTGGTTTCGAATTGTGAACTCCTGGGTTCAAGTTAGACTATGTTATATAATAATGTAAATTTTTTTAAGAATTTTTACAGAAATATTGTGCTTCTGTGAGCAAGTTTTGCCGTTGGTTTCGGTCATTATTAGAAACATTGTGTCATAATAGTCATCGTTACAGAATTAAAATTAATTATTTGGGTTATGGGTCTTAGCAGCAGACCCCTTTTTAAACCGACGAAAAAAAATGGAGGAGGTATATATATATATATACTAATATTATAAAGAGGTAAAGTTTGTAAGTTTGTAAATAAATTTCCGTCAGGGCTAATCTTCGGAACTACTGATCCGATTTTAAAAACTCTTTCACCAGTAGAATGCTACGTTATCGGTGAGTATTATATTTTATATTTGTATTTTATATATTACTCGAGTTATCACAGTGTATCTTAAAAAGTTGTACAATAACTTTTTGTGTTTTAATAAATCATTTAATTTATATGCTTACGTTTACGTCATTATTTATACAAATAAACTTAAATCCTTATCAAAATAAATTATTTAATAATCACAAGGATATTGTAGAGATAAGATTTGCCTTTTACAGTATGTTAATTAGTTATATAGTTTCGGAAATATTACAAAATTTCTAAAAAGTGCGACTCTGTAATGAATAATTTAATTAATATGCTTAAGTTTACGTCATTATTTATACAACTAAACTTAAATCCTTATCAAAATAAATAAGTTAATAATCACAAGGATATTATAGAGATAACATTTGCCTTTTACAGTATGTTAATAGTTACATAGTTTTGCAGATATTGCAAAATTTCTAAAAAACAACTCTGCCACTATATCGTCCAAATTAAGTTGACCTCCTCCGTGTTAAGTTATACATACTGAATAGGGGTTAACATTTTGGTACTGATATTCTTTGAGAATTCGAACTTGGATCTTTTCTTTCAATTGATTTGGCATGGCAGACCATATTTATATAATATAAGAAAAAGTCAAGTCTACACCAAGTTTCACGCGGACGAAGTCGCGGGCGACTGCTACATTACTATAATGACATAGGCGAGCCCTAAGAAACGTTCTTTCTAATGCTCACCTCCTTAAGGAGTCAAACGGGAGTTCAAGTCTACACCAAGTTTCACGCGGACGAAGTCGCGGGCGACTGCTATATAGCTATAATGACGTAGGCAAGCGCTAAGAAACGTTTTTTCTAATGCTGACCTCCTTAAGGGGTAAACGGGAGTTCAAGTCTACACCAAGTTTCACGCGGACGAAATCGCGGGCGTCCGCTAGTATATATATACTCGTATATATTTGTATGACCACGCAGTGCTACTACGGCTACTAGTGCCGTATAATATTATATACTATGAGTGTATAGTAAGAGTAGGATACGTGTCGATAAATCAGTAAAAAGTAAGAAATAACTGCGTCATTTAGTTGCTTTAATTTACTTAAGTATATCTATGAGACGTTACCAGCCAAAGTTTCTACATTACGGAGGTTACCTACAACCCACAAACTGCTTTAACTTGCAAAATTGCGTTTTGAGTCAGTTCTATTTTTTGTTAAATTTTTTTATCCTATTAATAGGGAGGTTAATACCTAATGAGCTATAAAAAATTTTAACAAAAAATAGAACCACCACCTCCCATGGCCCCACCAACCTTGCGGTTATGCGGGCCGAATCGTCAGGAGGGTAACCCGGAATCCGCACTTCCACTTGGCTGTCACCGACTCCTAGATATGCTTATGTAAATTTCGTTGCGTTTCTCAATTCGACCGTATTTTTTTTTTTTTTTTTTTTTATGTGTGTTCGCGCATAACTTCGTCGTTTATGAACCGATTCTGATAATTCTTTTTTTGTTGGAAAGAAGATAGTCCGATGGTGGTACCATGACAAGGAAACCAGGATCTGATGATGGGATCCTGGAGAAAACGAGGGGAACTTTCAAAAATTGTAGGGACAACAAGTACGTTTGTTAATTTTTCCAACTACAATTTGATGAAGGTCTGGAGTCGATCTGATGATGGAGCCGATCTATATATAAGAGAACTCCGTAACGTTTTACAGTAGCTACCTTGTGTTTGGGCTCGATTAATTTGTCTCAATGAGAACTTTACATTTAGATGGGCTGTGACTGTCATTGAGGGTCTGGTGATGAAGACGACGTACAGTTAAGGGAGCTCCGTAACGTTTTACAGTAGCTACCTTGTGTTTGGGCTCGATTAATTTGTCTCAATGAGAACTTTACATTTAGATGGGCTGTGACTGTCATTAAGGGTCTGGCGATGAAGACGAGGGACAGCTGGGGGAGCTCTTTAACGGCTTACAGTAGCTACCTTGTGTTTGGGCTCGATTAATTTGTGTCAATGAGAACTTTATATTTAGATGGGCTGTGACTGTCATTAAGGGTCTGGCGATGAAGACGAGGGACAGCTGAGGGAGCTCTTTAACGGTTTACAGTAGCTACCTTGTGTTTGGGCTCGATTAATTTGTCTCAATGAGAACTTTACATTTAGATGGGCTGTGACTGTCATTAAGGGTCTGGCGATGAAGACGAGGGACAGCTGAGGGAGCTCTTTAACGGTTTACAGTAGCTACCTTGTGTTTGGGCTCGATTAATTTGTTTCAATGAGAACTTTACATTTAGATGGGCTGTGACTGTCATTAAGGGTCTGGCGATGAAGACGACGTACAGTTAAGGGAGCTCCGTAACGTTTTACAGTAGCTACCTTGTGTTTGGGCTCGATTAATTTGTTTCAATGAGAACTTTACATTTAGATGGGCTGTGACTATCATTGAGGGTCTGGTGATGAAGACGACGTACAGTTAAGGGAGCTCCGTAACGTTTTACAGTAGCTACCTTGTGTTTGGGCTCGATTAATTTGTTTCAATGAGAACTTTACATTTAGATGGGCTGTGACTGTCATTGAGGGTCTGGCGATGAAGAAGACGGACAGTTGAGGGAGCTATTTAACGGTTTACAGTAGCTACTTTGTGATTGGGCTCGATTAATTTATGTCTCAATAAGAAGTTTGAAAGGTTATAGTTTCCAGTTAGTTTAATGTTTACTAAGTCATGATCCAATGATCTACGAAAACTCAAGGAAACTCTTTAAACTTTATATTTACTTTTGCAGGGGCGTCGGAATGTTATAAGTAGGTAGTGAATATTGGTACTTATGGTTTAGTTCGAGTAGGTTTATTAGTATGTTCGTTGTTGATAAAGCACTAAAAAGTATGAAATAAAAAAATTTTAACAAAAAATAAAAACGCCTTCAAAACGCACTAAAAAGTAAAAAATAACTACGTCATTTACTTACTTTAATTTACTTATTCACGTCTATGAAGTCGGTGCCACCCGAGCTTTCTACTTTAAAGTCTTTACCTAAACTTGGATGGCACCGACTTCATAGATGTGGTTAAGTAAATTAAAGTAAGTAAATGACGTAGTTATTTTTTACTTTTTAGTGCGTTTTGAAGGCGTTTTTATTTTTTGTTAAAATTTTTTTATTAGTGCGTTTTGAGTCGGTTCTATTTTTTGTTAAAAATTTTTATTTGTTACTTTTTAGTGATTTATCGCCACGTGCCGTACTCGTACTATACTGTCATAGTATATTATATGGCACTAGTAGCCAAAAAGCTACCGATACCGAGTCAAAAACCGAAATCGCTGTAAGCGTGCCGCCAAAACTTGAAGAGTTCCTTCAATTTCCCCAGGATATCATAAGCTGATCCTAACATGGGACAGGACAATGGGACCACCTTGGATGTATGCCCTTTCTAATAAAAAAAGAATTTTCAAAATCGGACAACACTGTAAAAAGTTATGCGTGGTCATACATAAGAGGAATTGAGAACCTCCTCCGTTTTTTTCGTCGGTTAAAAAATATCATAAGCTCAATCGGCTAAAAATTGCAAGCGAGCAATCGCGTTCACATCCGTGCTTGCAACGCGCACCGCCGGGGCTTCAGCTAGTGTTATTGTTTAAGTGCCCACCTAATCTGTTTTACTCGGATGACAATTTCACAACAAAGACTAGGAATTGTATTAAAGATACCTCACATAATCACATTTGACGTACGTGTCTGCATTTGCTCTTAAGTATGATTATTACCTACACATTATGCGTTTTGAATTGGTGCATTTCAGATTTCAGCCGATTCAATATTTGCGGCGTGTGGAGTAAACAAGCATACACACAGTCTTAGTTTTCTACACAAAAAATTTCGCCTTTGTAATATTAGCGTGAATTTGTTCGATGGACGTTTGTTGCAGGCCGCTGCACCGTCCCGGCGATCGGCCAACCTGCGCTGTGGTCCCGGGAAGACGGCCCGCGGTGCACGGGTGTCTTCACAAACTTTGTGAAAAGATTACCGAGTGTTTCAATAATTAGAGCTTCCGGCGCGTGCGGTGGTGTGGCGCACGTGTCGCTAACGAGCCTAACCAGATTACCGTCCAGAAGCCGCGCGGTCGCTAATCGCGTATAAAGAGCGGCGCGCGACGCGCCCGGCCACTGCGTGTGACGCCGTCGACCGCGAGACGACGCCACTCTATACAACATGGTGTATAATTTCAAAGTGTTCAAGAAGTGCTCCCCCAATGGCAAGATCCTGCTGTACATGCCGAAGCGGGACTTCGTGGATCACATCTCTTACGTGGAGCCGATAGGTTCGTAGGGCTAGTGCAGCTCGATTCTGTGTAGTGCTCTGGTGTTCTGTAAGAAAACAGTGCGCTTGGTTGTCCAACATAAAACACAGAATTAAAAACTGCGATAATTATAGTTTGTGCAAATAAATGAAACTCTGGCTAGATTTAAAATCTAACGACTCAAGAGCTCCCATGGCTACGTTCCCATGGCTCCCTGATTACCATATAGGATCAAAGTACTCGTCAATATAAATCAAACGAGCCCAAACTCGATGAGGTTTTGTCGTTTTTTTGCGAGGTTCCTATGGCTACCTTCTAATTCCAGCATCAGATCGCTATATGTAGTCATAATATAAGCATGCAAAATTCTAACTCAATCGGAATCCAGAAAGTAAGTCAAAAATGACTTATAAGATCAGACATAGCTGAAATTAAAGAAAACTTTCTACTCTTACCCCCTCACAACGTAGGTTCTTGGCTCTCATAACATCTTAGATCTCTCTCATCTTCAAGTCCTTTAACACCCAGTCATAAAGCGCACAGGGCTGAACCTATTTTGTCCAGACGGATCTATCTCGGAATGCAGTTTTAAGCGTGATCAATAACAGATCGGCAGCTTTCACGTCCGCTATGGACTACCATGCCTTCATTTCCTCCTTCCCCCCCTAATTTATGGGTCACCACAGGAGGACTCCTGAGTGACATCAGATAATCGGCGTAAAATATAGTTTTATTTTCTATGTTTTATTTGGTCAAGGATAAGGGACACCTTAGTGAAGGTCCAGTGTTAACGGTTAGGAATGGTGGCATTCAGAAAATACCGTAGATACTTTGCGGGCACCCGTTAATAAATACTTGAAGCTAATTTTCCTTCATTGTTGACATGGTCAATATATTTCCAAGTCTGATCTTGGAAATACACTGCCTACAACTATACAATAAGATTTTTTAACATTACAGTCATAGCATATGAGCTAAACGCTACTTTCTAGATGAAAGATCAATAGCCAGATTGTGCACATGTGTGTTATGAATTCACCCTTTTGTTACTACAAACTTGTCTATACTAATATTATAAAGAGGAAAACTTTGTTTGTTTGTAATGAATAGGCTCAAAAACTACTAGACCGTTCTTAAAAATTCTTTCACCATTCGAAAGCTACATTATCCACGAGTAACATAGGCTAAATTTTATTTTGGAAAAAAATAGGGTTCCGTAAAATATTTGGGTTTTTCGGACACAAGGTGTAAAAATCAACCAGAAAAGTTACTTATTTTGCGTACGCTGCCTAAACTATAAAAGATAGAACCATAAAATGTTCTAATTAATTGGAGATCTTATAAATATCTACAAAAAAGTCCGCGACACACTATACCTATCTATGTCGAGTAAGGCACAACAACCATTTTTTTGTTTAAAAATCTTGAATTTTTTTTTGACTACATTTAAACGCATTTATTTTACTTATGCTATTAATCCTTACCAAAATAAATTATTTCATCACTAAGTACAGTTTATGTAGATAATATTTGGTATGTAGAAGATTAAAATTGGACTTTTGGTTTTGAAGTTATGGCGAAATTAAAATATTACTATTTCTGCGTTGCGAAGAGAGCGTCACCAAGGCGAGGGCGCGCGTGCGGGAGGGGAGTTTAGATCTATGTTATATATACGATGATGAATTAAGAATTCGATCTTTGTTCAAATATCTATTTAGTACACGGAAGAGTTTGTTCGTTTGTTTAAACAGGCTAATCTCTATCTGCGTGTCGGATTGTAAAATTATTTTTGTTTATTCAGAAGGCTAGACTCAAGAGTGAAATATACTATTTAATATCAATTTATACCCATCAGCTTGCCATAAATATATATTTTTAATGTTAATGTACTGAAAGTTCATACAATGTTTAACAAAAATGTAGACCTTTAGTACACGGGACGGGACGGAGAATATTGCTTCACGGGAAACTATAAAAAAATTAAATTGAGAGGGGGAGCGGGGAATGAGCACATTATATGTGCCTTTACACATTTTGTATGAAAGTCTGTCTTTAAAATTAGAAGGGTACCTAAGAGGTTTTCACGCGAACGAAGTCGCGGGCGACTGCTAGTTTCATATATAACAGCAGAGGGTGATTACGTAATATCTATCGTAGTAAGACTGTATAACTAAACTGTGTAAAAAACTGAATAATCTAAAATCTCCTGGAATTCCAAACGTCTATCAGCGAGCTACATTATCTCAATATAAGCGAAGGTTGCCGTTCGCAGATGGCATCGTGGTGGTGGACGAGGAGTACGTGAGTGACCGGCGCGTATTCGCGCAGGTGGTATGCACCTTCCGCTATGGGCGCGAGGAGGACGAGGTCATGGGGCTGTCCTTCTACAAGGAGCTGTACTTGGCCTCCGAGCAGGTGTACCCGTCGCTGCAAAAGCGGCCCGCCGACCTGAGTCGTACGCAGGTAACCCAGAACGACATCATATTATGCCATGTTATCTAAGCACTTCTGAATGTGAACACCGACCGAATTGTGGAGCGCGCTAATAATAAGTAATCCCTGATCGCAGGCACTGAAAACGCCACTTCCAACTTACTTTGAATTACTATTACGTCCTATGAAATCGGTGCAGTTGTCAAATCAAATCAGTGTAGAATAGCTGCCGCGAGCTTAAGGCAGACTCGGGTGTTATTGTATATATGAAATTCGGGAAGTAGGTATGCATCGCCTGATTCAGCAGGGGATGGAAAATTTAACATTTAACAAAAATACCTTGCGCTCACCTTACTTAACAGAAGTAAATTTGTGGAAATCTTAATATCTTGTGGAAAACTTATTATTAACCGACGAAAAAAAACGGAGGAGGTTCTCAATTCGACACGTAAATTTTTTTTATGTATGACCACGCATAACTTTTTACAGAGTTGTCCGATTTTGATAATTCTTTTTTTATTAGAAAGAGCAAACTTCCAAGGTGGTCCCATTGTCATCATGTTAGGATCTGATGATGATATCCTGGGGAAATTGAAGGAATACTTCAAATTTTGGAGGCACGCTTACAGCGATTTCGGTTTTTGTCTCGGTATCGGTAGCTTTTTGGCTACTAGTGCCGTGTAATATACTATGACAGTATAGTACGAGTACGTTACGTGGCAATAAATCACTAAAAAGTAAGAAATAAAAATTTTTAAATAATAATAGAACCGAGTCAAAACGCACTAAAAAGTAAAAAATAACTGTGTCATTTAGTTGCTTTAATTTCCTTAAGCATATCTAGGAGTCGGCGCCAGCCAAGGTTTCTACTTTAAGGATGTTACCTAGAACCCACAAACTGCTTTACTATATAAAATAAATGTTCCTTAAACTTGGCTGACACCGACTTCATAGATATGCTTAAGTAAATTAAGGCAACTAAATGACACTTTTATTTTTTACTTTTTAGTGCATTTTGAGTCGGTTCTATTTTTGTTTAAATTTTTTTATAACATATACGAGTACATGTTACGCTAATTCAAACATTATTTTGAAATCTGAACACGTTACAATACCAGTTTACATAAATGATTAATATTGTAGACTCCAGATTGTTGGCAGTTAGTTTGACGTTGAGGCGGCAACAGAAAGCTCGGCTGTCTCTATCGGTGAGTGTATTGTGACGAATATTGCTGTGCAGGAGCGGCTGTTGAAGAAGCTGGGCCCGAACGCGCTACCGTTCCGGCTGACGCTGCCGGCCGGCTCGCCCGGCTCCGTGACGCTGCAGCCCGGCCTGGAAGACGAGGGTGAGCCGTGCGGCGTGCACTACTACGTCAAGCTGTTCGTGGGCGAGACAGAGATCGACCGCATGCACCGCAGGTGAGCGCCGCCCCTCTGCTCATGTGTGTCGCACGTGTGTACATGCTCCATCAGTGACAGTGCGTTGTATACAGGAGCACGGTGGCGTTGGGCATCCGCAAGGTGCAGTTTGCTCCCGATAAGCCGGGCCCGCAGCCCTGCACCGTGGTGCGCAAGGACTTCGTGCTGTCGCCGGGCCAGCTGGAGCTAGAGCTTACGCTAGATAAGCAGGTTAGCTCTTCCTTGCTTCTAATTAATAAAGCGAAAGCGTATTTTTTAATTAGCAAAACTCTGATTAAAAGTAAGGTCAATGAATGGGGAGTGTTTCGATTTGCCTTTAATAAATATTTGCTGCTATCTCCGAAGACGAGATTAATTACAGATTTGTATCTTCAATGTATTTATGAAGATTATTTTATTAAGATAGAAATTACTGTTTAAGGAGGTTTTTTTAATATTAATATTGTAAGATAGATTAATTTTCGTCTAGTAATTGTTGATACACTGTAATAGGTATACCCTAAGATACTGCGCGATAAAAAGTAACCGATGTGAAGACACTTCCGATTGTAGAAGATAGAATGTCAAGTAATGTTCAAGTAGTTGTGAGTGTTAAGTTGTTTACCGGTCGCACTGGCATGTGTCCCGCAGCTGTACATCCACGGCGAGACGGTGGCCGTCAACATCAGCATCCGCAACCACAGCAACAAGGTGGTGAAGAAGATCAAGGCCAGCATCCTGCAGACCGTGGATGTGGTGCTCTTCCAGAACGGCCAGTACCGGAACGTCGTCACGGGAGTCGAGACGCAGTCAGTTTATTACCTTTTATTATAATTGTTATAATTGTTATAATTGTAAATGACGAACCAATCAGATGCCCAGCTGATAGTAAGTGGTAAACCTTCGCCCAAGTAAGACTTCGCAAATTATGCAAGGAACACGTACACTAAAGTGCTCCCACCTGTGACTTTTAATAATCTGAGGCGGAGATGTCAAGACTGTGGTAGTGGCATTTGCCTATTTTCTGGTCGAAATTCATCACAAAAGTCTGCTAACCTACCTGTCAGTTAACCTACCTGCTCACGCTGCGTCAGCTGGTACAGAACCGACATCGGTGCCGGTCATTAATCTCACGGCAAGGTGTGGTGTTCCAGGGACGGCTGCCCGCTGCAGCCCGGCGCCACCATGCAGAAGGTGGTGCAGCTGCGGCCCGCGCTGTCCGGTCTGCGCGACCGGCGCGGCATCGCCCTGGACGCGCAGCTCAAGCGCACCGAGACCACGCTCGCCTCCACCACGCTGTACGTATCGCGATAACCCTCTGTCGCTGTATTGACTTCCATCAGTATTTAATTTAATCCTATCAGTATCAGTATCCATCAGTATTTAATTTAATTTAATGCAATATAATCCAGTCAGTACCGCTATTTTGTAGCGCAGTTTATAAAACTTGGTAGTGTGAGTTTCGAATCGTCTTTTTCCTATATCTACTCTATGTTCTAGCTTACATTACATTGTCGTGTTATTAAAACATCGTTCTAGAATAGCGTTTAGTAAACTCTGCTGATTCTTTGGGTGACGATCTTGATTTAACAATGCACCTGAGATGATGATGCTTCAGCGAACTAACTAACTTAGTGTTATATTGACCTCGCCTGAAAATCTTGGAGATACAGACTACTATTTCGAACCAAAGACTTGTTCACTAATTTTTGACACTAATTGTAACCCTCAACTGTTTTTACACGCTTTATATTAGCTTCACTTGTATGTCAGTATGTAACTTGTATGTGTGTTCGCGCATAACTTCGTCGTTTATGAACCGATTTTGATAATTCTTTTTTTGTTGGAAAGTAGATAGTCCGGTGGTGGTACCATGACAAGGAAACCAGGATCTGATGATGGGATCCTGGAGAAACCGAGGGGAACTTTCAAAAATTGTAGAGACAACAAGTACGTTTGTTAGTTTTTCCGATAAGTATTTAAAAGCACTACAATTCGATGAAGGTCTGGAGTCGATCTGATGATGGAGCCGATCTACATATAAGAGAATTCCTTGACGATTTACTGTATTTACCTTGTGTTTGGGCTCGATTAATTTGTTTTGATAAGAACTTTACATTTAGATGGGCTGTGATTGTCATTGAGGGTCTGGTGATGAAGACAAAGTACAGTTAAGGGAGCTCCGTAACAGTTTACAGTAGCTACCTTGTGTTTGGGCTTGATTAATTTGTCTCGATGAGAAATTTACATTTAGATGGACTGTGACTGTCATTGAGGGTCTGGTGATGAAGACGAAGTACAGTTAAGGGTGCTCCGTAACGGCTAACAGTAGCTACCGTGTGTTTGGCCTTGATTAATTTGTCTCGATGAGAAATTTACATTTAGATGGACTATGACTGTCATTGAAGGTCTGCAGATGAAAACGAAGGACAGTTAAGGGAGCTCTTTAACGGTTTACAGTAGCTACCGTGTGTTTGGGCTCAATTAATTTATCTCAATGAGAACTTTACATTTAGATGGGCTGTGACTGTCATCAAGGGTCTGGCGATGAAGACGAAGGACAGCTGAGGGAGCTCTTTAACGGTTTACAGTAACTACCTTGTGTTTGGGCTCGATTAATTTGTCTCAATGAGAACTTTACATCTAGATGGGCTGTGACTATCATTGAGGGTCTGGCGATGAAGAAGAAGGACAGCTGAGGGAGCTCTTTAACGGTTTACAGTAGCTACCTTGTGATTGGGCTCGATTAATATGTCTCAATGAGAAGTTTGAAAGATTCCAGTTGGTTTAATGGTAACTAAGTCATGATCTGATGATGATATCTACGAAAACTCGAGGAAACTCTTCAAACTTTATTTTTACATGCTTTTTATTAGCTTCACTTGTATGTTAGTTTGTCAGTATGTCAGTATGTAACTCTCCGTGGGTAATCTGCGCGCCTGCGGCCTTCCTTGGTTCTGGTAGCCGTTTCTTAGGCTCCCTCTCCGAAATTGAACTCTGATTCCCCGTATTTATAATATTTATTAAATAATTATTTTATTCTCACTATTAAATAAATCTCGTCTAGGCTGACGTCCGGGATATCTTCGGTATAGTGTCGGGTCAATTTGGCTCTGGGGTCTTTGGCCAAATTGTCAACAGGCTTTTGAGTTGAAGTGTATAACTGTCAGTTGAAGTGTATAACTGTCTGACAGTTTCCACTAGCCTGTTATTCAGATCGTCCACGTCAACACAATTTGCTAGGCAATCGAAACGGTTCTGAAGTTCCTGTTGAAAGCTTTCGGGGTTTTGGATGTGAGCACGAGTAGGTCGGAGCGTTGACTTCACCAGTCGGTACCGTTCAAGCTGAACATTGATATTCAACGTGCCTCTTACCAGTCGGTGATCACTGCCAGTTTTGACCTTATTGATCACAGAGACATCGTTGAATATATGCCGTCTGGTCGACAAGATGAAGTCAATCTCATTTCTCGTGGAACCATCGGGGCTCAACCAGGTCCATTTCCTGTGTGGTGGCTTCTTGAAGAAGGAGTTCATCATAAAGAGGCCCTCCTTCTCCATGAAGTCAGCCAACATTTGGCCCCTGAGGTTCCGTTGCCCATATCCAAATTGCCCCACTCTCAACTCTGAACCAGTTCTCTCGCCCAGCTTTGCATTAAAATCCCCCATGACAACATTGTAGTAGGAGTTCGAAGCATGCAGGGCTTTTGATATATCCTCATACAATACCTCTACCTCCTCGTCTGGTTGTGCCGAGGTCGGTGCGTAAACGTGTATAACCTTCAACGAATACCGTTTGGTAATTCGGAGGACAAGGAACGCTACCCTGCTCGACACACTCTCGACTCGTACAACATTGTTAACGAGGGACTTGTGAACGATGAACCCAACACCACCTTGGGACAGATGTTTGCCCTCCCGGTAGTATAGTAAGTTGCCGGATTTCAGGATTATCGAGCCCTGGCAGTCGCAGTTTTTCTGCGACTTCCAAGGCTCGCTCCCGTGCCGACTGTACTCTGGCCAGGTTTCTGTGGTTTCCTTGGTCACTGTGCTAAGGGTGGGGCACAGGCAAATGCGGGTACAGATTGTAAGTAAAAATAATAATTGTAAACATCGAATGTGAATTCGATGTCGACGCTTACTATGAAACATAGTATGAATATTTTTGATAATCAACAAATAATAGTTTAAAAAAACTAAAAAATCACGCTTTTATAAATAAACCAAACTAAAAAGTAAAAAATAAATAAAAGTTTAAAAAAACTAAAAACACGCTTTTTATAGAAACCCAAACTAAAACATAGAAAATAATTTTAATAAATTTAAATTAAGAATAGTGTTAAAATTTTCATTAACTATAAATTAATAATAGTGTAAATAAAAAAAAAAAATTTTATTTTAAAAAAAGCGTGGGGTGCTTTTTAAGATATTATTAAAATGATAATCACTCTACTCATATCTGTCAATAAAATATTTATAACTATATTGACACCATGCACCCCACGCTTTTTTGAAATAAAATTTTTTTTTTTTATTTACACTATTATTAATTTATAGTTAATGAAAATTTTAACACTATTCTTAATTTAAATTTATTAAAATTATTTTCTATGTTTTAGTTTGGGTTTCTATAAAAAGCGTGTTTTTAGTTTTTCTAAACTATTATTTATTAAATTTATCGGAAAGTCTTCCGAGCGAATAAAATATTAAAATCAGTGCCTTTGGTACCGTATTTTTGGTAGAATAAACGGAAATGTTTGTGCAGGCTGCTCGACCCAGACCAGCGCGACGCCTTCGGTATCGTGGTGAGCTACAGCGTCAAAGTCAAGCTGTACCTGGGCGCACTGGGCGGAGAGCTCAGCGCCGAACTGCCCTTCATACTTATGCATCCCAAGGTAATAATATCAGTTAATCAGATTTGAAGCAAATTACAACATAATTACTGAGATATTTATTATTGATACTAATATATATCTCAATCTAGGATAAAAGACTCCTTTCATCACAGTAGAGTCTGAGGGATACAGTAGGCTATGATAATCCGCACCGACCGGCATCTTCACTGCAGAGCGTAAATAACTTTATAATCCGTTGCGTGAATTCAAACCAATCATTATTCTAGAGCATTGAAAGATGTAATAAGAGTAGTCTGATGGCGCTATCACGCCGTATGTAGATAATAAAAATGAAGATGTTTAAATCGTTGCTATAGACGGATTAAATTGATAAATGATGGCGTTGGTATATTTCGATTAATCGTTGACGGAGAAAGCGATTTAATGACGTACGTCACTCAGATCCGATCGATTGTTTGCAGGAAGGTGGGCGCGGACGACTAGTGACGGCCGACAGCGAGGTGGACGTGGAGATGTTCCGCCAGGACACCGTGCTGCACCAGGAAAGTGTCGAGGTGTACTGAGCTACACCTCAGAAGAACCTATGTATCCAAAATGTTATATTTTTATATGCATATTGCTTTTCGTAATTTTGAAATGGACAAAGCTATATTCGATTAATCGATTATAAGTATATATTATGTACCTTTATAGATACAATATGTGCCATTATTATTGAATCAATTAGAACTATCATTAATAAATTATTCATTGTATCCATTTTGTCATAAGCTAGGGATGCGATATACAAATATTAAATCAGGTGGTGGAGAGCCATATGGAGTCTAATAGATTTTATACCTGGGTGTCATTGACTGCTGCAAAGCGTTTGACAGTCTCAACTTCATTCGGAAAGCTTCAAAATTAAAATATATCGATATAACTCAGAGCATAATTTATGCAATAGTACAAACACAGTAAAACTAGAAATAAGAGAAGATGCAATTAAAGTTGCCAGCGGAGTTATACAAGGTAGCCCTTTGTAATTAAAACTATTCATTGATGTATTAGAAAGAATATTTATCAAAAACAGAACTGGACGAACTTGGCAAAGGATGGGCAGACATGGATGAGATTGGAGAAACTCTATAATACCATGTATTGTAATGTTGTATGTTGTAATAATTATGTAATTAAGGATGCGATCTCAAATTTGTATATTTATGTAATTGATGATTTAAGTGATTGATAAATGTAAGTATATAAAGAGAATAACGTAAAGTGTATCCAACAGCCACGTCAGATGAACTTCAATTGTGTAATATAATAACTATGCTTAACTGTTGTTATTACTACTAATTTATAATGTTATTACCAAACGAACTTGCTTTTTATTAATCGACATTGAATAAAATAAAAATACATTTTTAGTTTTATTTCTTACTTTAAACTTTCGTACCGGTATCCTCTATATTTTGTTAAAAGTTGCAAACGCTCCAGCTTATGTTGCTTTAAATCGTAAAGTCCTAGGATTACATTTTGCGTTCAGACTATGCAATAACATTTAGTTTTTTGTTTTCCAAAGCAGGAGTAACCCCGAGTTGAAAAGTTGGCGATAGGTATTTAGGTCCCCCGTCATGCCACTGAAAGCACATTAAATCATCCATTCCAATAATATATTCTAACTCCAAGAAATATGTATTCGCCTGAATAAATTTTATTAGAATTAATGCTTAGTTAAACAATTTACGGATCTAAATAAATCTTATTATTAGTCGATTCTCCGATTAAAGCTTAATCTACCCTAGAAAACAGCATGTACTGGTGTAGTCAAAACAGAAGAAAAAGCAGACAGATACTATTCTGAAATTTGCTTCGGCCAAGTACTGTAAATGTAAGACCAAGTGCTGTAGGTATGTAGAACCTAATTTATATCTGAGATTATTTATAATGTCAGATAGCTCTGATTATACGAGCGTCATACTACTATGTAGTTAAAAATGAATTATTCAAACAGTATATTGTAGACAGATTATATTTTTATAAATACATAACAGAGTTGGATATGACATAATAATGGCCGGTATGGACCTTGCTTTGCCTTGGAGTGCTTTCAGGAAGCTGCTCAAGGATCCAGTTACAGATGAAACTGAACTAGCGCCACCGACTGAGTGACGCCCGCGTGATGCTCAATGACGTAATATTCCGTTTCAAATAAAATCCATATCAAGCACATTGATGCTCGTTGTGAGAGCAGTGTGATTGATCAAAGCCAACGTCTCGCCGTCACCGCTCCTGACAGCGGCGGTATTGACTGCTCGACTGATGGAACTGTCATACAGACTATAAGACAACCGTTTAATTATGTTACGTATAGTGTAATTGGTCTGACGAATGGAATTATGAGATTTCCTATTATAATGACGAAAGTTATGTTTGTTACTTCTTCACGACTAAACGGCTGGAGGGATTTTAATAAAAAGGGTTGTTTCATTTCTGGCCAGGTATTTGTACAGTATACCAAAAAACAGTAAAAAATCACGGAAATAAAAATAAATAGCAATACCTACAAATCAATACCTTCTTCCACAGACCATTTGCAAAATGACAACTTTCGATGCTAATCTATAGAAATCTGTGCTTTTGAACACAGATCTTAACCATAGATACCGCATAAATACCTACATCTGAATGCGTTTGGTTTTTGAAAGAATTGTTCAAAAACTCTTATCTGACTCGGCCTAATAAACTAACGTCGCAGCTGTTACTCTATTGGTTTGGTGTCACTGTGGTCGCTGTTTCACAAAGTTGACAGAAACAGCGACCACAGCGACGCCTTCACCGGACCAGATAAGTTTGTAACACTATATGTTGTATTAATAAACGCAGAGAAAAGAACGAGTAAGCAAGTCACTCTCTAATACCGTAATAGATTTTAATGATTGGTGGTGGTAAAAAATAGTTTAGATAATGAAGAAAATTGTAAATTTTTAGTTACAACATATACCAAAAATATTTTTTAAATTTTACACTTACCCCCATTTTCTCATGAATACGTAAAGTTATTCAATTGAAATTCATATCAAATACTTAAATTTATAAACCTTTAAGCTGTGACAAAATCAAACTTCTGTGTCAACACAATCAAAAGATATAGCAATATACGCCACATATTTAACTCACAACTCCGCAACCAAAATTCAAGCCTTTTTTCTTTCAACGTACCTGTAACTTTCATCTTAGAGAACCCGCCTATCTGGTTCTCATGTGTCGGTTTTAATAACCGACACATGGTTTAACGAATGAGTAGTTGAAATAATTACAGTTTTTGACGCTCTTATGTTAGTAGAGATTAAAAACTTGCATTAAAGTTAGTTTCGTTCTAGTCTACGTTTATTAATAGGGCTGTATATGTACCTATTAGTAGTACATACATACTGCAAGAAGTAGTATTTTCAGTAGAAAATATTTCATTTTATTAATTATCGACAGTTGTCAATGTCAATGTTCCATTATAGACTACGCCATTGTATTGCCTTACGCCTTTAAAGAAATTACTTTACAAAATCGAAATAAGGCTACTTATTTCGTAACAAATAAACTATAATGAACGACTAGTTTGTTTCTTTAAACATTTTCAATTATTGTACATATACCTGGCCATGACGCCATACAAATCTGAAACAATCCCTTTGACATGCATACACCCTGGATTAACAAACAGTCTACGTTTTATCCTGGGAACGGGAACGATAACTTCGCGGGTAAAACCGCGGCTGTCCTCTAGTGATTGATAATAGATATTATCTTTATTTAAAGCGAAAGTGTTCTCGAGGTACATAAACTTAACTAGCAGAATATTGATCGAGTGTAGGTGCGAGCTGCACCGCGGGCAATCGCAGCCATTGAATTACTTTGTACTATAGTAATACAATGATCACAGCACGTTAACAGCTCGACATTAAATCGAAAGACCTTTTAAATATAATTATGTTTATGTAACTAGCTGTGCCCCGTGGTTTCACTCGTGTTAATCATGTTCTCGTGGGAATATCGGCAATTGTAACTATGATAAATTATTGTAAGTGAATGACTTGATATTGAGATTTTATACTTACTTGTTTTAGAGATTTTGTGATGAGTCAATCGTTTTTCTCTTGTAAGTATGTCTATTATACTCATACCTATATAGATAGATAGTTGTGGTCCAATTATTTTTATTGAATTTCAAAACCTAATTTTGAAGGAAGTTTAGTTACGTCTACAAAAATTACAAAAAATGTGCCCCAAATAATTTATAGTCGTGGTTACTAAATAAAATGATGACTTCCTTAATGTCCAAGACTTATGAAAATAGTTGGGTCTGCTTTCCTCTGAATTAATTAAGAGATGATTTGAACTGCAAATTATTACTTACAAAATTTAACACTTATTTTAAAAGAGCTGAATTTTTTTTTCCAGCCGATGGAAGAGTAACTTACTAATATTTTGACGTTATAAAACTCAAAATACAAATAAAAAGAATACTACTTAAATTGAGTTTACAACTAAAACTAAATTGATTGATACCTACTTGAATTGAGTTTACAACTAAAAGTAGAATTCGAGGAGGAACAATAAAACCCGTAGTGTACTTCCAAGACAACCTTTAATCTCGTCCAAAATAAATAAGTCAACAGTACTTAGGGCGAACTCTTTGAGTTGTTTGTTTAAACTTTATATTAACAAATCGCTTATATAATAGTCCTTACTTTGCTATCACCAGTTAGCCTACTATGTTCAGACATCGGGCCACGAGCGGGCCACGGGCGGCGCCGTGCGGCTAAGACT
This sequence comes from Mycalesis mineus, assembly GCA_034621355.1. Classification (NCBI taxonomy): domain Eukaryota; kingdom Metazoa; phylum Arthropoda; class Insecta; order Lepidoptera; family Nymphalidae; genus Mycalesis; species Mycalesis mineus. Next base: position 133,512 of record JAXAVZ010000271.1, on the reverse strand, counting down.
AGCTCCGGACTTGAGACAGATATGCATTGACGTAATATTAGATATGCTTCATAATCAGGTTGATGAAAATGAGTTTTCAAAAATGTTTTCTTCAATTTTTAATAACAAAACGAACGGTATATACTGAGCCTAAACTCTTGAATGATTGTTTAAGGAAATTATAATATACCTTAAGACATTTTATTATCTACACTTTTAGTCAAGTTTGAGAAAAGTGACAACTGTCTTGGCGGTGTTACACAATGAATGACAGGAGCACGCGCATGACATGTTTACCACATAGTCACTACATCATCTACTTATGTTCTGATATGTACAATTGATATGATAGTCCAAGAGCTGCCCGCCGCAACGCACCACGCGGCTCTGCAGGGTCTAGAAGCCACGCGAAACTTTACTAAACATTCCATATAACAGCACCAGGATTAAAGATTTAGATGAATAAGATTAAATAAATTCAAGATTTTGATTTATATTAGAACTCAGTCAGTATTATATTATTTACAGTACTTAATTATTGACGTTAGAGTGCATTTAATAACAGCGGTTGTTGGATGCCTCTTGCTTTAAATGCCTTAATATGTATGCTACGTCTCCAATATCTCTGAGAGACAAAACGGATGGAGCTCGCAGTGCTACATGTGAAGTGAAGTGTGAGTGCACTGCGCACGAGCCGGCACAGTGCACAAGTGTACACAGGCATCACTTTCAACACGAGTGACAATCACACGCACTTGATATGCAACTCGATAGCGATAAACTAACTGTTGCTGTTTCCCTGCACGTGGCCCCCGCTCGCCGCTCCCCGTGCCGCCCCGCGCCTGCAGATGCGGACGTGATTCGCTGACATTGACATCCTGGCACGTGCAGACAGGTGCGTATGTGGAAGATATATGGAGTTTACAAGTTTATACTTTACAGTCACAGTCAGAGAATCACAGCATCTTCCTTCTCCCCGCGCGAGACACGACAGGCGCGACATCACATTAGTTTGAAAGAAATCGGACTTAATGGTTTTTAAGCTTTTTCCTTCAGATCTTTATTTTACACTCGTTCCGCTAGCTGCGGACGACCGAAATTAAGCTTTGAAAAGGTGCCTTAAGTCCACTTCAGCCGCTTTGGACTTACGACGTCGCGTCGCTTTGTTTTTTTGTGGGTTAGGACGCAGGCGGCGCGGGGCGCTCGTAATAACAAATATTATTTACACAGAATACAATTATGTGACGACGTCTATCTATTGTACTCGACGAATTAGTTAGACATGTAAAAAAGTGGCAAAGAGTCAGTCGCTTACAACCTACTATGTACATCACAGGATTCATCTAAGAGAAATAACAGATAGATCATTTAATTTTATTCTTTATAGTCTCCGAATTAACATTACCTAGCCAGGCTCGGGGCGGTCGGTCGCAGCGAGAATCGACGTCAAGTCGTTCACGAATCACGATATCGGCTAAAACACAGTCGAGGCGTTATAGCTCTTATTAAACTGACAAAAAAATGAACTCGTATCGCTCAAACCGACTGCTCCGCGCCAGGTGGCGTTAGCTACAACATGTACATAGGACTCGGCTGCGCGCTGCCGCTCGATGCTTGATTCGCACAGTCGTACACTCTCGTACACTCTTCGCTGTTTCTAGCGTCACATTCGCTCACTCGCTTACGCGTGCGGTTTTCTCGCTCGCCGCTTGCCGACACTCCGCTGCCAGCTTATGCTCGCGAACGCAGCTTCGCTTCGCTTACAACTATCGCATACAGAAAATTTTGCAGTTGCTGATCCTTAATCTTCTGCGTGTCCTCTCCTTTTGTTTATAATGGTGAGGTAACCTTGCCCCAATTGGCAAACGTGGGAATCATAAAGTACAATCGCAAATATTATCTGTAGTCTCGTTAGGAGAAATAAAACAAGTGCGTTCCGAGAACTTCGGGGAAATCGTCCAGTTTGTCACCGATATTGTATTTCTTGAAAGAATTAGTCCAAATTTTCAAAGGGTCCTCGTAGAAGAACAGGCAATCGCACTTAACGAGCTTCTTTCCTTCGCATGCAGCCGGCGACAGGCGCTTGGCGAGAGCCTACACGCAGGACTCCGGGATCCGGTTGTCCAGCAACTTCTCCTTGATCGCGTCCACGTTCAGGTCTTGGGCGGGTCGCAGCGAAGCGGACGCGCTCCGGCCGAGCGCCGCCGCCGGAGTGGACGCACGCGCTCCCCACGTCCATGAGACACCGGGCCCGTTGCACGCCTGCACACACAACACACAATATATTCTAATTCATTTCAAATATACACGCCTTTACAACATCGGCCATCGGTTCATCGAGCTGAAAGGCTTATTACGCTGCGCTGAATGATACGTGGTCTTACTCTAGAAGAAGGTCTACAATTATAACTGTCCGCGCTATCGGAAAGGCCTAAATCCAGCAGTGGACGGATACGGGCAGATGAATGAGTGTATAAAATATGGAATACTTTAAAAGCTCTCAAAACTATTTGAATCTTAAATATGTCGTAAAAATCATATTATTCAAATTGTCCACTTGTATATCGCTCGCACGGGGGCTTGGGCGGCGCTACGCAAATGTAACTACCAAATAACTGTAATTTATCAAAGAATCTGGGCCCGTTTGCTGTAATTAAGTTTTCAGTGGTAGAGGAGTGGGCGGAAAGAATGGGTGCGGCCAGTTCAGTGTGACGGGCCGACGCCGACGTATTCGTATAGGGCCCAGTAATTAGTGAAGCTATCTCTATATCGACTAAATTACCGCTATTGTGAGGTTATGTTGAGTCTTGGAGCTGTCGCCGCAGCGGTTCGCCGTGGACACTAATAATGGCTGCCTCTAAGATCGATTCTTTAATATCTACTTAATTTATATTTATATTTTTCTCTACCAAGATCTGATTTCGATATTTATCAAAACGATAACAAAGTTTCTCAGTTCCATCGTCGGGCGTGTTTTTATCTATTACCTGATATGAAATATTACATTTGTATTTATTAAGTTAAAAGATAAGTACTAAACAAGGAAATGAGTTTTCACATTCCAACCTGTCACTCATTCCAGCGCTGGGTCTCAGTTATAATAAGAAGACCGGTATATATTATACTTATAGCCTCTTAGTAATTTTAATAAGGACGTGGGGTTAGAGAATGAAATAATATAGAATGTTAAATTACTTCCAGTGAAAGATTCGCAATAGTACTGAATCTAACGTCTAGATATTACAGCGACATGAAATATCACCGAGCGGCGCTGGGGCGAGAGGCGGGCGAGATATATGCGGGTGCGGATGCACTGGCAGGAGGAGCGGAGGATGCATTGACCAGATGCATGTAAGGGCCCGAGCGTGAGTTGGCTCGCAGCAGCAGCACGCGGCGCTGTTAACTGCGATATTGGCTACACAAATCAATTCCGCGCGCAGTTTCTTTGCAGTCAACGCTTTACTGCACCCTCTCGCACTGCGGCGTCATCTGCAGCGCCGCGTGTTCGAGTTACGAGCAGTCAACACGTAGTATATGCTTTGACGTGTGGAGGATGCCAACTGAGCTCACGCAGCGTTAGATGAACGCAGACACATGCAAAATACATATTCGCCTTAGACTCGTTCGATTATTGGTTAAGCAGGAAGAAAATCTTTTCAATTTAAGAATGCCGGTCATGTGATATTAATTGCATGGCCGACGATGTCTTGCGTTTTGCGGAACTGAATGATAAAATAAATTAAACGTTATAACATCTTGTAGACGTAGAGGAAAGAAAGCTTTGCGACAAGAGAAGCACGTAACCCGGCGGCGGGAAATCGTTAAATTTGCAGCGATGGATTGTCAGCGACGATCAGACTGGTTACTAGTGCTTAAGGTCAGCAGTTTCTCGTTTTATTGTTCTCGTCCCCAGCTCGCTCTACTGTGCGATGAAGTGACGGACTCCTGCAAATGTAGAGTTTGATATGAAATCTAAGAAGATAATATGGTTGTATTGACAAACAGGAGGCATGTGAGGCAGCAAAGATAAAATCTTATAAAAAGTTTCACCGCATCGAGAAATTCTTATGACTTCTCAGGAAGTTAAAAATATTTTTAAGCAATCTCTATGTGAGCTTTAGTGGATTTATCAACTCCGCGGCATTTCATTCATCATTTATCATATGCTCCTCCTAACATTATTAAGTTTTATAAGTTAGAAACCTCTCATCCGTCTGCCCTAATAACGTTTTACGAGCAGCGCGCACATCGCTGACGCGGTCCGTCCGCCTTGAGGGCGGCAGGAACGCAATATCTCCACATATAAAAATATATCCGCTATTGCCGTGGCCGGGGGCGCGCGCTCGCGGCGCTCCGCCGGGACGCTTAGGAAGTATTATTGACTATCAGCGACGACATAAAGCCAAGTTATTGAGTGACCGCAATAAAGATACCGGCCGCCGCCGATCTGCTAACACGATTGGGCCGCGGCGACGCACCCGTGCGCACCACGAGTTGTCTCCACACGACGGGATAAGCTTTTCGAGTGTGCGAGAGTTCAGTTAGATCTAACCGACAAGTATTTTTAATTTGTATATCGTTAATTGTCTCACCGGTGTTGCGAGCGGCGCGGGCGCCGTCCGGCCCGGCGACGATACGGCCAGGCACGGCGCGCTCGACGTTTCGCCTGCAACCAATAACGAATATTAGTACCCTGAAATGTTACAGAGTTTCTGTCTTCCGCTGAAAATATGAGGTTAAGGGTGTTGGGATGTTTTTATCCTGTAAAAAAGTTTTCGAATATTAAATTAATGACTTAATAAAAATCGCGAATTTTGGTATTATGTTCATATCCACACGATAGTAGCCCGACAAGCGCATTTCAGGCGAAGATAGAGTGTACGTGTGTGTGAGTCATGACTGGAGCGCTGCTGCGTCCCCGCTTACCTATTTACTTGACTTTTCGTAGCCACTATTCTTTGCATTTGTTCGCTTTACGTTCCTGAAGTCATTCAAATAATAAAGAACAACTTATTGAACTGGTATGTCTCATTTTATACCCACCAAAAAATATATGGGAATTATTTCACAATTAAGGAAAATTTGGTATTTTTATAAACGTAGTATAATTAAGAAGATTGTTTAAATAATGAGCGCGGCCGTTTTTCGTTTCGCATTAAGGAGCGGAAAGTCTCAGTCGTTATTTTTCGCTGAGCAGGGGAACGGTCGCGGACGACAAGCAATTAGCGTTTGAAATGGAATAGTTTTTTCGTAATGCGGACGAGGGTGATGTAAGAAGATTTACCGGGATAAGGGCAGGAATCTTGATTGATCCGGGGGAGGCGCGGGTGGCGGGCGGCAGTGGGACAAATAATGGATAGCGCGCAGAGTGCAGAGTCACGGTTATCATCACAGCTCGTAATTAGCCGCGAGTAGGGCGACATTAGCGCGCTCGACGGCCACACTTGAACACTTGAATAGCATCATTTTGCATTTTTACGGAATGCTTTAAATTCTTGTTGTCTGTCTGTCTGTCCACACTATTTAGATGTTTCCTTGCACCTTCCAAACTGTTTGGTTTATCCCCGATATGATGATATATCCTTGTAGTAAAAAGTCCGAGGAGTATTCTTAGCTACTTCCGATTGACCTATTTTTTATGGTATTGTTGAAACGAAAATGTTTCTAGACATCTAGACATAAAATTGTTTAAAATATGCACTGGTTAAAATTTTCAAACCAAAAGAGGAAAAAACCATGTAACGTTGGGTTCTATATCAGGCGTAGCAGAAATGCAGAAGTGTGAATGGCTGGAAGCCATTCTCCGACCCTCATTTTTCATTTGATTGATATGTACTTTTTATTTATTTAGCTTTGGAAATCTTAAATATTTGAAGCGAAAAGTATGGTATCATTTGCGTACCGGATATTGTTAAGGATATGGCTATTTATAATTATGCCTTCTTCAGAGTTCTCTTATGCCTCGGAAAATATTTCCTTAGCATAAATATTGAACAGCATGGGTGAAAGTATCCATCCTTGTCGTACTCCACGCAGGATTTCATTGATTGATATGAGTAATGTTTTAACTCGTGGATTGACTACACACAGTCAACTTTTTCCGAGTAGGTACCTACTGAGAAATCAGAGTTAAGATTTTGTGTCGTAAGTGTCACGGGCGCATGAAAGTGCACAACCACTTGCTCTGGGGCGCTACGGGTTACAGCTCGATCATGTTGGCCGCCATGTTCGTGCTAACTAGGTATTACTGTCATCACTTGTAAACATTTCGCCTGAGCAAGGATTGTTGTGAGGCATCCGACACCTAAGCGTAGCCGGAGATATTTTCTCAGTTATGTTCAGATGTAATATTTTCACTTCAAATCATTCTTTACATAGAAAATTATTTTGAAGAAATTCAGACGATTCACAGACTTTCGATTACGATTTATGACTTAGATTCGATGTTAAGTCGATAAAGTGCTGACGATAGCCGTGCAGTGCCGAAATCTGAGCTACACTACGCTGATCTTGGAGAATGGCGGAAGTCTACACAGTTCGACTGAGATGATCATTTGATCATCTCAGTCGTACTTCAATTTTGAAGTACTTAATTAATTATTATTTATAATAGTTGAAAACTTCCTCTGTTTTACTAGTCGCATTCGCTGCAGCAGAATGCGGCGAGCGCGTCCTGCAATTAGCCGCGTCCGTTTCCGGGCCGGCGCCTGGCCGGAGCCGGAGCGTTTGTGAGTCCCGGGGCTGTCTGCGGCGCCGCGGGCGCGCTATCGGCCGCCTGCCGCTCGTTAGCCGCTTAATGGCATTACATTTAGTTTAACTACTCGCAGAATCCGGCGCGATGTTCGTCCGCAAGAAGTTCGCACATTGCGCGCGACACGCTGCCGCAAACGGTTAGCGAAACCGCGAGTTGCATGCGCACACCGATCATTTGTCAGTCGCTCGTGCCGCTCGTCAGTCGCACGATAATCGTCTGTTAAGTGAATTCCTCGCGTGCGGCACGCAGCACGCGGCGGCGCTGCGGTCGCGGGGCGGAGCGTGTGGGCGAGGGCCGCTGCTTCAATTTGGGCTGTAGGATTCCTTGTGCCTTTTTAAGGAAATAAATCTTATCCATCAAAATCATCATGATTGAGATTCAGATTTGATTATGTGTAAACATAAAAAACGAGCCTCAAATATAAAGAAGCTAAAATTTTGTACGTCCATAGTTGCACGCAGATTAGCGGGTACTTTGGCGATAGCGTTCATCGGCAGAGTCAGGCTGAGACCCTAAATTGTGGAACGCTACTTCCACTAATTAGAAGGAGGTTAGGAGCTGGGCTACAGGGGCGCAGGGAGGGCAGCGGCATTAACGATACGCGGTAATGAAACGCTAATGAGCAATGAACAGCGCCGCGCGCGAGTGAATCGCGAAACTGCGGATAACTTCAGTTATTAGCACTTGATTTTATTTGCAAATTGTTCTTCTTTAATTTGCTTAGATTTCACGGAGCCCGCTTGAAAGTTAGCTGAATATCTTTTTCAAGTTTTAAACTATCCCAAGGCATCATTGTAAGCAGGTATCTTTCTTTTTGTGAATTATTGTATGTAAGTCTTCAGTGATGCGTTCACACAAAACAAACACACATTACACATGTTTGGATGGTAAGAGCATTTCATCTTAATGAAAAGATGCATTTTTTTCAATAAAATAATTTTGATTTCTCTACACGTTCGAATAATTACAGTTGTACGATGCGCTACGGCCAGGGGACGTAATTAATGGAGGATGAAACTGATTATAAAACGTGTAACGTGACGCGAGACCTGTGGCAGGTGCTGTAGCATATGCGGATGATTGTACTTATCAGGCGCACTCGCTATCACACGCTAACGGTTCAATATTGCTACCATTGTTAACGTTAACGGTTCACCGTTGCTACACTCTTTAACGTTAACGGTTAAACGTAGCTGCACTCGCTAACGTTAACGGTTCATCGTTGCTTCACTCGTTAACGTTAACGCTTCAACGTTGCTACACTCGTTAACGTTAACGGTTCATCGTTGCTACACTCGTTAACGTTAACGGTTCATCGTTGCTACACTCGTTAACGTTAACGGTTCAACGTTGCTACACTCGTTAATGTTAACGGTTCATCGTTGCTACACTTGTTAATGTTAATGGTTCACGGTGACCCATTACCGACTGGTTTAGCGAGAGTCAAGAGCGTTATGAATAAATACGAAATTTAATATTTATGTGACTAGCTTTTGCCCGCCCGTGGTTTGGCTCGCGTGATTAAGAGGTTTTAGAAAGATGTTGCTGTAATTTGCAAGACGTCCTCGTGGCCCAGTCCCCAGGCTACCAACCTTCTTGTCTTCTCGTGGCGAAAATCCCTATCCCCAAGTATTTGCCCAAGGTTTCAAATTAAAAATAAGGTTATTATAGTCTAAGGAGCATGAGGCACGCAGTACAATAATGGCAGCGCTTACACATTGTTCGCTTCGTATTTGTCTAGCATTGTGTACGTATACCAGCACAAGTGTCGATGAGAGCATCTGTTTATGCACAAGAATCCCAGCGCCCTCGAAGTCTACAGGTCGATTCTGTAATGAAACTTGACAGTTCCAGTTTCGAATTTGTCTCTATATCTCTCTATCTACAGTGTCGTATTAGAAAGAAAGAAATAAAGACGACGTCGAGACTGGCACTATCGACATGCAGCTGCCACATTCTAATCGCGGCACATGAGTTAGAGACGTCAACTATACATCTTCACGTGAACTCTACAAGCGTTCATTTTGTTATTGTTTTTTACTACCTTTTTCACTATTATTACCCGACTGCGTTTTTCGAGCGTATGTAGATATGTATGTATGTATGTATGTCCATTTCTTCGGCACGCGCTACAGCCTAAACGGCTAAACGGATTTTGACATGTGAGGTGTCGTTGAATTTGACAAAATTGTGGTAGTGATATAGGCTATATAAATTTTCATAATAGCGGCTGTAAATGGGGGAAAAAGGGGGGGATGTGTGTATTTTTTTCTCTTAGCAATATGTGTACCAATTGAAAGGTCGTAAAAAGACCATTTCAAAAATATAAATATGATATCATGTTCATATTACTTTTTTAACAAAAAATGGCAAAAAGTGTACTAAGTGCACCGTCTCATTTGTACAACATAAACTAAAACTAAAAAGTCTCAAATAAAATTATTATTATAAAAACAAAAAACCCGACTGCTTAGAAGTTATGAACTGAAAAGAGCAAAACAAGGATCACTATATCTGTATAAAATTCTAAATACTTTATGGTGAACATATTACAATTTATTATACAGATATGTTAACTTCTGAGCAGTCGGGTTTTTTGTTTTTATAATAATAATTTTATAGCAATAAACATATTACAATTTATTGCTATGTTACCGGTTCAAAGAAGGTAGTACAACGGTGCACGTCATGCGAGTGACCGATTATGAAAGTTAGTGAGTTTTCAATAACTTCTGTGCAGTACAGCGCCTGTGGGATTTAATGGAACACTTCCACTACAAACGTGACGTCTCTGGCGTGTTGTACGTTACAATACTAGTTACAATAGATTATGATTCATATCTGCAAACCATTATATTTTTAACTCTACTACTAATAATGAGGAACTTATAGCTTATTTTCTTTGTTGTTGTATTTGACTATATAACCTGTTTATGGCGAAGTTAATTCAATGTCTAAAATAAAAAAAAAACACTTTGGAAGCGTAAAGTTTGAAATTTGAACTTATATATTCAGTAGGTTAAGCAAAATTGCATACGTGTTTACATAATTAAAAACTGAAATGTTTTTAAAAGTCTAATAGAGTTTAGATGTTGCCGTCAGATCGGCAGACAGAGCTCGAGTTAGCTCGGAGTGATGCTTAAAGTCAAACTTTGAACTTACTTTAGCTTATTGGGAAAATTATTAAGTTATAAATTTTATAACGCTATGTTTGGTACATAAATATATAGAGTCCCCCGTGCGGTGCGACTGGAGAGCACGCGCGAGTGCGGCAGAACTAATAAACTGTGCTTATGAGGCGGCCGGCGGCGCGCTGAATTATTGAGGCCCGTACAGTAGAGCCTCCGGCATTAGGGCGCATTACGCATGCACGGTCCGCCCGCACTGTGGCCGCGCCGCGCGCCTGTGGCCCGTGTGTCGGCGGGCGCGGGGGCGGAGGCGGCGGGCGGCGCGCTGCACTGCATTATGCTGCCGGATATCAGCGCATTTCCATACGAAATACGGCATTACTTTGGATAGCCGCCGCTGACGACTTCGTTCGCGACGCTTCGTGATACGAGGCTAACGTATTCGTGTATAAAACTACGCAAATAAAGCTGTATGTTGGAGATGTTTCCTGACATTTTTTCAAATTCAATTGTGTTCAAATAGTTTTCTAATTATAAAAAAATATTATAACTTTAAAAAGTATTTATTAAGTATTTTGTTTCCCAAATAAAGATGTAATTCTAATATTCCATTGATTCACCCTGCGTGGTGTCGGGTCCATCGTGGGGCAGGGAGAAAAACTTTGTAGGGTAGTGCTATTATGTAACTCGGCTATATAGGGATCTCTCTCTAACACGATAGAGGGAGATAGAGATAAATTTAAAATTCGCACTGTCGAGTTTAGAGACAAGATTAATAATTAGAGCCTGATGCTTGAGGCACATATAGCTATTAATGGAGCTACTTTATTATTCTCCCTGCCCAGCCAAATTTGGTGAGATCCTATTAAAGCAGCTGTGCAGAAATAAAATAAGTAAATATGTTTTTTTACGTCTTTGCCGATTGGGTGGTAACTAGCCACGACCGAAGCATCGCACCAGCAAAAATATTATGTAGATTTCGACAGGTTTAATAATATTATTTTTCTGTGTGTACTACAGAGGTTCGATCAGAAGGAGCGCGATGGGAACTTCGTCAGTGGGATTAGGATATCGGTCTGACTTCGTGTTGCAATTCTATTGTGATAAGTATTAATACTCACAGTAGTTGTTGGGGATGAGGTCGGGCTCGGCGTCATCGTGGTCCGGAGCTTTGTCGGGCGGCGGCGCGGGCGGCTTGCGCGGCTTGCGACGCCGGCGCGCGGCTCGCCACGCCGCGCCCGCCAGCAACAGCGCCGCCGCCGCGCCCGCCAGCGCCGCGCCTGCTGCACCAAACGCGCCCGCGCCCAAAGGGCTTTCCGACGCTGCAACACACAATTATTAGTTGCTTCATCAACACTTAACTGCCAAACCAGCCAAGTGATGAAAAGCTACATTATCTATAAAAAAAATACTCGGCGAATTAGACACGGCCTAAGTGAACACACGCATATTATTTTGTGTAACTATTTATAGTCGTAATGACTTTACATACTGACATGACATACTAAAAACTTGTGTCTCTATGAAAAAATGAGGTGGATACACAGTAGGCGCGGCGTGGGAGCACACCCACGGTGACAATTTGTAGGACTACAAGCGGCGTGACAACTTCATAGACTTAAATTTTAATTTCCATAAAACAGGTGGCGGGTCCTCGCGCGAAAGCCTGTGACGGTTCTCAGCCCGGAGCCAGTAGGAGTGTAGCTTTTGGGCGCCTTACTACTACTCCAAAAAAAGCGACTAGACACCGTACATTTGAACTACACACGTCGCCCTAGCACCTGCACCCGTTGGCACTGTGTTTTGAGTCTTATGCAGAACATTCTTCCTACCTATTTCCTGAGTTTCATCCAGACCTGTACTCGAGTCCCCTGCACCTGTGTTTTACCAAGCGACCGCCCCGCTGCACGCACCTCTGCCAGCCACACCGCGCTAATCACACGTCATTATTCAGTTGAAACGGAAGTTGATACGAGCGCTCAGTTTAATGATAAATAAATTGCTGCGGAGTATGGCGCGGGGAGGACGGTGCGCGGGGCGGACGGGGCGCGGGGCGGACGGGGCGCGGTAGGCCGCAGTGGAAGCGCTCTACTAATTAACTTTGATGAGATGACTTGAAGCACTTTCACTAAACAGAGGTAATATGTTCAGAACATATAAGCAACACTGTTGTATTGGATTTCGGATATGGTGTAGAAGGATCATTTTGGTTGCCAACTGATCATTTATTTATGATTTTATCTTCACTTCACTTCAATTGTTCTTGTGTGTTCGAATACGAATGACGATTAATAAGAAATGCCAGCAGATTATCATTCATATATAGATTCAAATAAAAAATTTTAACGAAAGAAAAAGAACCAACAGATCGTTAAAACGCAGTTATGTTCTCTACACACTTGTCTACATTGATGTGAGTGCGTCGTGCCCCACCACTGCGTGTGCTGCCTATGCTGACTGTTAACGCAGCGTTAGTGTCGGCTGCTAATGCTGCTCTAATGTGTGATGCTTCCCGGCGAGCGAGCGCTGCTCGATACACTATCATGAGTTCCTTCCGGTAATCTATTCCTCGTTTGATAGTGTCGCAGTAATCTTTTCAGCAAATGCTCAAAAGACATTTGAGGCAAGTAAACATTTATTATCAGAAAGCAGTTTTCGTGTTTTAATGTATCTACTATTATAAAATGATATGTCAGTAAAGTGTATTTTAACCGACGGAAAAAACGGAGGAGGTTCTCAATTCGACACGTATATTTTTTTTATGTATGACAACGCATTAATTTTTACAGAGTTGTCCGATTTTGATAATTCTTTTTTTATTAGAAAGGGTGCACTTTCATGGTGGTCCAATTGCCATCATGTTAGGATCTGATGATGATATCCTGGGAAAATTGAAGGAACTCTTCAAATTGTATAGGCACACTTGCAGCGATTTCGATTTTTGTGTTGGTATCGGTAGCTTTTTGGCTACAAGTGCCGTATAATATACAGTGATAGTACGTTACGTGGCGATAAATCACTGAAAAGTAAGAAATGAAGTTTTTAGCAAAAAATTCTATTTTTTGTTAAAAACTCAAAACGCACTAAAAAGTAAAAAATAACTGTGTCATTTAGTTGCTTTAATTTATTTAAGCGTATCTAAGAGTCGGTACCACCCAAGGTTTCTACTTTAAGAACATTACCTAGAACCCACAAATTGCTTTACTACGTTAAATAAATGTTCCTTACACTTGCTGGCACCGACTTCATATATATGCTTAAGTAAATTAAAGCAACTTAGTGACACAGTTATTTTTTACTTTTTAGTGCGATTTGAGTCGGTTCTATTTTTTGTTAAAAAATTTTAATTTATGATATTATTTTGACTTTTTTGGAAAAATCCTTGAAAAGCATTAGTACCTATACTGTTGAAAAATGTCTTACATCTTTTGTTAGCTAGACCATAGACATATTAGGAATATCTCGGCTGACGCACGCAGCAGTCAAGCGCGAGTGTGCAATGTCCCGCTGGAAGGGCAGTTGGGGAAAGATCTGTGATATCGGCCGTTTGATCTTATTTGTGCCGCGCCGGGGGTGCTGGGTGTTCGAGGGTGTTCGAGGGTGTCTCTGGACCAAATTGATATCGATGTCGTAGCCCGCTTATTGATACAGCGCCTAATGTAGCGCATCAATGGACAAGTTGAGCCAACGAACAGGAAAAGAGGCGAAAAAATACATCGGGCCTTGTTTATTATAAAAAGACGTGAGTCTTTGAGAGAACTGGATATCGTAATGCGCAAAAGTTTTAGTAACCATTATTTTAGCTTCCAATAACTGTTCATTTTAAATTACAAATAAAATCTAAAACCGTTAATAACAATGATTGCTTAAAATATACTCTACTTTTTACTGATACAAAGAGGATAGTAAATATCAAAATATTAATTTTATTACATCTACAGTTTCCATTTAGCGGCGTTCAGCTCAGCAATCAAATCCTTGCCTTGGCCAACAGTTTTGTTTATTTTCAATTCGTTTTAAAAATTGCTTTACTCTGCGTGGAACTGCTAGCTAGCGTTAGCTTATCTTAATATCTGATTCAAGTTGCTTTAAAATACATCTTAAATTATTTGGGCAGGTACTAAAGAAATTCCGATAGATTTCAACTTTCACCAACAAATTACTGAAAGCTGCTCTTGGACGGATCTAACACGACATGTTGCGGGTATAAAGAGTGTCACGTATGCTGTAATCATGTTGTCTACTAGTGTATCCTCTCCATTATAGTGACCCCGTTTACACTAAGCTTAAGATCATCTAGTTTTTTTTTATCAGCACCCCGCGCGTGTAATGTGCAAGGAAAAAATTAGCTTCCAGAAAACCCCGGGCGTTCCGTAACATAATCCGGACTTAATTAAGGGTTTGGATTCTATCGGCTTTAATTAGGGGTTTGGATCCGAGAGCCGCTCGTGTCTCGGCGAGATCTGCGCCTTGCAGGCTGCGGCTAGACACGCGCTGTACAGGGCTCCACTTCCGGTTAATCATTAAGGAGATTTTAGGCTTTTATAGTTAATCCTCTATGCTCTAAACAAAACACAAATCATAGTATAAAGTAGGTTACTTTCTGAAAGAACTCCTTCACACTGTAGGGAAACATTTATTTTATGGTATTTATGATACCGCTGTAAGAGTTGAAAACTGAAAAGCCTGGTAACACATTTGACAACAGTTCATACTACTTTTGGAAATGACAAGTTTTACATTTGTTTAATTTAATTTAAAAATTAATATAGTTCTATACATAATACAAATTAGTATAATTAGATTTTATTAAGAGTTATATTTAGTGAATTTATGACCTAACAATTAATATTCTGTACATGGCGGGAGTTTCGCTTGTGGGTGCAGTGAGATGCGTACTTTCCTAACGTATTGCTTTTGTAAATGGCTGTGAACGATAAGTATAGTGCACATTTTAAAGTTTACGTAAAAATATTTTTATGATTTTGAGAAACAAAACTAAAGACTAAATCTATCTGTGGAAAAGGTCGTCATCCATGATTTGCAAATAGTCATTTTTCCGCGTTTCCCAGCGTTTCAGCCAGTTTTTCGTTTCATGATTCGGGGTTGTTGTTTTACCCGGACGTTACGTCATTCGGATAAGTGGTCCTGTATATAAAAGATTGTCTTGGTGTGATGTGTCGCTAATATGTCTGGTACTTTATTCATTACAATTAAACAAGCGCCTCATTTAATTTTAGTTTTTAGTGTTTACTGCAAATTTAGTTTTGCTTCGTAATTCGGGAATTATCTTCATACACTTTAATTTATTGGACTAAAGCTTATTCTGGATATCTTAGTGTAATAACAGTATGAAAGATTTGCATTGTGAGATCAAGTTGACTTCTAATCGCCGGAATTTGTTACATAACATCGCCTTCTTAACGGACGAGTAGCGTAGTGGGTAGTGACACTAATAACTAACTAACTCTGCTTCTAAGGCCGTGTGTGGCATCCCCACAATATTCATCAGTTATCTTAGTGCCCATAACACAAGCTAAACTAACTGTGGTGCTAGATGGCGACGTGTGTATAGTCCTATAATATTAATTTACATATTTATATTACCTGTTCTCTTCTCGGGGTCTGGGAATAGAAGGTCGTCGAGTCGCGCGGGCGCGGAACGACCCTTGCTGTTGACGGCCACTGCCACCAGTCGGAAGCGTACGTCCCACTCCAGCCCGCGCACCGTCCAGCTCGGCTCTTCCGCCGACAGGTTCACCCTTCATCAACACACCACACTCCGTCACTTATAATCTCCAAAATCAAAGTAATTAGAATTCCGTATCAGGATGACTTTTGTCAAACGAGATTACCTATGTGTTAATTAAGAAGAAGAAGAAGAAGAAGAAGAAGAAAATCTTTATTGCACACATAATAATAGACATACACACAGTAAACAAAAAATAAAATAAAACAACAAACATGAATGCATGCAAAGGCGGCCTTATTGCTTGGAGCAACACACATGTTTATGTACACATATACATAAACACTCCATACACATATATATATATATATATATATATACATATACATATATAATACTAAATATTTAACGATAGATAGAATTTCTTGAGACGATGCTTAAAAATGGGCAGCGAACTACTTTGACATCGAAGTAAATGATTTACTGTAAAACTTTGATCTACAGACTGGAAGGACCAAACGATTATCGTGGCGAGAGCGAAGATTAAGCTGGTCTACGTCAGAAATGAAGCGAAAACGGCTTTTGAGATAGGAAGGATATGAAGGATTATAAATGATAGAATATAAGAGACAGAGAAGGCGATAGTTACGGCGCAATCTAATGGGTATCGATATTCGGATACATGATCAAACTTTCGCAAACCAAAAATGAATCTAATACATAAATTTTGAACGCGTTCGAGCTTATCTAGTTGAGCTTCTGTTAGATCAGGGTAACGTAGTCAATTACTGGCAACAGAAGTGACTCTGCGAGACAGATTTTGGTTTTTATTGGCAGGAAGTTTTTGTATCGATTTAACGACCTAACCAACGCAAAAACTTTACGGCTCACCTCACCCACTTGAGGCGACCAGGACAATGAATCGTCTATAAAGAGACCCAGATTTTTAACACATTTGCTAAAAGGTAAATTTACGGTGTTAAAGCAAACAGCTGGCAGGGTACTAGAGTTCACTTTAGCCAGTAGTTGGCGGCTGCCTATTAATATCACCTGCGATTTGGAAGGGTTTACACATAAGCCATATGACTGACTCCAAGTATAAATCTGTTGCATATCGGCATTCATCTCACAAATACCGCGAGGAACGCCAGCCAACGGGATAGCAATTTAGACTTGAAGGTCATCTGCATAAAGGTGAAACGAGGAGGAAAGATGTGAAGTTACAGAGTTAATAAAGAGAGCAAATAGGAGAGAAGAGAGAACACCTTGAGGGACACCAGCAATGAGCGAGCGAGCGAGCGAAGAATGAGTTATAACTCATTCTTAACAATGTAGAGAGTAACAATGACGCTATTTTCCTGCGTGTCTAATTGTTGCGACGCGTCTCGTCGATGAGACGGCGACGAGAAACATCCCGGTACTCTCTCTTATCGTTGGAAAGTTAAGAGTATAAAAACTTGTGGCGGCGACATTGTAACTAATATTTTAACATCGAAGGGCAGTTCCCCGCGCACCATCTGCCGCACGCCGTCGCTCCGGACGATCGTAACTCGGCGGCGGATCCTAATGGAGCAGATTACATCGCAAACTTTTGTTTACAGCGCGAATTACGGTCACTCGAGGCCTCGTTTGGAAACATTTGGTCGGCGAGAGTGGTCGAGGCGCTCCCGCGGGACGTGGGTAATGTGACACCGATGGAGTGACGCGCTTCATACGCAGGATGACGTCATCGTTCACTAGCTGATGATCAACTATGTGTTAAGTAAACCTCACACAATCACATTACCAAAGGTCCACTATACCATACTTAGGTACGTGTCAAACGATAGATAGCTTAATTTAGAGCCAGTCGTCATAACAAACCAACAAATGAATTCAGAGATATTGTCGTACAACGATAATATGTGACGAATAAGAAAACGATTGGCATTAAGAGCCCCCTCGCTTTGTTCCACATATTAATACGGTTGCCGATTGTATCAGAAAGATATCCCCTCCCTCCCAGGGGGCGGCAGGCTGGTGGGATGGCACAGCAGAGTTACGTTTACCTTACGTCCGTGGACTGTTTCATTTGATACACTTCAGTAGGTAGCGAACCACCACAAGGATATTAAAATTAAATGTTATGAAAATAAAGTAAAAGACAAAATCACAATATTTATTAAATCCTAATACAAATCTATATATTAAATGATGGTATACTAGTAGTTACCATTAAGGTTTGCTTTATAAAAATCCGAATAGGTACGAACAAAATGTAAGCCGGATGCGCAATCCTTAGCATCCTTTTAATGACAATCTTTCCCAACAAAAAACATTCGTTAAACCGTCGAACTACATATTTCATTGAGTATAATAGTGATGTAGCCCATTACAATATTAGATTTTGCGTCTACTCTCAGAGGGTTGATTGTGCGACCGAATTACTGGGAAACGATGGAGGAAAAATGAAGACATTATGTTCCCATGTAATGAGAGAGAGTAAATAGCGCTTTATTTGCCCTCGTAAAAGAATAATGCAGTGAAATTGGGTATTGAACAGCGCTTTATATGCGCAATAACGTTTAGGGCACCAGTAAATAATGGCGCCTTGAGTGGTTTATGTATATTGAGCGAACTACGCCGCGTCTCACGTGCCGCCGCGCGCCTCGCGTGATGAGATACTGCGGCGGCGAGATCTTTGCAGAATATCTTGCTGAGAGACTAGTGTTTAGAATCAGTAATTGACGGCAGTCATCTATGTTTTTTTACTATTGAAAATTCACTAATTTAAACGCGTCTCTTCACCAACCACAATACTTGCATTCCATGTTTCGACGTGTTAAACGTCGGAATTCCCGCAGAGAACTTGAAGCTTCAAGATCTTTATCAGATAGAGCATTGCGAGTTCAATATATTGTAATTTTTAAATTTTGACGGCCTCCGTGGCGCAGTGGTATGCGCAGTGGATTTATAAGACGGAGGTACTGTGTTCGATTCCCGGCGGGGCAGATTGAGGTTTTTCTTAATTGCTTTCGCCATGGCTAGTTACCCTACCGACAAAGACGTACCGCCAAGCGATTTAGCGTTCCGTTACGATGTCGTGTAGAAACCGAAATGGGTGTGGATTTCATCTTACTCCTAACAAGTTAGCCCGGTTCCATCTTAGATTGCATCTTCACTTAACATCAAGTGTGAAAAATAACTATAATTATAATGTAGTTGATGTTGAGGAGTAAATTGTGTAATAATTTTTCGCCAAGTTTTTGTTCCGAACGAATTCAAAAACACGGACGCGCTCGAACTTTTCTTAGACTTACTTTTCTAGAGTAGATTGTGAGGAAAGATCTGGATCGCCCAACTATAAGTAGGTACTCAGAGCGAAACTCGCTGTGATAGTTTGTGAAGAAGGCCAAGGAGTTCGCTCTGTGTGTCGGATACACTTGAAGCGTTACGTATCTCTGGAATTAACGTTTTCGATGAATTCCTGATTAAAGTTCGAGTAGGTACCTACTACCTGAGATTTAACTAATGTAAAATTTTTTATTTCAGGTAGACTTAGGAATTTTTAGATGAGTAATTTCACGCCTGCGGCAGGCCGCCGTCGATTCCCGCCACGCACGACACCTCCGCAGAGTGTGGGCATACGGTCGGCGCCGGTGTCGGTGCCCCACTCACCTGGGCCTGTCGTCGCCGCCGGAGTACACCTCGAGTAAGAAGCGCTGCGGCAGGCCGCCGTCGAAGCCTGCCACGCACGACACTTCCGCCGAGTCTGCTGTCTGGTTCCACAACGTGCAGTTCCGCGGCGCATGCGGCTTGCCTGCACACATAAGTACATATTATTTATCATTAAACGGAAATGCGTAGGATTTTCGAAAATTAAACAGCAATAGTATAATGCAGATCGTACCGGCCGCAACCATCTGGAAGACACAGGGAGCCAGCTGTGCGCCCACTTCATTGGCCGCCGCGCACGACAGCGTACCGTAGTCCAGGTCGGCCACTGGTGTGTACCTGCACACATATACCGCTCGTGATAAGGTTTAACGATGACGTCATCCTGAATCTTGTTAACACATTTTTGTGTTGTTTGTCACATTTTATTCCTAAAATAGTAGCTTATCTATTTTAAGAGTCAGGAATCATTGTAAAAGCTAATATTTAACTTTTCAATAAATATTTTTATTCTTATTCTATTCTTAAATCAAACATTAAGCCTAAACCCGAAAAGAGCTAGTCTGAGAAGCAATTGTTATAGTTAATTGTCACTTCATTTATTATCGACCATCGCCGCTGGTCGCGTTGTCAGTTGGTTGATACTTACTTGAGGCTGGAGGCGCTGCCGTTGGACGTGTACCGGTCGGCGGCCACGTCCAGCGTCTCGCCCGAGTTGTTGAACTTCCACTTGAAGACGGCGGCGGGCGGGTCGGCGTCCACCTCGCAAACGATCACCACCGACTCCCCGCGCGCCGCGCCTACCACCGACACGCCGCCGCTGCGGCACGATGGCGCGTCTACAACCACCAGCTCATACTTAAACAGGCTATTCATGTCCGTTTGATCACGAATGAGGGATTAAAGATGTGCAAGTAGACTGTCTGTATTGTAGCCTTGGATTCCATGTGAGCCAATATAAATAAATTTTAACTGTAAAAGGGAATCTCTAAGGGATGGAGCCAAAATCAAATATTATACAACTCTGGGGTGGTATATTTAGTGTTATTTTTTTGTGAAATATTAAATAATAGATAATGTATGCGATACGCAACGTTGAAACCGTGGAGCAAATGCAGAACTTCGTAAGATTATTAATTTTATCCAGCATACCCTTTCGAATCCCGCCGAACGGGACGCAGAGATGTGAACGAATCGCACGACCGCTGAAAGGATTCCGCTGACGCTCTAGAAAATGAAAACCCGATCCGAAGTTACGTGTCAATTGTCATTCGACTCGGGCCGGAATGAGGAGGCATTATCGAATTCAGATCCGGCAGTTTAACTATCTCTATAATGGACGCCGCTTCCGCAGATTGAAAATGAGACGCGATGGAGGTGGCCGATAGCGGAACTATCGAGTAAATTGGAACCCGCCTCCGCGTCATCGGGCTCGCTGCTCGCAATAAGCGCGCCATTCTCACCGTTCGGCGTTGGCTTTAAAGATTGTTTTCGCGTGAAATGTTTTTTGCGCGGAAGGCTCCTGGCGACGTAGGGATCAATCTGGTATGAAATGGTCGCTGACATGCGATGCGAGGGGATCGGCGTTGGCCCCGGCAGCGTCACGCGAACTTCGGCCCGTATTTATCGAGGGATTACTCTACACTGGAAGATCATTATTAGGTATGATGATGGTCATCATCATGCAGTTGCGTGTATTTGTGGATATGTATTAACTCATATTATTTACGCGTATGCCATATTGTATAAAAGTGTTTATATATATATCACGTCTTTCTTGAAATGCACTATAGTATCGAATCCGAACTCACCATCAGAGAAGTCGTCAAAGTATCGTACAGAGTCGTTACTTTGTTATGACGGACGGTAGTTGTCTACTTATAGATTTGTGTAGTTGTGTATACAAAGACATTTTGTTCGCATGGGGAAGTTATTCCGGCGCACGTAACTCGAATAGAATGCATTTTGAAAAATATGAATGCGCTTCGCTTTAAAGTTGTTGAAAATTTTTCACTGGAACATTTTAGGAGGTATAAACTAAATTTGCACAATGCATACAAGTTAAACAAACCTTTTAGTTAAATACAAAACACGTTTTAAGGTAGAATGTTTCAGTTTAACATTATTTTTCTACGGTTGTGGAGTGCAAGGTTATTAATCTAACATTATCATATATTATTGTCTATGGATGAATTGATGCCACAAATATCATCAGTAACTACAAACAGCGACTTTAGAACGTAGGAGTAACTCCTCTGCGAAACCAGCAAGCAGCGAGAGCACATCACACTAAATTATATCTTCCTCTACATCTAATTAAAGTTTGCTCTTCAATTGGTGCACCGATACTGGATTACTTGTTTAGTTAGCTAAATACAAACAAGAGTTCCAAAGATGAACTTCACTTTAAAGCTATTGCTAGAGAAGATACCATAGCAAGGAAGACGCGTTGCTATGCTATGCTGGGCTACTGTCTGAGCGGCCCCCATTATGGGCTTTTGTCGTTACCTATAAAATTCTGCGTTAAATACAAATCTACTATCAAGGTCCTTCACTCGGTTGTCTTGTAGGAAACAATAAACGAAATTGTAATAATTAATTACAGAATACAGTTACAAGATTCACAAAATATGATATATACCTTCGTCAATTACTTGCTACGCAAGAGTAACTGGCAAAAGGGATTTACGAATACAATCGCTGTGTTCTAATTCCGGAGCAGGATGTAACGGTGGGCGGGAGTGGCATTGTATCGCAAATTGTCGCTTCTTAATTTGTGCGCGACGAAGTTTCATTAATTCGTCGTCGGGTCGGCGCATTGTTGCGCGACGACCGATTGTTTCCTGCGGCTCGGGCGAGCGCCAGCCGCCATTCGTCGGCATAGTACGTCTCGGACTCTGTAGCATTGTGCGGTCGTGTTATACGCGTATAGCAGAAATTCAGGATGCGAGAGTGCTGTGCGTGCGAACGACGCGCGCCCGCGGTTCGTCGTATCCGGCAGTAAATAGTTAAATTTGACTCGATCCACAGAAATAAGCCTTTCGTCGCTTACGGGTTCCTGGCCCTTATATATTATCGAGTTTTGTTATGTGTCTGGGAGTTGTTCAACCTGAAAGCCTTTAAGGCACAATGATTTCTTAGAAGTTATAAGTGAAGAACGTAAACAATAATTCATAATGTCTTGGTTCTTTAGATTCTTGATAGAGACGGCAATCAATCGAGTGGATCGAGTAGGTATTGGAGAGATTATAAGAGATTTCGCTAAACTACCGCTGTTTTCATTATTGCTGCCAAATAGCTTTTCTTGCTGTTTGAAATCTCATGTAGCACGATGCAGTGCAGTGCATTGTAAGCTCTGCGAGCTCTGGTTACTGTGTGACTCTACAGATACTTACATTTAACTCTGAAGTGCAGCTCGTTGGAGACGGTCTCCCCCTCGGCGTTGAGTGCGGAGCAGGCGTAGCGGCCGCTGCTGTGGCGTGTCACCTTCTGCAGCACCAGACTCTGGTTGCTGTGGAATACGCGCGCCGTCGCGTTGTGTGCCAGCGGACGGTCCTGCATCACAACCAACACATTTGTGACACTACATTTCTTTCGCGAATAACGAATGGCAGATTATGCGGCTTCAATCTACCATTCGTTGCCATTAGTACCACAGTTAAGTTACTTAAATGGTGTAACATACTATAACACACAAAAATAGATTTTGAAAATCTTCCAAGGCCACAAATAACACAGCTATATGGAGGAGCTCAGTAGTAATGACGTCATCGTACATCATTGTAGAGTTCACTCTGAGAGTGCAGTACATTTCTGTGGGGCGAGCTTCTCGAGAATAGGTCGGACTTATCTTGGATTCATCTTTGAAGTGTCTGTTATGAGGAGAGGAAGATAAAAGGAGATTCTGCTGTAAAGAGGTGAAAGTAGAAAATAGAATTAACGTATGGGCGGGAAAACAGCTATAAACAGGGACGACGAGATAAAGAGCGAAGCACTTTTTAAAACAAACGTTGAATAAAGTTGCAAACATTCCTGTGAAGGGGTCGAGGGAGGCGGGGGGTCGTTTAGTGGAATATGATTATTTGCACAAAAGGGCGCCGAGCACAAAGCGCGCCTCCCGTGGACAAAGCGGCCGACGTTCCAAAGGACTGATTATTTCTTGTTTCTAACAAAAGGATTCCTAATTATTTGAGTAGATAAGTAAAGTGAAGTGAACTGGAGTGCGCGTTTGAGTGCCTGCAGTGCAGCCCTCCCGCTTGGACGTATACACTCATTATTTTCGAAAATAGTCCGTTGATCTGTCGGTTGACGATGATATTCGGTTAAATTGCTTAACCATTCCTCCTACTACAGTATAAATAATGTTGGAAATAAGGTATTCTAGCGTTGTTACCTGATAGCAGCAAGACACAACGTAATTTCTCGTAATGAAGGGAGCGCCGCGCCAACGAGCCACTCCGTAGGCCAAGCGGTATTGAGAGCGACACTTTAAAAGCCGCCTACAATTAGTTGACAACCCGTAGATCGTGCTTATTTAGGGACCACTTCCCACCTTATACCGATATAAGATGACATAGTCCAGTATAAAATGAATGGATTTCAGTTTATTTATGCAGAACAAGGTATAACCATTCGACACTCCGTCGAATAATATGTACGAAGTTTTTGGAAATGCAATTTGAGACTTTGTTTTTTATCTTTTTCTCACTGAGTTATGTTTAATAGAAAGTTTTATTGTGTTCTTTTTGTATTTCATTACTTTATTTTGTGGAATATATTAATGTCGACAGAAAACATCTCACTCGACGTGCGGGGAATTTAATTTGAGGCGATCCGACGCCGCGTGACGAGTCGGCCGCGTGTTTGAGACGTTTTAATATGTCTCTCTTTAATATATTTATTGCGAGAACATCGGATGATAGCCGAATATATTGAATTATAATGTAATTGGTTTGATAATTTGATATATCGGGGGAGGATTTTCTTATTACATTATTGCGATACACACAAATTGGATTTCCCAGACGTAGTTCTCGGCAGGGTTGCCACAGGCGTTCCGGCGAGGCGCGGATCTTGCCGTCGATTCGCTCGAGCTCGCAGCTTTGTTCGCATGCATGTCACATCCCAAACCAGTGCGATTATTTAGAGTTTAGAATAATACCAATCTCTTCCTTCCTTCATTGGCTGAGCTACAATTATGTAGAGTGCAGGTCAGTCGCGTTCGTTTTTAATGTATCTAATGAACGCTCGTTTGTTGTTTATCAGTATCCTAAATGTGTAATCTTTATCGGAACGAATTTCCAATAAATTGAGAAATTAATCTAGCCTATACTAGCAAACGCCTGCGATACCACGATTCAAATAGCTAGTTTTATCCACCCTTCCAAAAATACCAAATAAAAATTTCAGTGGGAACACATTTTTTTAAAGTACAATTGATATACCAACCTATCACGATCTGCTGGATAGACCTAGAAAATGCGTTTGGTTCTGTCCAGCATGATCTATTGACTTTCGCCTTGAGATGGTACAATTTTCCTGATCTAGTTATTGATTTAATCACTTCATACTATTCAAAATTGAAATTCACCATAGCAGTAAACAATGAGTACTCAAAACCCCTACATTACAATGTGGGGCTGTTTCAAGGTTGCTGCTTATCTCCAATAGCTTTTAATGTAGTCATCAATATTCTAATAGATAAATTAATTGTTCAAGAAAAGAAATGGGGCTATCGGTTTAAAATTAACAATAAATATACAGAGTCTATCTTAGCTTTTGCAGATGACCTTGCTTTACTGACACGAAACCCAAAACACTGTCAGGAGCTATTGAATGTAGTGGATGAGTTCTGCTCATGGACTGGTGGGCTGAGGGTAAAGCCAAGCAAATGTCACTGTCTACGTCTGGGGAGACGAAATACTAAATTTACATCTTATGATCCGGGTCTCTCTATCAGTGGCCAAAGTGTAACCGCCATTGCTGAAGCATTGCCTTTTAAGTTCCTCGGTAGAAAGATTGATTACAAAGGACGCACTCCATCCCTTGAGGTAGTCGTCGATAACTTCATAAATGACCTCAATAAGGTAGACCAACAGCCCATTAACAATATAAAAAAAGCGTGGGTCTATGACAACTATCTCACTTCACGTCTG
Organism: Mycalesis mineus; assembly: GCA_034621355.1. Classification (NCBI taxonomy): domain Eukaryota; kingdom Metazoa; phylum Arthropoda; class Insecta; order Lepidoptera; family Nymphalidae; genus Mycalesis; species Mycalesis mineus. The sequence goes on along the minus strand of JAXAVZ010000271.1, from coordinate 108,153 downwards.
ACTTGGCCATTCCTCGTTTATGATATTGGCAGAACCCATCTGGCAAAACTAGATGCAAATGTCATAAAAACATTGAAGTCTTGGTTTGGTCTAGCACTCTCGGCTGACCCTTCAACTCTATTCAGAGATTACAATAATTTTGGGTTAAAACTAAAAAGGCCATCGGAACTCTATAAACACCTCAGGGTTACCAGAACGCACATTCTAGTTAAGTCCCAGGACGAACTGGTTGCATCACTTCCTAAAGACGAGGGTGCCGGAAAACTTGACTCTAGGCTTCAATTTTACAAACAATTTATGGTAGGGGCTTAGGTAAATAGAACCGGGTTGGGTGCAAGACGTAAAAAGGAAGACCAAGACATAATAAAATCTTTTCTTAAACAAGATGAGGACGACAACTACAAAGTGCATGCCATGAACCTAGAAATGCAAAACGAGTGGTTAAACTTAGGCGAGTTCTGCATCCCTCAGGCTCTGAAGTGGCGCGCCTTGCTGTACGATTGGTCTCCTGCCTTATTGAAATTTTATCTTAATGCCTTTCAACTGACTCTCCCAGATCAGAGTAACCTAGTAAGATGGGGAAAAGCCTCGGAAAAATCTTGCTATACCTGTGGTGAGGCAGTGGGCACTGCAAGGCACTTATTGGTAGGATGCAAGGTGCTCCTGGACAGGGGTCTCTACTCACGCCGCCACGACAGAGTACTAGAAATCATACGTGAAGCTATAAGCCTTTCAGTAGCTAGGGCTCAAAAAGGGTTGACGACGAATAAAAGACAAACTAACTTCGTTAAAGCAGGCTCAAGTACAAATTCCACCAGCAAGCCTTATTCAATTCTAGGCTCTGCTCCTGATTGGACTATATTAATGGACACGTATGAAAAGCTCTATAAAATCCCGGAAGACTTAGCTATTACGACATCTAGACCGGACATATTTCTTTTTTCCAAACAAATCAAACGTATAGTACTTGTTGAGCTTACAGTGCCGTGGGAAACAAACATCCCTAAAGACCATGTATTCAAAGTGAATAAATACTATGACCTTACTAATGAACTAACCAAAAATGGCTATGTGGTTAGTTTATACGCGGTAGAAGTGGGTGCGAGGGGTATACCAGCGAAGCCTCTCTACAACCTGCTAAAAGACCTTGGCCTTACTAGAAGTGCAGTAAGCTCCATATTGGAACGAGTGTCCAAAGCTGCTCTAGTAGGGTCCTTCCGAATATGGTTGGGCAGGGAGAATAACTTGAACAGAGGAGGTGAGTGTTGACGCGCGTCACTAAGGGTACCCTTAAACCTACACCCGTGTCACAAGTCTCGGGCTCTGTTCGGAGTTTTTCTCTCAGCCACGCGATGGACTCGGCACCCGCACGGTGAATCCATGGAATGCTAAGATATTCGTCTCAACATAAGATAGATGTATACCATCGCAGACTTGTTTGTAGTCCTAATAAAGAGAAACAATCCTTAAATGCATTATTTTGTTATATATCAATCGGATAAAGCAGCGTTTGCTGAGTAGCGATGAAAGCTCTCAGGTGAATTTTCTGACACTTCTAACAGTGTATAATTGTAATTTTATGTTTTATTTTATATTTTGAATTTTGTATTTTTGCATGCCAGAAATGGTCGAATATTATTTTTAACAATATTAATGTATTGTTATTAATGTATTCAGCAAATAAAGATTTGATGGATTGATTGTCGTCAAATTTCAGTTAATATACACAACACCATATTATTATGTTAGTGAAAGCGTTCAGTAGTCTTCAAGTTTATCGCGAACAGACAAACAGACAGACAGACGCGGCCGGTTACTTTATTTTATATATGTAGTGATAGTGTGTGATTAACTTGATTGACAGTAAAAAGGTAAATAAGTTTATTTACTTTAAAACAAATTTTAAAAATTTACCCTAAAGATGTGATAAAGAGGGTGAAATTTTGCTTGTTGTTGTTTTGTTTCCTTAAATACGAATGTCGCTACCGTTTGCTACTTATAGCATATTTGGAAAGTTTCTCGTCACATTAAGTAGATGGCGAGCGGTACAAAGGGCTGAGTTGTATAGTGACGTCACGCGGCTTCAATCATGCGAAGGCGGTAATAGCTGCGAGTAGGTGGTAGTAATACACTGAGAGGCTCCTTGTGATGCTGCGCTCCGTCCACTCCCTTACTCTGCCTAATGGGTATTAGCTGTGACATCTTCATTCATTATGTTTGTCTCTTTAATGTAATGCTAATGCTAATGTCTGTATATTGAATTTAATATGCCAGTTTAAAGATCGTAGTATTTCTATAATTAATAAATATTTAAAATTATATGAATATAATTTTTAGAAATTGGGTGAACATACGAATATGTTCACCTAATTTCTGAATTTGCTAAAAAGATTTTCATGCAGTTTTCTTAGTTTGGTTATAATAATTATAAAGTACCGTATAGGACTGTTTCCAGATTAGGTGTAAGATAAAATAATCCTTGTCAAAAAGGCGTTTACATCAAACTCAACTTATACGGTTCGGAATCCCAAAGTTTCACCGAGAATTTTAAAGTTTAAGAAAAGCAAACAAAACCAAAAATGTGAAAAATTGTTTAGTTAAATAAAATTAAAATAAAAGAAGCATGATCTGTTGTAGTAAAATTAATAATTGGTAAATAGCCAGCAAAAATAAAAAGCAGCTAATTATCTAGTGATATTAAATTAATTGGTACTTGCAAATTCAGGATAAGAAGAGAGTTCTAGCACAGTATTCCGGATAAGGCGAAAGTTCCAGCATCCGATGCCATTGATTATAATCAAAAGCATCGGATGCGGAAACAAACATTATTTGCGGAGTGTGCAGTGTATGAGGGGAGGAGCGTTACTCCTTGACAGACGGATAATTTATTTCCAATCACGACTTCAGCGAGTGATTTAGCGCGTCTCATTAGCTCACTGACTAGCTGTAGGCATGTGACATAAAATGTTGTGAGAAGATCAATATTTATCTTGTAAAGTAATAAATTACAACTTTTCTTAGAGAACCCCCCTCAATTAACAATAGGACAACGTTTATAAAAAAAGCCTCTAAGTTGGTTTCTTTTATTTAGACTTATTTCAAGTAACTAAGCCAAAGTCAAGTGGTAATAGACGGGCACATGGTTTGAAGAGCCGATGGACGGCTACGTTCAACTTAGCCCTTGGTTTTTGTCCCTTATTCTCTACCTAACAAAGTCACATGTTCACTTTCACATCAACAAAGCAGATCTTATTTCACAACTTCTTGAGAGCATGAACGTCACATTTGGAAGTTTCAAAGGTATTAAGCTGTATTAAACCCTTTCTAAACATTCGCTTGCTCCGCGGTCTCAGCGGATCGAACGAATTCAAGACAAGAGGCGTCAGGACGCTATTGGCAAAGTTTGTCCGCAGCCGCTCGCTCGTTCGTCGCTCGTCGCTCATTGTGGAGCGCTCACTCAATTCGCGCCACTTCGAGCGAACGTCCAACTCGCTAATTAGCACCCACTCTAACATTCGGAATTCGCAGGGCACAGATCGGGGATCGTCTACTCGTATAATGATCTAACTGAGCGGCTCCATATTAGCTGCACTCGCTCCAAACGTTTTACATCCCAGCTTCTGTTGCCCGTTGGATTATTGCTTTCATCGTCATTAGAATTTCGGCTTGCAAGCCACTATCGTTACGATAGTGCAGAGATTTGACCTTGACAATTACCTTGTTTAGTAGGGGAATGCGTTCAACGTACATTGAAAATGTTATTTTATTATAGCCTGCTGTACCTGATATTAAAATTGTTGCGGCTTGTGATTCAATTAAAAACTATGCCCCTGATATTAGAGTCGTTAGAAATAAACTGATTTTTCAGAAGTATTTTTAGTAAGTGTATTTTAAAAAACGAGCTTTTTATAATGAGCCAACACACGGTTCTATTTTTAATTCAGCCCGGCTCCTGAAAAAATATCTACAATTTTTTTTTAATTTTTATTGCATAGTGAACAAGAATTTAGGATATACAAAATCATATTATTCAAATATCACAGGATCATTAAACAAATATCTATCTAAGAAATCAAATAACAAAAATAACACATTCACGGTTATTCATTTTTAAGTCCGAAAGACTCTAGGGAGCTCTAGGGTACCTCTCCGACGAGCATCTTTTCTTCATACACAATCTTGAATTTTTTTTATTAATTTTTGTATTATTATTATGCTTTATTTCCACTTTTACAAATATTTGTTTTAACAATACATAACAATTATTTTATTGTTTCTTCACGACTAGTGGTCTCTTGCGGGTAAAAGCCTCCTCCATCTTCTTCCAGTTCATTCTATTTAATGCCCTGCTTAGCCAGTTTTTTCCATCCAGAGCCATCACATCATCGGCCCATCTTCTTCTTTGTCTTCCAACATTTCTTTTCCCTAATGGGCCCTTCCACTTTGTGATGTGGTGGCTCCATCGCCCATCTGTATAATGAGCCAAGTGTCCAGCCCATTTCCATTTTTGCTCTAGGCAATGCTTTAGAGCGTCTGTAATTTTACATTAATTTTAAAACAGTAACAAATCCCAAAACTTTATCTAAATTAAATTTGAAAAAATACACCCCAAGCCGTTTGGTCACTGTGGGGGAAGAAGACCTCCACCCTCCATCTAATTTTTGTATAATATATTAAAAATATAGTATACAAAATCCACTCTTCCTGTTCGAATGTTCAGGCAACCGGCGGTCGAGGCTCAAGATTGCCTATTAACATTTCAAACATAGGTAGGTGCAAACGGCAGGGAAGCGCTCGTCACTCCCCGGCTGGTGTGTACGCGTTTTATCCCGATTGATGAGGGCGGCGCGTAATTAATGCGGTGTCTTATTATTTTGACGTCTCATTCCGAGATAGTTAATATTCGCACCACTGTTTACTGCCGCGTAAGAGAGCCCGCGCCTATTATTGTGCAGGTACTGGGTAAAAGGAGTCGATTTATAAGGGAGCGGTGGCAAACTACTAGATATCAATTTGAGATTTATAGACGCTTGTAAGCGCATAAAAGTGACCCAAGACAAGACTATCGTATCTTGAAGGTTTTAACTGACGAAAAAAATACGTATATTTTTTTGGGTACGACGCATAACTTTTTACAGTCGTCCGATTTTGATAATTATATTTTTATTAAAAAGGGCACATTTCCATAATGGTCCCGTAGCCATCATATTACGATTTGATAATGATATCCTGGGAAAATTGAAGGAACTCTTAAAATGTTATAGGCACACTTGCAGCGATTTCGGTTTTTGTGTAAGTTTCGAAAACCAAAACAAGTAAATTTTCGCACAGTTTTATTTAAAATAATGTATGTATACTGTTACTTTAAACCTTTTTTTTTTCTAGGGGGAAATCTCCTCCAGAGATACCCGATTTCGCAGGGGAGAAATCGGGTTATGTGGGACTTCGCCACTAAAACCCCCTCGGTGGCCATCCTCAGTGCATTTGCGAAGCATCGGGCTCTCTAGTGAACTGCTATAGTGTTGTTACTTTAAACCTACAACCACAAAAATAAAGGAGCCCGTAAAATAATGCCTTTCTATATCAAACTGTACTATCCTACTCGTTGTTACATAAAGAAATAAACTACTGCCAGTGAAGTAAGTAGTTCAAGCTCGTCCCGCCGCCGCGCCGCTGGCTCCTCGCGCTGTCGTAATTGATGGACGTAATTTACGTTCGAGATTGCTCGCCGCGCCACAAAGGAGGCTTTGCAATTATGATTCCTGATCAAAATAAGGCGCCGCTCGCCGCAAATGGAAATGTTTTTGTGCAAATTATGTAACACGACGCGTTTGTGTTCGGGAAACGACGCCCACACATCTAATGTTGCTTGTTCATTTACTTTATATCACTAGTGAACGTTGATTATCTAGGTTAATAAATAAAACAAATAGTAATGATCGCTGAAAATCGTGTAAACAATGCTTTTATAGGAATTGGCTGAGGTAGAGGTAGCTGCAAAGTTGCAACACCTCCAAGAGTGCGTTAGTGGATCGAGTCCTGTGCGTGTGACAGCAGTAACATGGGCTAATTATTTCTTCTAAAGGATATAGTTAGATTTGATGAAGGGTTTTGCTTGGTATTGGCTTCTACACGGCTAGTTTTTAACTGGCGGTTGACTGCAGACGTTTGCTTTCGGCGATGAAGTACATCCCCGCTCAGTTTAGAATCATTGAGTTGGTCCCGGCACTCCACGGCTGGCACAAGGAAAGTAACACTGTGGTAGTGTATATCTCCATCACAAAGCTGTGAACCGAGCCAGTGAGAGCTTTAGTCGATAAATGTCCACATAAACTCTCCGCCTGCCTTTGGTATGATGTGGTCCACTTGCTACGATCCTTGCATGTCTTCTTGCTTTTCCATTTTCAATAAAGATTGACTTTTCACATAAATTCGTCGATTAAATATGATTGTTGACTCATAAAAGAACCTGGGCTTTTGGTCCATTTCGACTTGTCATTCACTCGAACATTTCCATTCATCCTCGCTTTTAATCTCTTTTGTAAATATGATTTAATTTATCCTCTCTATATATAAATCCTGTACCTACTATCATTTATTCATATCTTACATATATACTTGCCACGATTTTACTTTTCAAAAGCCCATGGATGATTATTTTATCATACCCTTTAATATCCATGCTAAATATTATTATGACGTGATAAGAACAGCTCTCTGTTTACAAACTCTCCTTCTCTCAACCACTGAGCTGAAGGCTCTACCCGCGGGCGGAGGAGCATAGAGGACTGACAGCGGACGACGCAGCGTGTGATATATAACGTATTAGCATAATATAACATTATCATAGCTTTGTTTGACGTCATGAAACCGGAACTATTCATTATTCCAGCTTTTATTGTGTTTCCCTTTGTATAATATAATACTCTGGGCGTAAGCCGAGAGTCAGTGTACTAATAATTTTAAGTTTGAAATTCTTATTACTAAACTTTTTCTCCTACAAGATTCCATCACCCTTTACAAAAGTTATATTTTTCTAAAATCTCTTATTTATCGGTGGGACAATGATTTTAATGAGTTTCTGCTGGTTCTATGCTACTCATTCTTAGAACGGTCTCATGACCTGTAATTAGTAGAAAAATACAACTTGCATTCCAAATGTATACCTAATAAACTACTAAGGTGAATCAAATATAAACGAGACTATATTTTAAAAAAAATATTTTTATTTTAAATGCTAAAAAGTACCTATCTTATTTTTCTACGTAATTTCCTGCTTTAGAAACACATTTTTCCCAGCGGATAGGCAGCTTCCCAATACCTCCCATGTAGAAAGATGCAGGTCGTGTCTCTAGCCAATTGCGCACGTAGGCTTCCACTTCAGCATCTTTCCCAAAGCTTTCTTAAGAGCCTGCTCCAATTTTTCCCTGGTTAAGGCTGCTGTGTGGGGGCGAGCATTGTCATGGAGAAAAACCACTTCCCTTAGGTCGATTGCAAGTCGGACCTCAGTCAAAATATAGTAGTCAAGTCATCTACGACAAGATCAAGATTCTCCAGAACTTTTCTTCCACGGACATGTAAATTGTATTTAGGGCGTATTAACTCTTTCCTCAAACGCCGGTAACGCACTAGCAATGCCTCTGGTGTTGCAAATGTTTATGGGCGGCGGTAATTTTTTTTTTCGATAAAAAAAAAAGTAGTAGAAGTAAGCCGCATTGATTGTCCTGCGCTCATGTAAAAAATCGAGGTGCAACAAACCACGCTGGTCAAAAAAAACCGTAGCCAAAACCTTGCTAGCCTAGATAGTCGTGACTTGGCTTTCACTGGTCCTAGTTCTCCTTTTTTTCTCCACTTCATATTCGCTTGTTTGGACTCTGGGTTGTAGTGGTGCACCCAAGTTTAACCACAGGTGATGATGTGAGTCAAAAATGGGTCCCCTTCTTCCCGAAATCGTGCTAAAAGACGCTCACACACCTGAAGTCGATTCAATTTCTGTTCTGCTGTGAGAAGGCGAGGAACCCAGCTGGCGCACACTTTACGGTACCCAAGCTCCCCTGTGAGTATGGAGTAAGTGCTCCCATGAATTATACCGACTTCACTTGCAATTTCAGAAGTGGTAAGACGCATGTCACCTTCAATATGCTCAGTCAATCTCCTCAAGATTTCGGACGGTTTTACGCCTTCTGCAGCGAGAAACTTGATTATAACACGTTGCGCAATCGACGAGGGTACGTCTTGCTCCGACATCATCACGGTGAATACTGAGAGGGTCACGGGGCCGGGCTAACGTGCTTCCCCCTACTCCTGACAAACCTGCCCATCACCAAACAAAGCGGGAACGTTCTCCCTCCACTATTGTGCCTGAAAGGCCAAAAGTCTCGTTTATATTTGATTCGCCCTCGTATATACTATTAATCGATAAGCTCTACAGTGCGTACTCCAAATTGTACTTTGTTACTAAGTTCTTAGTGCGAGCTGTAAGGATCTGTGTAACACTCGAAACAACCGATAGCTCACTTACTCTTACTCTAACCGTACTACAAACCACAACCGCATGTATCCGACCTCCGAGCATGCAAGTATGGAACCTGATGATATGACAACAAGAACCATTTTGGCATGTAGATATTTAACTGGATATTACCTCATACAGCCGGTGTACATTATTATCCTGTCCGCTGTAATGGGACAGGACGATTGTTCCAACATTCGCAATGAAGGCTTTTTGACTCTGTTAAGAGAACCATATATTTTGCGTATTCATGGAAATTAAGATGATAATGTATTTTACCCGATTATGACGCTGGGGAGGGGTGAATATACTTAACAGTCTATATTTATATGTAGGTAGAAACCAAAAGAAGAAATCTTCAGGAACACCCGTGTAAGGTAGTGTCAGACTCGTAGCAGCTAAAAAGTCTTCCTAACTTCTAAACTTCAACGGCCTTCGTAGCGCAGTGGTATGCGTGGCGGATTTATAAGCCGGAGGTCCCGGTCTCGATTCCCGGCAGGGCCGATTGAGATTTTCTGAATTTGCCCAGGTCTGGCTGGTGGGAGGCTTCGGCCGTCTTCTCTGTCGTCTTTTGCTTTGATCTTTATCACCTCAGTAATTCTTAATGTATATTTACACTCATCTCTTATCCCAGTTCCTTAATCACTTCATGTTTTTAAACTATGAGCCGTAAACAGTAAAATATGGCATTTTACAAGGTAGGTAGTTGAGATCTATGCATCGTTTCATTGTTTCAAGATGTCACTTCCATCAACTTAAAAAAAAAAACATCTACAAAGCCTATTATCAGCCAAATCCAAACATAAACAAAACGGAACATTTTATAAATGAGGGAATCAAGCCTGGTTGTTCGAGCGGCCGCGAGCGCTCGCCGGCCCTTTGATCTCAATTGTATGAATATTCAAACTCATAAGTATATTTCGTGCAACACAATGACATCTTGTGAATTATTCAGAGCCGGGATAAATAACACATCGCCGGCACCGTGACTTGGACATTGTTATGCGATGTTTCCTAAATAATGAGATAACTCACAATATCTGGGCATACCGCGAAAGTTTATGTAAGGATGGATGGACGTTCACGCAAAAAGTACTGAATAGATTTTGATAAAACTTCACAATAATATAGCTTACTTATCAGAATACCACATGGGCCACATTTAATCTCGAAACTCCCACGGGAACAAGAACTACGCGGGTGAAACCGCGGGCGTCCTCTCGTTACTTCAATAATTATTATTATAAAAACAAAAACCCAACTGCTTAGAAGTAATGAACTGAAAAGAGAAAATCAAGGATCGCTATATCTATATAAAATTCTAAATACTTTATGGTGCTGCAGGTGTGGACAAAATAGTTTACTACCTGGGAAAGCAAGACCTACCAAAACAACGTTTGTTCCCGCCTGCAGCACCATAAAGTATTTAGAATTTTATATAGATATAGTGATCCTTGTTTTTCTCTTTTCAGTTCATTACTTGTAAGCAATTGGATTTTTGTTTTTATAATAATAATTTTATTTGAGACTTTTTAGTTTTAATTTGTGGTATAGAAATGTGACGGTACACTTGGTACACTTTTTGACATTGCTTGTTAAAACAGTAATATAAATATGATATGATTCATATTTTTGAAATGGTCTTTTTACAAGCTTTCATTTGATACCCATATTGCTAGGATAAAAGAAAAAAATGCACACGTCCCCCCTTTTTTCCCCCACTTACAGCCGCCATTTTGAAAATTCATATAGCCGATGTCACTTCCACAATTTAGCCAAATCCAACGACACCTCACATGTCAAAATCCGTTTATCCGTTTAGGCTGTAGCGCGTGCCGAAGAAATGGGCATACATACATACGCTCGAAAAACATTACCCTCCTTCTGACGCAGTCGGGTAAAAAGATAGAAAAATCAATGTAAGAAGTGTAACTCGTCTATTTATTTAATAAATAGTTATATAGATAAAGAGCGCAGCGTGACTGAGGGCAGGGTATAGTGAACGAATGTATGTATTAATTCATAACATTATCAAAGTAAACTAATACGTACATGGCGAGAGCGAACTGCGGGCACGGATACGGAGGAGGGCGCGGACGCGAGACCGGGCGGCAGCTGGCATTGACCCACAGAGAATGAATATTAATATTTAACTTCATTTACATCCGCCGGTATTAGTTCTCCCCGCGGCCCGCGCCTCGTGCCCGTGATCAAGCCCGATGCGTAAGCGGGCGGGTGATTTATGGTATTTATATTAACACTAGCTGAAGCACGCGACACCTTGCGGGGCTCGAAATTTAGCTCATTTCGGTAAGGTAAGAAAGCTTGACCGTAAAAATTGCTCAAATAAAATCAATGACCGGAGTGCAAAAGTTCTCTTGCGTCTGGCCATGGTTCGAAGCCCGTACTCTTCACTCGATACCTATTGAATCAAGCGAAGAAAACGCTGCTACGCTGCTCTGGTTATAGTCACGCCATTGTTATCTCAAATCCTAGGTTCAACTCTAAGTATGTAGGTTTTCTCACTATGTTTTCCTTAATTAAAGCAATAGACTTTTTGAAAGGGGATAGTTCAATGTAATAAACTAATTAGCCTGTCACTACAGATATATCTATAATCTCTATTCTAACAACTAAACTGTTATCTGTACTAATATTATAGAGAAGTAAAGTTTGTAAGTTTGTAAATAAAGTTCTGTCGGGGCTAATCTTCAGAACTACTGATCCGATTTTAAAAAATCTTTTACCAGTAGAATGCTGCGTTATCGGACCGTGAAATTTATTAAATCGGCATAATTTCGCGTACGCTGCCTTAGCTACTGGATATTATTGAAAACATTGTATGAAAACCTTATGCATCTTAAAAAGTATTACAAAAAATCCGCGATAGCATATATCTATCTTTTATATTTTGGTAGATATATAACTAGTTGTGTTTTTAAAAATGATTCAATTCATATGCTTACGTTTACGTCATTATTTATACCACTAAACTTAAATTCTTATCAAAATAAATTATTTAATAATCACAAGGATATTACAGAGATAAGATTTGCCTTTTACAGTTAATTAGTTATATAGTTTCGGAGATATTACAAAAATTCTAAAAAACAACTCTGCCGCTATATCGTTAAAATTAAGTTGATCTCCTCAGTGTTATGTTATACGTACTGAATAGGGGTCAACATTTTGGTACTGATATTCTTTGAGAACTCGATCTTTGATCTTTTCTTTCAATTTGTTTGGCATGGCAGACCATATTTATATAATATACGGAAAAGTTTGTTTGTTTGTTTAAACGGGCTAATCTCGAGATCTGCATGTCGGATTGTAAAATTTTTTATTTATTATGAAAGCTAAACTCAAAAGTGAAATAGACTATTTAATACAAGCTATACACATCAGCTTGCCATAAATATACATTGTTAATGTTAATGTACTGTAATATCGTACAATGTTTAACGAAAATATAGATCTTTAGTACACGGGACGGGACGGAGGATATTGAGTTGAGAGGGGTAGCGGGGAAAGAGCACATTTTATATGAAAGTCTGTCTTTAAAATTAAAAGAGTACCTAAGAGGTTTTCACGCGGACGAAGTTGCGGGCGACTGCTATTAACATAATAAAGTAATAAATACCTAAACAAAGTTTGGGCGCAAATTACGCAAAACAACAGTTTGACAAAATTCGATTCATTAATTGAATGTTAGGAGCGGCAACTATCGCCGTCGGCTTCACAACAATATTCTCTTTGAAATTTCCTTCACAACTTAGCTCCAACTAGCAACTAGTAACTTACAAAGTACACCCCCCCCCCCCTCTCCACTCTACAGCTCGGGTACAACGCCGACGACGACTTCACTTAAGTTTTGTTTTGTATATTGATTATTGCTGATTTATCCACCTGTTCCTCAGTTGCTAGTATAGGTTATAAAAGCAACCATTATTGCAAATGACAATTATTATTGGAGGTTTAAAAGGGTCCGTATGAGCAGGCTTACATAGCTAAGTATAAAATCATTAAAATATCGGTGCGACGGGTTCGCATCCACTCAACGTACTTAAGTAATTCAAAGCCGTAAATTCGGGGCAGGTACGAAATTTTAACATGTTAGATAATGTTAGCATTAATAATAAAAGATCGGGGTCCGAGGCGAGGGCCGGGGGCTTTTAGACGACCCTCTTGTGAGATGCCGCCATTACTGGGGGGCCTGCGTCCAGCCGTAGGTCGCCTGCTGGTTAAGGGAATTTTACAGGTTTTAAGCGCATAGCATAAGGTTTCTGATCATAAAAACATTATGGTCTGTCACCGGATTTCGGTGTGGCACTCTTACTAATTAAGGTTCTGTGTATTGCTATTGCTGACATGAGAAAAAGAGTTTAAAGTTTTTGAGGAGAGCTAAGTGTATTATTTCATTTAAGACAAATATAGTTGTACCGCGCTATCAGCAAGCTAACAGCAGCTAGAGCCAGCATTAGCTGCGCTGTATCCGCGTAATCCGAACAAAGCCGCGACGCTGTACGCCGTGGCGCAAAAATCCGGCGGCGTGTCGTTCCGTAAGCGAGCGCAGTAAATTTGGCGATTTAATTCGAGCGTATCGCCGCGCCCGGGGCCGTTTTTCAAAAACAATCACATATAAAACAATGAGGCGTGTCGGCGCGAGCCGGACAAATGGGCTCATTTGTGCCCGGGCAAAAAGCGCAAAAATGATTGCGGTCGAGTTGCGGCGTCGCGCTGTCGCCCTAATGCGTCGCGCTGATAATGGCTGCCTTAATTGACGCCCTCTCTAATTACCGCCTCGGCCTGCGTCGCGCCGCACGGCGAGCCGCCGACACGCGCCGACCCGCGCCTCGCGAGCCTCGTTAATCTCATGATGCTTGTTTCAATTATTAATGTTCCCGACGTAATTCTCAATCTCGTTAACGACTGGCCGCGACGAGAGGTAACACGCGGTAATGTCTTTTGGACATGCGGAAAAAATTGCGTACAGCGAGGACCGTAAAAAGTTAAATACCGAAATATTTACCCGGATTTAATTTTTGAAATTGTTGCGCCAAAATACAATAAAAGTAAAACCAATAAAGGTACCTAGAGAGGTCGCAGTAAGTATTAAAAAGAACAGGAGAGTGTTTGTTATAAAGATTTGCGAACGTCGTGTCCCCATACGAAAATCAAATAAAAACGTATGTTCGAATCAATATAGCTATTGGTCGAATAGCGTCAGGTGGCGTTCGCTCTGCGCTGCTTGTAAACAACGCGACGAACGCTGCAACAAAAAGCACACGACAGCAGCAGCGCGGCACGAGCCGATCACCGCGCAAACAAAACGTGCTGCAGCGCGGCACGCGCGCCATAGGTGCTGTGTTTACAGGTCGCTATGTACACGGATATACAGAATATATAAATATTTCGATTGTAAGTTAAAAGAGCACGCTAAGCCATCGGTCTCGGTTTTGTTGAGTTTGCGCTCACTCGATAACCTTGTTTAACATTAGTACATGATACAGTGCTGCTTCACTGAGTAATGCATGAACTTCTAATTACTTTGGAACTAGAAACTAGTTGTAGATTCATATAAACAATAAAATAGTAATAAAATGTTTTATTTATCTAACCTGACCAATTAATTATCTATCTAACCCGCATTGGAACTGTGGTGGGTGTAAGCTCCATATCGCCTCTACCAGAAGGAGGGAGGCCTGGTCCTGTAGTGGGCCGTTAATTGGCATCAGCCATCATCATTATCAAATGTTGATTGAAAACTTTATTAACGAACTAATATTAGTAAACGAATGATTCCGTTTTGTTAGCTGCGTAATCAGTGAAGACGCAGTCAGCAGTAAAGCAAATCCTTTCATTTGGTCAGCGGATCGTGTCTAATGCGGAGGCAGTGAGGCGGCGCTAACTAGCGGACGAGCTCGAGCCCGCCACTCAGTTGCGACGGCGCGCGACGGGCTATTGTTGCCGCCAACTGATCCTTATACTAATAAAAACGCAGTCAAAACACGGAAAACTGATTGTTAACGCCAACGTTCGCTGGAGTTCTCGTAGTGTAAGATTATGTTACACGACAAATAGATATTAGAATTTAAACTAACGCATTTTACATAATATTAAAGTAGAAACAGAAGAAACTAATGTCAAGCGAGCTTATGACTAAGGGCGCCGTATGGGTTCGCAACTAGTCCAGCATACTCCGACATCAGTGACGTGGGTTTCAGATGTTTCTATTTTAATAATACGAGAAATCGAGATTATATCTTCCAGCCCGTGGTGAAGCATGTCTTTCATGTCTTCAACTACTTTCTACTACTTCAGGTTTGTGATTCGTTGAACTATGTTCAGATATGTTCAGATGTTATAGTCAGTTCGACATAGTTCAACGAATCAGATTTCGCAGATTTCTTCACTTCTGATTCGATCATGCTGATCATAGCTCTATGGCCTGCTGATCTCATGACGATGTTATGCATTTAAGGGAACTAAAATGGCGACCACACACCGTTTTCCGATGTGCGTACAAAACAATATCACGCGCGTTAAAGAAAGTTGTTGAATGTAGATGGCTCAAGACCTAGGTGTTTGGAAATCGTACCAAGCCTCCTACATTCAGTAGTGGAATTTGGAAATTGATGAGAATGATGATGTTTTTCGAGCCTTATAAAAATTAAAATTTATATAAAGAAATAATAATCTGTTTCAACAGTAGTCTAACTGATAGATCTGCGCTACCCGAGTGGGATGACAAAACATGAAACAATACAGTGAAAAAATATAAAGAGGGCTGGTGCGCGGTGACGCGTGTCGCGACCGGGGACTGATTGCCCCGGAAGGGTGCAGTGGAACACGAAATAACAGCTACATTGCTGATTAAAACCCGCCCGCCGCCCGCCACCGCCCGCCCGTGCGAAGCACAAAGCGATTATCGGACCGTGCGCTGCTATTGCTGCCTGTGCTTCGAGCATCCCAGCCTGGCGGCACGCTTTCATGTCGTACGGTAGAAGTGGATACGCACTCGCTACATGACACGCAACCGCTAGACATTCTTTTATCGACTACAAGTTGGCCCTTGTACTACTATCACATCTGATGTTAAGTGATGATGCAATACAAGATGGAAGCAGACTAACTTGTTAGGAGTAGGATGAAATCAATCAAATAACATGTGAGCAGAGTAAGTGATAGTCAATGCTAGTTGTCATTTGCAACTAATATGGTACGTCATGATTGGTCTTCATTTGTTTACGCTTAAAAGAACAAAGATTAAGGTTGAGTTTAAAGTTCAGATTAAGTAGTTTTAATTGTGCGTCGATGAATCAGTCAATAAGTTAGTCATCAAAAGAAATTAAATATCTATACATAAATTACAACCGACTGCAATTTCCATTCTTCTGAAAGAGGTTATTAACGACAATAGTCTGTTATTAGGAAGCTTTAGGTACTTATTGTGAGAATAACTGTACAAACTCTCATCGCGTATCCGGCGTGTAAAGTTAACAGTATGCAAGTGTTTGGTCGTGCTGCATCCTAACAGTCGCAAGCAGGAGACATAAAGACATTTTGTCAACGTCTCCACAACGAGCGGCGCGCGAGCCAAATCACAAACTTGCCGAGATACTGCGCTTTGTGGCTGTAATTACTTAGCTTCAGTATCTTGCTGTTTGAATGGCTCCAGTGTTTAGGCGAATTTGTTGATTAAAACTAACAATGTCGACCTAATATCTATCTACGGTATGTTTGTCCTTCCAAGAAGCAGAATATCAGCCTTAACTTTCACATGTAGAAGGCGGCAGATGTTTTTAATGTTTAACATTTCTTTATTTTTATAGTGACGGATTGAAGTGAATGAAATTATGTTTGCGTTTTTTTGCGATCGCCGTTGTCATTGCCGCTGAATATTAATTCAGACCCTGTCATACGTTTTGATTTTTTTATTTAACGACAATTTAGTCATTGGGCTATCATATGTAATTAAGTGTCGTTGCAGTTAAGCGTTCAGCTAACTTTAGAGAGATAAGTAAACGTTTATTCTCCCCATATATATTATGGTTTCTACACGCCCTTGCAATCGAAAGGCTACCGGCAGTAGATACAGAATGCCGATATGCTTTTAAAACAGTCACACGCGTTTTCGGGTAACCATATTCTCGAGATATCATTATTAACAGCCGGCGGACGTCCACTGTTGGATATCTTAAGATATGTTATCATCAAACCTTCCATCTATGAGAGTCCTATAGAAAGGTTTCTCTATTAGAAGCTAGTGACTCACGTCATGCAGCCAGGATAGCTTCCTGGCGGGCGGGTTGGCGCGCACGTGGCACTCGAAGTACACGTCGTCGCCCTCCTTGATGTCGCCCGCCGCCAGAGAGCTGCCGAGCCGCAGCTTCACTACTGGGGGATCTACGCACAAGAAAAAATCAACTTGAAAACTAAATTGATGCTAAAACTATCACATTTTTAACCGACGAAAAAAAACGAAGGAGGTTCTCAATTCGTCACGTATATATTTTTTTTGTCCGATTTTGATAATTCTTTTTTTATTCGAAAGGGTATACTTCCAAGGTGGTCTCATTGTCATCATGTTAGGATCTGATGACGATATCCTAGAGAAATTAAAGGAACTCTTCAAATTTTAGAGGCACGCATACTGCAATTTCGGTTTTTGTCTCGGTATCGGTAGCTTTTTGGCTACTAGTGCCAGACTATGACAGTATAGTACGAGTACTTATGTAACGATAAATCACTAAAAAGTAAAAAATAACTGTGTCATTTAGTTGCCTTAATTACTAGAAATCTTGGCTGGGTTTCTACTTTAAGGACGTTACCTACAACCCACAAACTGCTTTACTAGATAATGTGCTTAAGTAATTAAAGCAGCTAAATGACACAGTAATTTTTTACTTTTTAATGCGTTTTGAGTCGGTTCTATTTTTTGTTAAAAATATTCATTTCTTATCTGACTCCTGGAAATGAAACTTCTTACTACTCCCGTTCCGCTAAACGAAGCGAACCATGCTTAGACATTTACAGTATGATAGGAGGTCCGATAGCAGGGACTTACACACGACGCTGATGGTCCACGAGGTCTCGAGGAACAGCGAGGTGACGTTGGGGTTCTCGGCGCGACAACTTATCGGTTTGCCATCGTCGTCCAGTGTGGGCACGAAGCTCATCACGCTCACCGTCAGGTTGTCTCGCAGCTCCTCCTGGAACAAAGACGCTGTTGTAGCTCTTGGTGTGACTAGTATGTTATACCGTGAAACTTGACTGATAGCCCTTTTAACCGACGAAAAAAAACGGAGGAGGCTCTCAATTCGACACGTATATATTTTCTTTATGCATGACCACGCATAACTTTTTACAGAGTTGTCCGATTTTGATAATTTTTTTATTAGAAAGAGCACACTTCCAAGGAGGTGTCATTGTCATTATGTTAGGATCTGATGAAAATATTCTGGGAAAATTGAAGGAACTCTTCAAATTTTATAGGCACACTTGCAGCGATTTCGGTTATTAGTGTAAGTATCGGTAGCTCGTATCGGCTACAAGTGCCGTATAATATACTATGACAGTGTAGTACGAGTACGTTACGTGTCGATAAATCACTAAAAAGTAAGAAATAAAAATTTTGAACAAAAAATAGAAGCGACTCAAAAAGCACTAAAAAGTAAAAAATTACTGTGTCATTTAGTTGCTTTCATTTACTTAAGCATATCTAGGAGTCGGTGCCAGCCAAGGTTTCTACTTTAAGAACATTACCTAGAACCCACAAACTGCTTTATTACGTTAAATAAATGTTCCTTAAATGTGCTGGCACTGACTTCATAGATATGCTTAAGTAAATTAAAGCAACTAAATGACACAGTCATTTTTTACTTTTTAGTGCATTTTGAGTCGGTTTTATTTTTTGTTAAAAATTCTTAGTTATGCCATTCTCCATCTTGCCTCACTAAATCCCATTAATATTATGAACGCGAAAGTTTGTAAGTATGGATAGATGGATGATTGTTACTCTTTCATGTAAAGATTACTTTTGGATTTGGGGATTTTCAAGGGGAGAGTTAATAAACATCTCAAATGCCGGCAACGCATCAGTGGCACCTCTGGTGTCGCAGTTGTTCATGGGCGGCGGTAGTCACTTAATATCAGGTGATCCGCTTGCTCGTTTGCTCGCTAATTTTATAAAAAATAATTTTTTTTTGATGAAACGTTACAGTAATACAGCTTATACATCAAAATAATATATACACTACTTTTCATGGGGTTAATTTATACGGACACGGGAAATACGCGGGTGATACCGCGGGCGTCCTCTGGTCTAATAATATTTGTATTAGAAGCACAATACTAATGCCATGTTATTTAGCTTGCGCGGGCAGTTTGTTCCTTACATCGAGGCTTAAATAATACGTACAAGTTACGAGTATCTATAAATTTAGCAGAAGGTGAGGGAGCAAAAGAGCCAGTATACAAGGCTAATATTCTAGAAAAAAGTATTTTTTCATATATTTTTTATCCTTAAGAGCAAAGTTATTACGTCGTGCAATTTATATGAGTGAAGAAAAAAGCGGAGGGTGAAATTTCGTGGAAACACTCCCCGGCGCATGAAAAAAATTATTTTCAAAACTTCAAAGCGGTCCTTGCTTAAAAATTTAACTTTAACCCTTCACTTCGGCGAAAACAAAACTCACTGAGAATCCGCGCATACTCGCGGGGTGGTGCGGTGGGCACAGGCTACAAATTTATATATGCATCGCTTTATTATAAAGTTAAGGAGTGTGAGCTTAGGTATATCCCTACACGCTGCCTATACATTGGTATGGGGGGGGGGCTTAAGGTTATTCAATTGTGTGCAATTGCAACCGGGGATTAACGTGCTTTCAATGGTACAGAAATATTACGAACTACAAGAGTACAAATACAGGAACTTTCAACACCGAGCTGTACCTAAGAAGAAATTGGGACGTAAAAATAATATGGTTATATTTCATAGCTCTCCTATTTCTATACTTATTTTCAATCTCGTGTTTCGTAATCAAAGCTCACCATTGGATTAACAAAACTATAAAAAATTCAAATCTGATGCACTTTTATATCGTAATCTGTTGACATTTTCCTTTATCCGTTGTTGGTGTATCGCGGCAATCCGCGTTTTATTTGTTCTGGGAGTTGTTCATAATCGGGCGGCCTAACGGAGCGGCCATCGGCGTCAAAGCGAAAAGTCATTGGACATCGTTCAATGGCCAGTGATTTAATATCGCATGAATCACGAGCAGGCGCCGCGCAGTAAACAACGCGCTGGATTTATTGTGTGCCACTTGACGCGATCGTGTTTTATGATTGAGTCGATCCCAGCGTGCCGCGTCGCTCTGTACCGCGCCGCTCCGTGCCGCGCGTGCCTGCGTGCCGGCTCGCTTTTTGTGCTGGAGCTCTTGTTTGTATGTCGCATCATTGTGTCGTTGTGAACTAGTGATTAATCATTGCGCTAATGTTTACAATGCGTTAGGTTTAGCTTAGTCTGCTATGCATGCAAGTTTCTATATCGATAGAATTGTTGTTCTTGTAAAACTTGTTATGTTGTAGCTTTAATTCGGTGCAACTTGGTTTTAAATTGCGTCAATTGAATTGCGGTAAATCTTTAAGAGCTGAAGTAGAGTGGATAGTTCAATATCATAAAAAAGTTAAAAACCGTTCACTCGGTGACTGTACTCCAACGGCCATGAAAGGGTTAGTTCGAAATGTTAGAAATGAACCGAATAAAAAGATTTTTGCCATCCTCTTCTTTCTCGATTAGGATTCTTATTATAAAGTTTTCTCAAGATTAGAAGGTAACAAAGACATCCTTTCATACTTACTACTAGTATATAATTTTTTGATTTACTACAAGTTAGGCTTTGACTGCAATCACACCTGGTGAAAGTGATGATACAATCTAAGATGGAAGCGGGCTAAGTCTAGATACAGACTCCTATTGGTTTCTATCGGTACGTACCGGCACGCTAAATCACTTAGTGGTACGTCTTTGTCGGCAGGGTGGTAACAAGCCACGGCCAAAGACTCCCACAGACTTGGACAAATTGCGAAAACCTCAATCGACTCAGCCGGGAATCGAACCCAGAACCACTGTAATTCCACCGCGCATACCCCAGCGCCACGGAGACAGTCAATAATAATAGAATCTTTGAAATCATAAAACACTGTGAATATATCCTGCCAGTAAATACTAACTATACTAAAGCCAAACTCGATTGTGAATGCTTGTCAACAATCAAATTAAAATTGAAGGTAGAAAATGCAACACATTTTATGTCTAATAAATTTAAAATTATGTTTTGTTTTTTTATAATATCTTATTTAAAGATATTGAATGTATTAATTAGTTTTAAGCTTACTAATCTAATTGATTGTCTTGAATTCGTCATTAACAAGTAAACTAATAAAAATAGGTGTAAAATGACTAGGGATTTCTACCTCCATTTTAATTTGTTTGTTGACAAGCGTTCTCAATCGAGTTTGGCTTTAGTATAGTTTAACCACGGCAAGGCACTAAAGGCGTCGTCGTACCAATCGCTAAATGTACAAGGAGATATTAGCAAAGACTGCAGTCGCTACGGCACTAGTTACATCGGGTATCGGGTACATGTGTTTATTCAACAGTAATACAATCCCCGCTGCAGTTTGCGGAGCAGTACAAGCCAAACAATTTGCAGTTCGGTACGTTCCTATATTAGTGCTAAATCTATTAGCTTTGGCCGAGTCTCTGCTCTCCGCCTGCGCCATTGTTCTCGGAAGCACCAAACTTACGGATTTCAGGTCGAGGGCGAAGGCGGCCATTATAGACGATAACTTTCGTGGATTAAATGGGAAAATATAATAAAACAGGGAAATACGAACGACTGCATTGTTGGCATTTAAAGAAGAATACGCGAATTAATTGAGGCGTGAACTAGTTATAACTGTTTATTAATTAGTCTTGAATTTTTGTATAATAGATTATTGATGGACCAAGTGATGGCCTACCTAATCATAAATTAATATAATGAGCTTAAAAACCGATCATTATTTTGCTTATTTGCATTATTATGCTTAGTGAATATTTCCTACAGAGTGCGGCAGTGTCCATCATGACATAGGTGTCAAGTGACCCGAGGCATAGGTGTCAAATCAGTGCCTCTAATTACACTGGTGAAGCGGACCTTCAGATCGGAAAATAAGAATTTAATCGTAACTATGCTACTTGCTCGGACTGCCTCGTTGGTCTAGTGGTTAGCCTATCCGGCTTCGATCACGAGGTCCTGCGTTCGAATCCTGGGTCGGGTCACAGAATATTTCTGAGTTTTTCATTCTTCTATGAAATTCTCAGTACATTCCTAGCCCGGAGTCGGGAAGTTGGTGGTGTTACACCCCCGTGCCTCGGAGAGCACGTTAAGCCGTCGATCCCGGTCACTGTCATCAACATCTGTTAGTGATCGTTAATAAATGAAACATTATCACCCTAAGCCTGCAAACCCGCATTGGAGCAGCGTGGTGGGTCTACGCTCTATATCCCCTCTCCAATAAAGAAGGAGGCCTGGTCCTGTTGTGGGCCGTTAATAGGCTGATAATGATGATGATGATGCTACTTGCTTACTGAAAATGGCTTTTGGTTCAATTTGGTTCATCTAGTGCAGAGTTTAGAGACAGACACATCTTTAGTTAATGAATCTGTCGACTCCATTTGTTCTGTTCGCGATTCATATCACTGTAGAGGTGTGGAGTGCTAGCGGCGAACTAATCGAATTCACGGCGCACTTGCTCATTGTGTGTACCGTACTTACCAGTACAACTAATTGAATTATAATTACTGCTAGTTATTGTAGCTTAATTGGATATTGATTGCATCATTTGATCTGTAATTTGAATATGATGAAATAGGTCAATTACACCATGTTGTTGAGACAACATAAGAGTGCCTACTTAGTGCTTTTTTAAAACTATCTCTGTAGGCAATATTCTCTTGTCTCCTACGATAATTGATAGGAGAGATCATATAAAAGTTTTTTCAATATTAATTTTGATGTATATGTAATTTAGGGACCTATAGTAGTTGAGAAACTAAATTGCTCCGAATAAACACTCTGTTATTTTATTTCTCTCTGCTGGCATTCTTTGCAATTTAACTGGCCATATATTGCCACAACTCAGATGATACATTTGTTGTTACCCAATAATCTTACAACATATAGCGACATTAGAATATCTATTATTTTTATTATAGAATTTAATTTAGCTGGTGGGGGCTATCGCCGTGGCTAGTTATCACCCTAGCAGCAAAGATTTACGGCAAAACGATTTAGCGTTCCGGTACGATGTAATATAAAGACCGAAAGGGGTGTGGATTTCTTCCTACTCTTAATAAGCTCGCCCGCTTCCATAATCACTTAACATCATGTGTCAAGCAATCAAAGGCCAACCTGTAGTAGATAAAAAAATCTTAATAAGACGCGAGTACGAGCTCCTCGAACAGAACAACGAAATTGATAACGGCAGCTTTTCAAATAGCAGTTATAAACGACCGTGTCAATTCTTTCCCATGTAGAAAACATCGCGCCACGTACAGCGGTCGACTGCTGCGTCTGACAAGTTATTACAGCTCTCGGTCGAGAACTTTCCTCCGCCTTGTACGAGAAATGTGCTGTCGGTGCCTCAACAATCACTACACATTACATGCGCCGCTTGCAGCTCACCTGCAACTAAATACAGCTCGATAATGTCGTGTAGGAGTCCACGTGTGATATTTTTATTGACGCTTTATATGGCGCAGTGGATTTATAACATGGAGGTTTATTTTTATCGATAACAAGTTGGCCCTTAATTGCTATCACACCTGATGTTAAGTGATGATGCAGTCTAAGATGGAAGCGGGCTAATTTGTTAGGAGTAGGATGAAATCCACACCCCTTTCGGTTTCTACACAACATCGTCCGGAACGCTAAATCGCTTGGCGGTACGTCTTTGTCGGTAGGGTGGTAACTAGCCACGGCGAAAGCCTCCTACCAGCCAGACCAAGACAAATTAAGAAAAATCTCATTCTGCCCCGCCGGGAATTGAACCCAGGACCTCCGTCTTATAAATCCACCGCGCATACCACTGCGCCACGGAGGTCGTCAGATTGGATTTATAAGATAGAGGGTTTTTTTTATCGAAAACAAGTTAGCCCTTAACTGCTATCACACCTGATATTAAGTGATGATGCAGTCTAAGATGGAAGCGGGCTAACTTGTTAGGAGTGAGACGAAAATCCATATCCCTTTCGGTTTCTACTCGTCATCGTACCGGAACGCTAAATCGCTTGGCGATACGTCTTTGTCAGTAGGGTGGTAACTACCAATGGCGAAAGCATCCCACCAGCCAGACCAAGACAAATTAAGAAAAATTTCAATCTGCCCCGCCGGGAATCGAACCCAGGACCGTCTTATAAATCCACCACGCATACCACTGCGCCATGGAGGTCGTCACCCGTCATGGGTGGTTGGAGCTGCTTGTGTTTGGGTCAGGTCTAGCTGGTAGAAAGCTCTAATAACATAGGAGTGAGATGCTGCGGTTTGAAGTGTAGTCGTTTCCTTCACAAAACTCCTTCAAAAAACATACATACACTTTTAAAATTTGCCACATTTGTTCAGAAGCTGATATAGACTACCATATACGAAAACTGGGCTGTTTTGAAAATATTACATATATACGGGTCGAATTGATAACCTTCTTTGGAGTCGGTTAAAAATTGTGTGTTATTGAAATTGTTTAGATCCAAAAGCACTTATTTGAATACTCTTTATTGCCTGTAGTATATGTTAACCTTTGACCGTTTCTAGTAAGTGCTGCAACAGTAAATAAAAGTAACTGAAAAACTCAATAAAATCATTGAATGTATTGAGAAGCAACCCAAGTGCACTGCAAATGAAAAAAAAAGCTCTTTTTCCCCTTGAAAAAGGTATACCGTGTTGAAAGATTCAATTGTGTTGCACCCGGCAGCCGCACCTGTTAGTGCATGTCTGCTAAAACCTACTTATGTCATTGTTGTTGACACAGATGCTTACCCGCACTACGCGCTTGCTGCTCAATGTTCTCAACGTTGACAATATCGGTAAACTGAACCGGTAGATACCTTCATACATTGTAGGAGTTCTCATACACACAGAAATAAAGTATTTAGTAAATTGACTGCGGTATAATAGCGACTGCATTTTGTCGTTTGTCGTGTCGACAGCACTTCGTCGACATTTTAACCATTCATTCGTTTTTTTGCGTTATACCTGCTGCGGTATTTCCTCTCAATCATAACATGGGGTATTTAAGGGGCTTCACTTAACATCAGGTGACCCGCAAGTTCACTTTCCCGCTTTAATGACAATTAAAAAAAAGCACCTGTGTCTCGTGTCAATGTTTTTTTGATACGTAATGTTCAAGTAGAATGTTTATCTTATTTTAACTAGTAAATAATTAATGTGTCATAAAGCACACCTTATAATACACGTAATCGGCTTAAAGGTTAAGGTTAAGTTCAGTGGTAGTACTTCCCTTCACTACATCTCTCTCCCTGCATTCAGTGTAAGAAGTGTGTCATTCTCATCCGCGAGTTCGTCTTCCCTAATCAATAATGCAGCAAAGAGTCCGCGTCGCGTTATCGGCGGGCGATCACGCGTGTGCGATAAATCGCTAGCACTCGTACCGCGCCCCGCCCACCCCGCCGCCCGTTCGACACGTGCGCGACTCAATGGCTGTTATAATGCTACGAATTATTCTGTTTCCCTTTTTTCCGTTTAGTTAAATCGAAACATTTTGGTTCGTTATCCACATTGTCAGCTGTGATTGAATTGAGAGTATTGAGGAGTTGCGATTTTATTAGATCTCTTTTCTGCTGCGATAATTTTAGATTAAAGGTGTGAACAGTGGCTTTTGTATTATTAAAATATAAACGGCTGCTTTTAACGAAAAGAAAATTTAAATAACACACTCTTTGTCGTCTTAGTAGAGATACATAATAATAATACCGTCCGTAATAATTGTCTATAGCAAAAATAAGGTTCAAATTGTATTCGTTTATCTTTTCAAACGTCACGTTTGTCTGTTTGTAGCTATCTATCGATATAGAAGGCGGAATCTGCATAGAAATGCAGGCTGTAAGACAACTGACAGAATACTTTGGTTTGGAAGACTGTTTTGCGCATAATATTGGCATGCAAACTGTAAGCTTGCTAAGCTGCTGCACAGACCAGGCTCTACCTATATAGATGTGCGCGGAGTCTTGCGGACTTTGGGCGGAATTTCATGTATACTCTTGGGCCGCAACAGACTATCTTGATTTTGGTCCAGAACGCTTCGGTATTTTGGGCATATTAGCAATTATGTTCAGACGAGTTTGAACTAGCCAAATGTCATACAATGTAAAAGAAAAAACACGAACATGCTTTCTGCACTATAATGGAAGTATTAATTTTAAAACTTGAGTAAAAAAATATTTTTTATATTAAAAACAATACGTAAAAATACTTTATTTTCTGCGGGGAAAGAAAGATCTACCAAAACAACGTTTGTCCCCGCCTGCTGCACCATAAAGTATTTAAAATTTTATATAGATATAGTGATCCTTGTTTTTCTCTTTTCAGTTCATAACTTCTATGCAGTCGGGTTTTTTTGTTTTTATAATAATAATTTTGTTTAAGACTTTTTTGTTTCAGTTTATGGTATAGAAATGATACGGTACACTTTTTGCCATTTTTTGTTAAAACGGCAATATAAACATGATATAATATTTATATTTTTGAAATGGTTTTTTTACGACCTTTCATTTGATACCCATATTGCTAAGATAAGAGAAAGAAATACACACATCCCCCCTTTTTTCCCCCATTTACAGCCACCATTTTGAAAATTTATATAGCCTATGTCACTACCACAATTTTAACGAATTCAACGACACCTCAACTGTCAAAATCCGTTCAATCGCTTAGGCTGTAGCGCGTGCCGAAGAAATGGGCATACATACATACATACATACGCTCGAAAAACATTACCCTCCTTCTGACGCAGTCGGGTAAAAAACAACCATTTTAGTTATTTAATCACCAATCATATTTTAATGGCTGGAGGAGATTTAGAGCTTAGTCTCTATATGCTGCTCGTATGCGGGTTGACGGGTAATAAATGATATTATGGGAAGGATATGATGGAGGCTGACAGTTGATACTTATAATCACCAGAAACTAGAAATCTAAACGAAGCACATCTGGGGCACGGGTGTGTAACACCAAACTGTAAATTTCTTGAAAAAAATAAAAGTCCAGGACTTGAATCCAGAACTTCATAATAAGCTTCATAGCCCAACCTGGATCAATTTCACAACCTCCGTGGCGCAGTGGTATGCGCGGTGGATTTATGGATGTCCTGGGTTCGATTCCCGGCGGGGCAGATTGAGATTTTTCTTAATTTGTCTTGGTCTGGCTAGTGGGAGGCTTTCGCCGTGGCTAGTTACCACCCTACCGACAAAGACGTATCGCCAAGCGATTTTAGCGTTCCGGTACGATGTCGTGTAGAAACCGAAAGGGATGTGGATTTTCGTCCCACTCCTAACAAGTTAGGCCGCTTCCATCTTAGACTGCATCATCACTTAACATCTGGTGTGATAGTAGTCAAGGGCCAACTTCTAGTCGATAAAAAAAAACTGTAACTATTTAGAATTTATTCTGTTAAATAATATAAAAATCTCTAGTTTAAAATAATTAAAATTTTTAGTGAAATTAAATAGTATTATTTTACACTCCACCAAGAAACGGCTGAGAAAACGGTGTAAAGTGGCACTGGGTTTTGGTAGTTAAGGAGCATAATGAATTCGTCAACACTGTGCAGCTGTATGCAGTAAGTAGCATGCAGTAAGCAGCGTGCAGTAAGCAGTAAGTCCACATCGCTGCGAGCTGCACTATTAGCATACGTTTGCAAGTTAATGTGTCGTCCCCCCGGTGCGTACTTAGCAGAGCACGCGCTCGACTTACGCGTTTACGGGTTACGAGCAAGGCTGTTATTATTAGTAATGTGTCATGCAAGTTAACCGGATCGTTTATTTGCTCGATTTATCAAACAAAGTAAGTATAACCTTATTGTGATTAGTCAGTTAATTTTAAGCGTTAGATATTTTCACTCGTCTTTCGTACGTTCCGATGGTGCAGTGGCTAGCTAGGAATCTTATGAGACCGAGATCAAATCCTAGTCTCGAAACTTTTTTTCGTTTTTTTTATTGTTTTATTAGTTGATTGATTGTAACGAATTGCGAGGGGTGGGGCTACTACTAAGGCCATTAGCATTAGATTCGCGAATAAAACGGCAGAAAGGCACTTCGTTACGGTGTGCATGAATTGACATTTTTGGAAATCTTTTAGTGCAGTCATTTTGAATCCATAAAATTGTCCACCGTGGCCATATCGTTTATGTTTACTGTGATCATAGGGCTTACCGGAATGTCCTTTTAAGAATACGCGATTGATCCATCGCTCAAATCAAATATTATCTATACAACGTTAACCCTGAGAGAACAAGCCGTAGTTGGTGTGGCAGAGAACCAAATAAAATAATCTCTCCTGGCGCCTAACATTAGAAATAATTCATAATTATGAGTTAGTATACCTTAGTCTATAAGTAAGTTAAGTTAGCTTTATTCGTTAGCATTAGGTACCTTATTGTTAGGTTTAAGACTCAATTTGCAAAGAAATATAATATTCATAGAAAGTACCTACAATACTTTGAAATTACCCGTAACAACCTTGAACCTACCTGCTTTTTTTAACTCTAGGAAATGCATTAACGCGTCCCATCCACGCAGTGGGGTATGGAATTTTCTAAGATATAGTAATCCTTGTTTTTCTCTTTTCTACTTCTTTTCATTACTTCTAATGTTTTTATAATAATAATTTTATAACTCCGGAATACCCACTAAAACCCAGCGGATCCGTCTGCGTCATTTAGGAGAGCGCCACAGAATCGCTTTCCCAAGCTACTGTGACGTCTTGACGTTTACATGCATATGATTCTAAACTCCATGTTAGTACGACCACGGCGGGAGTAGTTGCGCATAGTGATGCCTTCTTCTACCCCATTTTCCTCTGCGTATTACCTCTTCTGCTTCTAAGGCCCAGTACCGCCTCACAGACTATAGCCGTCTAACGCGCCGTGCTGTCGATCATAGCATTAACTGTAGTCGGTAACGACAAAACTATATCCTGCCTAGTGTAAAGTACAACCATTAGCTTTGTATATAACCCTTCGCGTAAAATGAGTTTGTTTTAGACGATTCTGCAATCACTCTTTAATATGTGAATACAAAATATCTTAACTTCCTCATTAGGATGTTAACCTCTGAGTAAAGAATAGTTTCCAGTTAAGTCGGGAATAGGTAAGAAACAAATTAACTCACTCTTGTATTTTGCAGTAAAGTTATGCTCTATTATCAGAGTATTGCCTCGAGCACTAGATAATGGGTATGCGTGGGAGGAACCCGCCCTATTTGCCGATGTTAATCCTATCTTAGGTTTAGCTATGCCTAAAATGAATTTTAATTAACCCCTCTTTCATGAAGTGCAGTCTATAACTAATTTGTTTAAAAATGTTAATAGTTTTCGTAAAACTTAAACTCTTTTTAGCATAATAACGAACAGATGTCGCAAAATTAGAGCGCGGTACAGACGGCGAGTACATGAAGGCGTATAAAAGAATAGTCAAACATTCAATATTCTTGTTTAACTTGAACAGGGGTACTTGATCGAGATAGATAGATAGATAAAATCTTTATTGCACGCATATAAGGAATAACAAACAGAATAATATATAAAACAATGATTAAATGTGTACAAGGGCGGTCTTATTGCTGAAAACGATCTCCTCCAGACAATCCGCACAGTTGGAATAAAATGAGGGAAAGCGGATAGTGCAACACAATAATAAATAGACTACATACACTTACATACTAATAATACATAAATAGTAATAAGACAAAATATATAGAGATAGGTGAATGAGAAACGGGGAGCGGAGAATTAGCTTTTCGTTCATATCTCAGCTTTATATTATCTTGATCGAGGATTAGCAAAGCAATAACAAACTATCGATTTCGCAGAATCAGGATTAACGAGTCATTGTTTGAAATTAGAATTTTAAAGACTGCGACGTAGTGTTGGTCGACCCTCCACTTGGTGTACAGTTAACATGAAAGGTTAAGATCCCAGGAAGGTGTTCAAGATTGTTTGTGAGTCTCCAGTCTGCACATGAGGCTTGTGTTTCTAGCAGTGCAGTCTGTCAATGACTCAGCAGCTTTCATTTTTAAGGAAGAAAGAATTATCAAAATCGGTTCATAAACGACGAAGTTATGCGCGAACACACATAAAAAAAAAAAAAAAAAATATATATACGGTCGAACTGAGAGATGCACTTTTCCTTTGCGTCTCTGATGTAGATTTAGAATTTTATTTACTTAAACTTAACCTAACTGACTAATGCAATTTCAATAAAATATTTATTGCCCAGCGAGCTTTTCATATCTCTCCTTTATTATCTTGACCCACAACAACAAATATCGATTTCGCAGAATAAGGTTAACGTGTCTTGTTGTGAAATTATATGTGTATGTGTCTGTTTGTGGCATTGTAACGTCCCATAACGGTTGATCCGATTTATATGTTCAGATTTTTTTCTCCAGGCATATCAGTCTTGTGTTTTAGCGTGCAGACTGTCAATGTTTCTTGGAAATCATTTCTAAGGTGCTTCAACGAATCACGTCCTTTGTTTGGTGTGATTGAATTTTTTTTACTTAACGCTATACAATTTCCTTGAAATATTTACTGCATGTGTGTTATCTGTCCTTTGAAACACTATGACGTCTGAAACCACTGAGTGGTCTAATTGATAAGGCTGGAAATGTATGAGTATGTGTCTGTCAGTGGTTCGGTGCCAACGGATGATCCGATTTTAATGCGGTTTCTTTTTTAAAGGTACATTACTAGAACCCACAAACTGCTTTACTGGAAATAAATGTTCCTTAAACTTGCTGGCACCGACTTCATAGATATGATTAAGTAGATTAAAGCAACTAAATGACACAGTTATTTTTTACTTTTTAGTGCGTCTCGAGTCGGTTCTATTTTTTGTTAAAATTTTTTTAGTAAACCCATCGAGTTTGGGCTCGTTGAATTTGTCATGACTGGTTCTTTTCATGTTTCTAATTTGGGTCGGGGGTTTTTTAAATTTTTAATTTATAGTTTCGAGTAATTGTTTACAATGTTAACAACAAGTCGTAGCGACCGTACCCTAAGTTGGAAGCAGTTGGGCTTAGGTTGTTGTTGGCGCGTCGCCAGTGGCGGCGAGTTATGAGCGCCCGCGTCCGCCGCCCGCTCAGCGCTGATTGAGATTAGCGCCGACCTGATTCCGCTCCGCAGAGACAGGATTCCGCTTGCTTTGATTTCCTCTTCTAATCGCTTTTTGAGATGTTAAATCGTCTGGCAATGTAGCCTACGGGAAACTGCCGCAGCGTGGGTAGTACATTACAGAATATGTAAGAGAATTGGAGTGAAATTAGTTACTGAATAGTATTATTAAAATATTTTCAGTAGGTTTTGCATAAGATAAAAGTTTTTATAATTTTAGTAGATGAAATCTGTTAGATAACTCGTTCAAGGTAGTATTAATACCGTGGTTGTCTCTGCCGCCAATCTGCAAGAAATGCTTGGTGATATATACAAACATAGCGGTAGTGTTACACGGAATACAAAAAGCTCTACTATATGCCATAATAGCTCTACCAGATGTGACACGCAAGCTCACAATAAAGAATGTATCATTGCAGAGTCTGATTAAAAAATAATAAGAGATACTACTATTTTATAAGATTTCTATCTAAGTGTATAAGGAGTATAAGGGATACAGTACAATCTATGGAACTTTGATTGATTACTTAGCAGCTTTAAAGATAAAGCACATAAGTTTAAATTTTATTTATTAAGACACAATGTATCATATTTTATTTATTCAATCAACTCTTGCAGTGGGTGGGTTTTTTTGATTCCCAAATGGATAGAGAAAACCAACGTATAATATTGTTTAAGTATTTGAAAATGTTGAAAAGACTGATTTTCGTAAAGCAATGCCAGTAACAACGTGCGCAGTTATTTCAGTCGGACTTCCTTGGCGTTGTCATTACGGTACGCAAACGCCTTCCGCGGCGCGCTCTTTGATTCGCTGATTACAGGGCAAACATGAATCACTGGCCGAGCAGCCTAAAAGGTAATGTTATTACGAATTAAAAGCGAAGCGGGTTGCTGCCCTCCGCTGCTCCGCCCGCTGCCGGGGCGGGGATGGGGCAGGAGCTATTAACGAAGCTCTCCATTTAATTAGCAACAATTTGGGACGTAAATTGCATTTTTAATTGCCCCCGGGGCAGTAGTGTCGCGCCGCGTGCGCTCGGCACTGCTCTGCGCGCCAGCGTGCGTTGAACGGGTCGAGGTGCAATGACTTGTGATTATAGAGTCAGCTGACGTGGGTTTTTAATTTTATTGTGGTTTATGATCGACTGTAAGTTAATTAATCCTTGCATGATTTAAAGTTGTTTCCACGAGATTGATCTAATCTGTAAAAACAAACATATCTTAATTAAGTTCTGAATCTGTTGTGAGATTTCTTGAACCAAGGTGCATTTGGAAACATCGTAGCTTTAGACTAGCGTAGCATCGTAGTTTTCGATTTTAAAGCTAAGCCTACTTGCAATAAACAAATTTGAATAAAAATTATACGAAATATAAATAAGCATATTTATTCATATCTTAATTTAAATAATTGAAAACTAATTATATTTCGTGTTGTCGGAAATGGGCTAGATCAAATGCTTTTACCGGTAGACGAGTAAATCTTATTAATATTAATTAAGATTATTCTAAATCCAATTTTAATGAATCAGAGCTCATATTATATATAATTAATATAACTTTGAGATAAGTTTAACCTTTCTGTGAAAAATGGTATGATAATCATAATGGTGTTATAATAGGTACTTTACCACTGTCTTGAATCTATCGAGTTATATAAGTTTATACTCCGCCAAAGTTCGCTACAACTTACAAAAATTAAGTCTTCAAGTTTTGTTAAAAAACTTAGCAGTGCAGGCGATAAGTTGGGGTGAAATACTTGTGTAACTCGTAAACTTTAGACCCCCTAACCCCCGGCGACAACTCCGAAGTTCAAAGTGGACGACGACCGCGGCGAGTGCTCCGCAGGCGCATTGGAAACTAATTAAAGTCCATAAGCCGCCACTGTCCGCTGGACGGCGCCTCTCGTCTTGCTTAATCAGTTCCCTGCATTTGGTGACGGGAACTCCTTGGATTAGATTCCAAGATAGTTTGTTTTTCAGAAAAAACAAAGAAAATAGATGTTTTGTCTATCTATCTGATTGTCAAGACTTTTTTCTCAGCAATAAAGGTTTTTAGATTAATATTAATAGTGTTAAATAGGTACTTGTTTTCTTCTTCAATCTGTTAGATTTAAGAAATAATCAATCTTATTCCGAACTAGCGGTCGCCCGCGGTTTCCCCGCGTAGTTTCTATTCCCGTGGAAATCTATATAAAAATTACCCTATATCATTGCTCATGAGTCTGGCTACTATATACAAAAGTTTATTTTACAATACGACTGGTAGTTTTAGAAATTACCCGGAACAAACTGACAGACAGACAGACAGATAATAATTGTAAAAAATGTTATTTTGGTGTATTTACCGTACATAAAACAAACTAAAAAAATAAATAAAAATTTAATAAAATTACTATTATAAAAACAAAAAACCCGACTACTTAGAAGTTATGAACTGAAAAGAGAAAAACTAGGATCACTATATCTGTATAACATTCTAAATACTTTATGGTGCTGCAAACAGGCACAAAATACTTTAACCTGCGGGGACTGCAGCACCATAAAGTATTTAGAATTTTATACAGATATAGTGATCCTTCAGTTCATAACTTCTAAGCAGTCGGGTTTTTTGTTTTTATAATAATAATTTCATTTGAGACTTTTTAGTTTTAGTTTATGGTATAGAAATGAGACGGTACACTTGGTACACTTTTTGCCATTTTTGTTAAAAAAGTAATATGAACATCATATGATATTTATATTTTTTTACGACCTTTCAATTGGTATCCATATTGCTAAGATAAGAGAAAAAAATACACACATCCCCCCTTTTTTCCCCCATTTACAGCCGCCATTTTGAAAATTTATATAACCTATGTCACTACCACAATTTTTACAAATTCAACGACACCTCACATGTTAAAATCCGTTCAGTCGTTAAGGCTGTAGCGCGTGCCGAAGAAATGGACATACATACATACATACGCTCGAAAAACATAACCCTCCTTCTGACGCAGTCGGGTAAAAAAGCCAACATCACGTTGTGTTCACAGGCGCTAACCCATCCAAGTACTGACCGCGCCCGATGATGCTTAACTTCTACGCAATAGCTTTACCGCGGCAGTCTCCGAGTGCTTGTCCGTGCTGAGTGCACGTCTTTTTTTTTAATATTACAAACATACACTCCAATTTTATTTTACATTTATAGACAAAGAAATATTTCCTCTGCGTAACTCTAAATCGCTAGATGGCAGTCATTGGTGTTATTTATATGCATCTTATGAATATTGCAATATTTTGAAATGGGATATGAAAATTGCAGCTACTGATCTATTCCATAAAATTTTTATTGAAATGCTATGACCCGTTTCGAACTCATAAAAATTCTAAAAATGGTCATTCATGATTAGGCGTTCTATACACGTCCGTCGCTGTAGACAGACAGATTGCTCACTGATCCGATATTCATTACGAATATGTTAAGGGTTTTACGCTTTTAAAACAAACATGGTTGATTAACATTAAATGGAGTATCACAGCTATAATAGTCTTCTCCTTACGCAATTAACACCAAAGTTTGTTTTTCATCTGTTCCCCGTGACCCCAATCGACCCCTGTTAATTTTACCCTTACATTCTGTAAAGTACCGAATCCACACATCTACAACAGACCACTTAATAAACGTAATAACATTTAACGTATTTATTAAGAGGGGGTTTTCAAAGTATTAAGGGGATAAAATTGCAAATATCTCATTAAAAGGAAAAATGGAACCAGATGGCCGGCGTAATAAAATACGGTAAATAAGTAGCGCTCGCTAAAAGAGAACGGAATGCAAATTTTAATAAGGGAAAGTTATTCCCGCAGTGCCAGGTATTTTAATTAAGTCCGTATTTATTTAAAGGTCTCGGGGCCACGGCGTCAGCGAGCGCGTCGCTCCAGCGATTTGTCTATCTGGGTGGTGCTCGTAGATTACCGCAACAAGTCGCACGCGCATTTTTACCTGTCGCTGAATATATTATTAATAAATATATTAAATTAACTACGTCTCGAATTCCTGATTAATTAACTACGTCATTAACCATACCATGTCTCGCTTTAATGTCACGTTACAATTTAACGTTAGTCGCCAGCGTGCATCCGATATATTATATAGATAGTGTAGACCTTGTAATCACAGTACCAATGCAATCACAGAGGCACTGGATAGTTTCAATAACTAGACGCACCCAATACTCTACAAGCACAAATATCTATAGCGACAACCGGTGTTTATCTTCTCTCGGATAAATCAATACTAAAGCTTAGAGGCATTAATAACATTTTCAATAATATTCATCGTAACATTAAGATGTAAGGTGTCTCAATTAATGTTTTGGGTTTGTAAAAGTTAAGTCGTAAAATAAAGCACATTGAACCGATCATTATGTAATAATGTACTGAAACACACCCGTGGTGAGCTTATCATATCTGTCACGCGCGGCTATGGCGGTAATGTACAATCAGCTTGGACCTTATCCCCAACGTTTTGTGTAACATGTGCAATTGAGTTTAGTCAAAGAGCCGAATAATAACATTCTTTCAAATTTGCCAACAGTACGAGGAAATCAGGATATGAGATGACAGTATCTAGATTGTTAATTTATAGTAAAATTATAATTCTACTCCGGGAGGTATCACATTATCAAAGAACCTGATTTACGAGGAAATTTAACTGAATGTTTAGAAGTTGAAGCGCAACTTCATATCATTGAAGCGGGACGAATTGTGGTAAATGAGCGCTTGCAGCTATTAGTTGGTCGTTGCGGATCCGCTTATTGCTGCGAGTTGCGAGTTGCGTCCTTGTTGCCGCTCGTTGCCGCTCGTTGCTGCTCATTGCCGCTCATTGCTCTGCTAGGCGGAGTTCTCCTCAATGCGTGTTGATTGCACGAATGTTACGGAACTCGATTACGCGAAGTCACTTTATTTGTAGGTCAACGAAGTGAAGTGAGCTAACGAGAGCGCCACCTTGCACTTATCTTACAACTTTGCTCCTCACGCTCATTGGTAAGAGTTCAGCTCAGTTTGATAATTTAACTTAAAAAAGTAAAGAATATCTGCAAGTTAAAAATAAGTGAAGGTGATGTAA
Source organism: Mycalesis mineus (assembly GCA_034621355.1). Taxonomy (NCBI): domain Eukaryota; kingdom Metazoa; phylum Arthropoda; class Insecta; order Lepidoptera; family Nymphalidae; genus Mycalesis; species Mycalesis mineus. The sequence continues at coordinate 72,087 of JAXAVZ010000271.1, read as the reverse complement.
TTCATCTTTTAATAAAATGTAGTAATAATGTTCGTTCTAAAGGCTACTTCAGCTAAAAAATTTTAATACATGGACCTCATTATATTTAAACTAGGATAAAAATAATGAGGTACAGTGAAAACAAGATTAATATCCGACAAAAATATTCAAAGTTACAGTACTGGCATTTTAATTCTTCGAGTCTTCTGTCCCTTTTTATGCAAGAAAGGGTCAGAAGACAAGAATTTGTGTTGAGCCACTATGGCCAGTAGTCAGTATGACGTCATGAGGATATGAAGCTGTCTCAGTCTAATTACAAATATTCAAACACTTACTACTTTTTATTCATCATCAGCCTGTATACGTCCGCTGCTGGACATAGGCCTATCCGAGAGCGCAACTTTTTTATTATTTAATGAATTTAACGATTATTTCCATAATTTTATTTGTTATGAAAACAAGTTTCAAAAAGTATTTAAAACATAAATAATTTGATATAAATGGAATACACTATTCTCCGTAAACACTTCGCGCTTAATATCGATAACAAGTAATTATAATCAGTACTTGATTCGTAGAATTGTAACGGTAAGCACTTTGTACTCTATTGTGGGCTTTTTAGTAGAATTGGAAATTCAAGCAAAGTCTAAAAATGCCATGCCACAAAATCTCCTAATTGTTACTTGCTACTGATTACTTATTTATTTATTTTGTATCTATTACATTATAGATGTTTCCATTTTTTGGCTGCTTCTTTGGGTTTCTGTACTGTTTTTATTATTTTTAAATCCACTCCTCACCAAACAAATTTAAAAGAAAATCATAAGCTTGCTAATCATTTGGTCACCCGATATTGAACCCAGTGTTATAGCAATTTATACCGGAAGTAGCTAAGAACACTCTTCAGACTTTTTCCTATAACAATATATCATCACATCGGGGATCAGTTAAGCCGTTTGGGAGTTTTAAGGGAACAGCCCGGACAGTTATTAATTGTAATATTACGTAAGATACATCACATAATATAACAACAGTGTAACATTACTGGGTACTAAATGTTAACGAGTGTAAATCCCGTCAGCTCTCGCAGCCGTCGCGCAGTGTTGCCCAGCCGCAGGTGCCGGCGTTACCGCATACATTATTGTGAAGATGTTCCGAGCAGTAACTCCGCTGTCCCGCTGCCGGAGCGGGCTAAGCGAGGCTACGCTGCGGATACACGTGTTTGCGGTGTTACTGTGCGTACATCTTACACTTCGGAGTGTATATTTAACATGGTGCCACGTGTTTTAGCAATTAAACAATGCTGCTCGTTTTAAACTAAATACTATTTTGATATTTAAGGCGAGTACGAAAGTACAGTCGGTTAGCCTCAAATTATATTTTAACAAAAAGTCGCGGACAAGAGATTTGCATATGCCGATGCTAATGTTCTATTAAACCTTACTTTAACTCCTTGGAGCAGCGTGATGGGTCCACGCTCCATATGCCCTCTCCTATAAGCGTTGTAGTGGACCACTGTAGTGATAATGATGAAATAAATACCACTATCCCATTTGTTTCCCAAGCGTTATTTTACAACCAGAAAGATTTGAGTTCGTTGCCCAAAGTTCGAATCAATTTAAAAATAACTATAAATACTCGTACTGTAGAATTCCATAGATACATACCTACTATTGCAGAGAAGATCCACTATATTGTATCGCTCTGTTCCGATGGTGAAATAAAAAAAAGACGTGTGGCACTCGGAGACTGCCGCGGTAAAGCTATTGCATTGCATTTTTTATCAAGTATGTTTAACTACCGACGTCATCGGGACCGTAGCCTAGCGGTAAGGCGCTCTAAGTGCCCGGATTGCCAGAGAGACGCGGGTTCGAATCCCGTCGGTTCCGCAATTTTTTTTAAGCGTGATATTGCAAAAAGTCATTAATTTAAAAAAAAATAACTTTTTAAATTTTTCGCTTTAAAAAAAAAATTTCGGTGTCTCCCTGGCAATCCAGGCACTTAGAGCGCCTTACCGCTAAGCCACGTTCCCCGATGACGTCGTTGCCGATATTGTGCTTTTGATATTATGTTTTTGATACTCATGGGGTGTTAGGTTTTTTCGTTACGGAATTTCTGTATTCGGTCTCCACGCCCAAGGCCCGCGATAAAATCTATACAATAGCTTAAAAAAACTTCTTCTATCTTTGTTTTAACGGAATCGAATATAGGCACGGGCCAAGATTGTTTATAGTAGCCTCCTATCGCAAGCTATGGAACTCATGGACATTCTCTGCTCGTAGCTCACTACGCCTTTAAATATAGGTAATGCAACCTACTTATTTATGACATTATTTATCATTGCTTTGCTAATATATCCACTGTGCTACAGTTCCACGAATGTGCTCGTTTTCAGCAATATATATATTTTCATAACAGATCCACATAGACACGAATATAACTCAAGACAGTCATTGTAAATTACAGTGTTCAGAGGAACACGCGCAGATGGCAGCGCGGTGTAACAGGCGCGATGTGCAATGATTTACTGTTGCTCAATAAATACGTTATATATAAACGACAATATTCGTTTCGTAGAAAAAATTGGAAAAATCTCGGAAATTCTGATCATTATTCTGAATAAAATATTACTCTCGAATATAAACTTTAAGCAAAAATATTTCACGTCATTTTGCTACGCTATGGTTTTCGTTTAAGTTAAACAAAAATCCATCCTCTATTAAATAATTTTTCACACAAACAATTGTGTATGAAAATTAAATAACTAAAGTAAATACTTCGAATAAATATGTATTATTTATTTTGTACAATCCGTCAAAATATTTGTTGGAGGGGTTTGTCATACCCTGTGGTGAAGAGTTCTGTCATTACTTGGTCTATGGTTGAATATTGTTTGTCTTCTTAATAGTGTCTTGTTGTTATAATTAATAATTTCATTGGGTAATGTGTAAGCACGTATGAATATCAGTACAACAATTAAAACATTATATTTTATTTATACTCATATAAATTCTTTGTGCCACTGAAGTTTAAGAAATACATAAATTTTCATATGTTATATAATTTGAGTATGTATTTCAAATTATATAACATTCGGTTCTAGGTAATGTCTTTAAAGTAGAAACCTTGGCTGGCACCGACTATGCTTAAGTAAATTAAAGCAACTAAATGACAGTTATTTTTTACTTTTTAGTGCGTTTTGAGTCGGTTCTATTTTTTGTAAAAAAATTTTTAACCGTTAAATTTTTAAATTTAATTAAATTTCGCATTTTGGCTTCAGTGTCAATTATATAGTGTACTCCAATAAAAAAAATATTACCTTTTAGTGATTTATCGACACGTAACCTACCTGTACCTACTTACGTAACCTATTATAGTACATTATACGGCACTTGTAGCTAAAAAGCTGCCGACACTTACACAAAAACCGAAATCGCTGCAATTGTGCCTATAATATTTGAAGAGTTTCCTCGATTATCCTGGGATATCATCATCAGATTCTAATGTGATGACTATGGTACCATTTTGGAAGTGTGCCCTTTCTAATAAAAAAAATTATCATAATCGGACGACTCTGTAAAAAGTTATGCGTGGTCATACATAAAAAAAAATTATACGTGTCGAATTGAGAACCTCCTCCGCTTTTTTCGTCGGTTAAAAATATCTTCAATTTAAAGAATTGGACCTGTTACAGTTTTGTTATATCTACATAGAAATAGATAGTGGAAGTAGGAGAACATATACCATGTTTGTCGTGCCGGGTTACAAGCCCGTCCATGCTCTTTTTCCGTGCCGCCGTTTGTACGCGAATGTTTCTGCCGGCGAGTGTATGTAGAACATAAAAGCCATTGGTAGCGGACTTGCCGTCCGTTTAATTAAAACTGAAAATTATTAAAACGTGAATGCGCTGCGCGGAGTCAGGCGTGCGCGCTTCCTTCGTACTGCAAATTGTTTGTTTTTTCTACTACGGGTATATTTTTACATTTAGTTTGTCAAAGGATCCTCTCTGTGTATAAGAATCAGCTACATTAGTGATTTAACAGTCTTATTAATTACAACCAAGTAAATGTAGGAAAAGAAGGAATTCCGTGTTACTTTTTAAGCAAAGTATGTCCTATTTAGCACCGGTACACCTCGCCCACCGTCAACTTAATAGCAACAGCAGCATTTACATCCATTAGCTCTTGACTGAAAATACATAAGTGACGATGCAATCTAATATGAAAGCGAGTTAACTTGTTTGTATCCATATATCGCTTGGCGGTACTTATCGGTAGGTACTATATACGATACGATATTAGCGGTATCCACGGCCGAAGCCTCAATTTAGAAATTATTAATCGGCATAATCGAACCCAGGATCTCCGTCTTATGAATTCATTGCGCATACAATAGCGCTAGACCTGTCAAATTATTTGGCGATAGTTATGTTACCTTATAATTTTAAATATTAGATTATTGTAACTTTAAATTATTGTAAGCAATTAAAGGAAGAGAATTACAATCCCCTTTTTACTAATGTTGGCAGCATTGTATACTCTGTTTGAAAAGACTATAGCCAATACAGTGGCCTTATTTGCTGTATTGTGGTACCGCGTTTAAACTATAGATAATAGACTAGGGGCGGTCCTCGTCGAACAAAAATGGCGGTCGGTAGGCTATAAAATATGCCCCTATGGAATATTGTGGTCATTCCCGTTAGGGTCCGAGTCTTGTGCAGTCATGCTGCTTAACTATTGTGAGAATCTGTGTGCGTAATGTTTAATTAAGTAATTATTGTAATAATGTTTCATTTTGATCATATTTGATGTCTTTGTAAACAAATTGTTATTAAGTTTGTCTTTTGGTGTTTTAAGTTGTATTCCTTTCTGGCTGTTTGTTAACGCTAGTGTCGCGTAAGAACAAAGAAAAGTTTTAAAAGTATTATAAGGGCGGTTGAAAACATACGGCTTGCAATACTTGCGCACTGTGGGGCCGCGCCACAGAACATTGGATGTAAAGAATTAGAGCACAGTAATGCGAGTATGTACCGGCGGCTGGTCCACGTCGCACACAATTAATCTGCGGGACTCTTCCACTGCTGCGGTATTCCTATACTAAGCACATTTGTTACAAGTCGCGGGGAAACAGGCGCTGACAGCCCGCAAGTGTACACTACGAGTATAGATGACTTAGAAATTGGTTCACATACGAAAATTACTGAGATATCCTTTGCCTTTTCGATATTTTAATTAATTCTTTAAAACCTATTGAATTGTAATCAGTTAGGGAGATGTTTTCCGACATAAATATTTTTTAATTATATTCTACATACTCGTACATTTTAAAAAGTAGTTGACCTTATTTTAGAAATCGGTTATTTTAAACAACGATGTAATAAAAAAGAGATAAGTACAAGTACTTAGTAGTAGCAGAGCTCCTATTAAAAGAGCTCGTACTTATGTACGACTGTAACGTATTACTGATGTACGCTTTTCAGTCGTGAAGCAGCATCACAGTTTCCTGTATGTCAGTTTTTGAAAAAAAAAGTCAGCATTAAAGCCGATGTATGAAATCAGAATTATCAAATGGCATTTTGCCATATTGAACTGACAGTCGAACTAAAGGTGATCGACAAGATGTTCGGACGATGTATTTATTATATTAAGAATCGACTCCCTGTTTTGAAGGATACGGCGGTCGGTAAATTACATGGAACTTCATATATATGCCTCAAGTTGACGAACTAGAGGAATTTATTTTATTTGCACACCCTTGAAGTGTTGCTATGTTTGTTATACACAAGGGTTGTACACTTATAATTAGGTGTATTACTGCAAAAAATGAGATTCTGAACCCAGCGAAATGTACAGTGGGTATTTTTTAATTAAATGTAGTTGATCACTAGTAGTGCAAGACACGTAGTATGAAACCACTGGAGCGTAGAAGAATGACCTCAATTAATAGCGCCCGAGCAGAGGTCCATTTGTACTGCAGCGGTGTGCGCGGCTCACGACGCTGTTAGTGGTCACAGGAAACAATATGACCGCTATTCGTTGCCAACGCGATATCACAACGACAGAATTCGTCTACTTAATAATGGAAAGTTAATTAACTCAAACAGGCAAACTCTACTACTGTGTTGTTGGCACTATCATTACTCCAGTACCAATAATATCCAAATGCAACGGTCTTAAGTCATTTATAGTCACTTTCGTCGTTTTTAACGTCAGTATTGAAGCTGACATAGAACGGTAGCAAAGTGGGTGTAACAGAAATCGGAATTCTCTAATGACAATTTGTCATATGAGAACTGCCTTGCTGGTCTAGTGATTAGCCTGTCTCGCTTCGATCACGAGGTCCTGCGTTCGAATCCTGGAACGAGTCATGGAATTCTGAGTTTTTCTTTCTTCTATGAAATTCCCAGTACATTCCAAGCTCGGAGTCGGGAAGTGGTGTTACACCCCCGTGTCTCGGTGACGTTAAGCCCTCGGTCCTAGTCACTGTCATTAAAATCTGATGGTGATCGTTAATAAATGAAACGCTCGCCAACCCAACCCGCGTTGGGACAGCATGGTGGGTCTACGGTCCATATCTCCACTCCTGTAAGGAGGGAGGCCTGGCCCTGTAGTGGGCCGTTAATAGGCTCATAATGATGATGATGATGATTTTGTTATATTAGACTAACAGTTGAACTGAAGGTGGGATGATAGACGAGTTGTAAGTGAGATGTACGTACTATGTTTTCCGCCCATTTCTATTTCAGCTTTGCTATTAGGCGTTAGGCCTATGTGGGCTATTTAAGTTCTGTTTCATAATGCTAATTTTTTTTTATCGACTACAAGTTGGCCCTTGACTGCTATCACACCTGATGTTCAGTGATGATGGAGCCTAAGATGGAAGCGGGCTAACTTGTTAGGAGCGGGACGAAATTCCACACCCCTTTCGGTTTCTACACGACATCGTACCGGAACGCTAAATCGCGGTAGGGTGGTAACTAGCCACGGTGAAAGCCTCCCACCAGCCAGATCAAGACAAATTAAGAAAAATCTCAATCTGCCCCGCCGGGAATCGAACCCAGGACCTCCGTCTTATAAATCCACTGCGCATACCACTGCGCCACGGAGGTCGTCAAATATTAATGAGATTTTGTAGAGCCTCTAACATTTTAAGTACATTATAATGTTTTTATCCTATTCTGCTCTGTAACTCAATACTCGCAAAATTTTGATTAATCAGTTTGTAAAGCACAAAACTAAGTTTATTTTAGTTATTAATTAACAAGGGCATGTTTGCCGTTAATTCCCTTCCCCCCTCACGTAGCAGCATTCCTCATCCGCGTAAACCCGCGACAGGTAATTAACAACTTTCACTAATTGACTTTTTCCACGAGAAATAAAAAGGATCCAGTTAGCAGTAACATTCACCTAGATTATCAGTGATTTAATATGTGGCACCCGTCTTTATTTACTTCACTTATATTGCAACTAACAGCGATTATATACTTCTGGGTTCAATTGAATTGACTGTATATTTTCAATACACTACTAAATTATACCACATAGTAGCCACAATGCATCTCAATACATAAAAAAATATTATAAAAACAAAAACCCGACTGCTTAGAAGTAATGAATTGAAAAGAGAAAAACAAGTACCACTCTATATATATATAAAATTTTGGCGGGGACAAACTTACTTTTATCTATACTTTATATTGTTATTATTATACTTTTTATTACGGGCAAACAAATATCTACTAAAACTACGTTTGTTTCCGCCTGCATAGTTTGTGGTATAGAAATAAGATGGTACACATTTTGTCATTTTTTTGGCAAAACAGTAATATAAACATGATAATTATGATATATACATTTTTGAAATGGTCTTTGTGAATGTTAAAGTAAAGTTTAAAGGTCGTAATTTCATATGATACCGATTGTTGATACCTTATAGAAGATCAACTTTATATTGTGTTTTATTGTTGAAACTCTTTATATATAGCAAGTCAACATAACTTGTTGATTCCTTATAGAAGGTTAATTTTTATATTATGTGTTAATAAAATAACTTTTCATTATTAAAATGTTTAATGCGCCATCTTGAGTTACAGTTATATACAACTAATTATGGTACAACAGATCGTAGACAAAAGAACTTTTGATATTTGACAACAGATCAAAAATTAAAATTGTTTGTGTTGAACACCCATATTGTTTAGATGAGTAAAAAAATATACATATCCCCCTCTTTTTTCCCCACATACACCACTATTTTGAAAATTTATATAGTCTATGTCATTACCAAAATTTTGACAAATTCAACGACACCTCGTGTTCAAAATTCGTCCAGCCATTTGTGCTGTAGCGCGTGCCAAAGAAATGGGCATACATACATACATACATCGCTCGCAAAAAGCTATAAATAAATAGCGTCCAGGTTTTAGTTCAACAATAGGGAATTATTTGTTTTTGACTATCAACGGAAAATGTCAGCATGACAATGACAATGAGTAGTGCCTCTAGTGCAGCACATGTAAAATTCATAATAATTTAGCGTCTTGTAAACGGTATACTCGCTAAGTATAAAGCAAAAAAATACAAAAGCTTCTTAATAAATTTGCTTTTCACCTACTAGTAAGTGGAAGCTAAATTATTTACAAAACAATATAACTGCAATAACAATAATGCGTTTCTCATATTCTTACGTTCATACAAAACTAATTTTAGAATTGAAGCAATACACTTTGGAAAAGAAAACATTAATATAGAAGTTAATCTCGCAAGTAGCGAACTGTCCGGGCTGCGGATGCAAACAACACTTAACCTTCGCAGTTTACACACTGCTCGCTGCTCGCTGCTCGGCGAATGCTGCTCGGCGCTGCACTAAACTATATTGGACTTTAATTCAACCAAATGGGCTTTGCTCTCGAGTGCAAGAATTATAGACGAAGTTAGAACATTTTAACACTGTCCAGACCAATTTATCGACGCTCACTCCTACAATAGAGAGCCATACTTGCTCCGTTGCGGGATGCAGCGACTTAGTTAAAGTGCAGAGACTTTTAGGTTTTCTTTATAAAAATGCCGGTTATTTCTTTATAGATTTACAAATTATTAGTTGAAAGATTATGTTAAAAAAATTACTCTGCAGTAATGAGAATTATTTGTGTTAAAAAATCAATGGTAGGTACTATTAAGTGCCAAGATGCCCCAAGTAGACTTATTTGATCAAATATTATTTTGAGTTTGACTTTCAATTTAAACTTTTGTTTAAGTTTAATTTAAGGAAGGCCAAAGGCTAAAAATATTGAACTTTGGAATTGTTTACCCGTTTTATTTTATTAAGGCTTGGAGATTGAACGGAATTTTCAAATTGCTGCAAGCTTCCTTGCTTTAAACTTTCAAGACCATCGACGATAATTGCTATCACGTAAGTAGGTATTTTTCCGATCACATTGGCTGTCATTGGGGCGCTACATCGCCGCAGCCACTTCGACACGTACAGCGGCCGCGGCGTGATGGCGTCCGCGTCACCGCTAACGAGTGGAGGGCAGTCGAGGGCTCTCCGCTCCCACGGAGTCCGATCAAAAGATGCTGCGCCACTCCACACAGATATGCCAGTTTGCCACTCGTGGCTTGGAGAGTGTTACACTGTAAATGGCCTGAACGATCGGTAGGGTTTTTACATACAAGCGAAGCGAGCAAAGTGGTGATACTTTACGAAAGTGCGTTACGCACACTGCATTATTTTGATAATTAGGTATAAGTAAAACCTATACAGTATTGACAAGTCACATATTTTATGGAATCTATTAAATAATTAATATATCTAATTAACTGCGGAATAAAAAAGTATTTGTACATATAGGTTACGCCCTATTTAAATGTGCCCCTCATAAACAACGTTTATACATAAAAATCTTCTTCGAAATACTGGAAGGCTATTTTACAGTCTCTCTCTCTCTCTCTCTCTCTGCTGTCGTTTCTTCATGACTGAAGATCGTGGTCTTGGTACGATCCTAGTCTCGAACGAGTCCACGCCTTCAACCTGCTCCTGTTGGTGGCCATCTTTGCTAGCGAATAGAATGACTGCTTGGACTCACTCAGCTGATCAGCCCATCGTATTGGGGAACGGCCTCTAGTTCTTTTCCGTCCGTACTGCCCGGTACTGTACGATACTGTAATATTAGCTTTTTGGAAAAGCTAATATTACAGTAAAAACGCGTTAATTGTTTCACGTTGTTTACAAAACATTCGATAGTGCTGCCCACATGCTTCTAATAATCTGTTTATAGCTCAGTAACAGGAATGACATTGGAAATAATACAAAGCATTACATTATAATTAACTATCTAGCCGATAAAGTAATAAATAGATATCGCCTAATTAAAGTATTTTTAGGCATATATTTTGATACGTATTTTTAGTAAATTATTATTAGCAATATTGTGTGTTTTTTATGAGTAAACTAACTTCGCTAGAGCCATCAACATCTGCATCGTTCTAAATTTAATTAAGTAATATGACTTATCATGATAACTTTTGTCATGTACTTGTAAATATTAATTTTATATAGAACCAGCAATCAGATAATGTTCATGAAAATACCCCATGGATTTACATTCATTTTACTTTGTAAGTTTGTCATGATTTCATGGGTAAAGCGAGTAGCTACCCTCTGCGTACCTGCGCCGTGTCGTGCGGGGTGGGATGAATTATTAAAATCAATTTATAATTCGTCACACGATCCTGCATATCTTCGCACAAATGTACGTAATATACTCGTACGAACTTGGTAGGTTATGGATGTAAGATTTTCACAATGCTCCCTTAAAAAGATCTAAATTTTAGTCATATTTAGCAAAAATTTAATACTGAAACGTAACGAAATGTAATGTAATTCATCAATTTTATTAATACTTTTTAATTAAGAAATTCAGTACCGCATGTCGATTCTGTGACGTAACGAAACTAGACAGTGCAAGTCTCGACTAAATCTTTATATCTCTCTATTTAAAGTATAGTGTGAGAAAGAGAGAGATAGAGATGACATCGAGACTAGCTCTGTCGAATGTCATTACAGAGCTGACATGTACTCGTAGGCCTCTATCACAAATACAACAAGCAACATCATACATTTTGCCATTGAATTCATAAATGCATATCTAGGTACTTAATTTATACCTAAAATGTGTCATGCATTTAATTTGCGCCGGGACTGGGCTTTTTTCAATACAAAATGAACATTGTCCTTTTCCATAATATTGTCAACAAAAACACTTCAGTCTGAGCATTGTGGACGCAGTGGACGCCGTGGATGCTTTGGGCGCTACGGACGCTATGAACGCTACGGACGCTGTGGACACACGCAATCAGTCACTGAAATTGATTACACTAACACTATATATTGATTATTTGAACAGCTGTAGCGGGTTTAATGAATTGTTCAATCTAGTTCCACTGTGTAATTACAATACAGTTATTCGGTTACAACTAATTATTCTATCATTAATTAGAAAATAAATTATCTATCCGCAAACGCATATATTAACTAGTATTTATTTGCGAGTATTTGTGAGATAACATTTAGATATCGTGGTCGTGTCTGTGAAGCAATTGACCAAATATTAATTGATATATTGAGGCAGTAATAAGTACAAAAGAAAATCATCTTGAACCTACATGTTACAGATGTAGTCGATAAAATTTATTTTTATACCATACTCGTTTTGCCTGCGTTCTCGTTTACGTAGATCTATTTTAAGTAAAACAAATAAAACATTAAATAACAAAAGAAGTGTAGTAAGTAGATTTTAATACAAAAAAATATTTTTTTAATTATGGACCTTTTTTATGTTCTGCTAAATATGCCGGTGTGTTTATACGTAAGATTGATAAGGCAATATAATATTGTTGTGTATACTGAGTTTAAGTCTGAAAATTAGATATCATTATGAGTGTAGAGAGAGTTGCCGCGGCGCACCGTACTTGTGCAGCGCGGAGAGCTCTCACGACTGCGGCCAGCTCGTTAGCTGTTAATGCAGCTGTTTCACTCATCCTGCTGCTTACTTCGCCCGTCTGTACGGATATATAACAAATAAATATCATTATGAGTGAAGAGACCTGGGACCGAAGCAGTCACGGCGCTCTGCACTTGTGCGGCGCGGCGAGCTCTCATGACTGCGGCCAGCTCGTTAGCGGCTAACGCGGCTCTTTCACCCATCTAGCTGTTTACAGCCCGACTGTACGGAGATATAACGAGTCAGAATAAGAAGCGCCTCATGATCGGTGGCTCTCCTGCGACTCGAGACTCTCTGCGATTGCCGCACTTGCATTTTATGCCACTCTGTGAACTATCTTGCTGCAGTATTGTGAACTGGACTATTAAGTCTCGAATATTTGTCATTATTGTTATTACGTTTTAATGATGTATTTTTTATTTATTTTTTCATCATTGATCAGTCCCAGATTCTATATTGTCAATTGGAGGTCACTATCTTGAGAAAGATTGAACTTATTTTCGATGTTATATTTTTTACTGTTTGTAGTTAGACACTGATGGAAAAACAGAATCGTGTGTATTTTTTACGAAATTCGGCAAACTGGTATGTTGCATTCTAAAGACGAGTGTAGGATCTTTAATCTGAAAAGAATAAACGACCCCCCGAGATTTTTTACCAAGATAACATAAGTTCACTCTATGGGGTTCTTTCTTGTAACTTTAAAACGTCGTTGGAGAAAATTCATAATATAAATCATAGCGACACAGTCATGTCAAGTACAACAAGTCAAACAGACATGCTACAGTGACTATCGAACAATCATGGTGTAACTGATATACATAAAGCGCAAATAACTTTGTTAAGATTTTACAATAAAGTAGAGAGAAAATACTTTGTTTTAGTTAGAGTATAGTTGAGCGTTGTCATTAAGATGTCTGTCTACAACCACCCCGCGTCGCGCCGCACCTGCACTAGTCTCCAACCGCAACTCGCTGTATTAAAAAGCAGCTACAAAGCTGTTTCGGGCTGCAACTCCGACATCCAAATAAAGTGAGACCCCGCCCTAATTAAACCCGACTACGGTGACGGAGACGGGTTAAAAAGAATAATGAAAACTTTAAAAAGACGGACAACTATGAGTCGTTGTCACTATTGGAAGGTTCCGTGATATATTTGAGAGACGTCGAGTGAGTTAGGAAGTCAGTAAGTAGTTTATTTATTAATAGCGTGTATTAATAAATAAATACTGGAACGTTTGTTATGAGGTCACAGGTTCTTCAAAAATTTCGTACATTTGTTTGAATGACTTAGTACGCGTGGCTTGGAGTTGGAGCCGAGATTTGGTGAAAATCGTACATTCTTAAACGGCGGTTTTACCTTTTGCGGTGAGGAGCTCCGAAAATAGTAGCTAAGGGGGGAAACGCTTAAAATAAATATCAGAGAGGCTTTTAATTCGCACAAAGAACGGGTTGTAACAGAGTGGGGGCGCGCCTCGGCCCCGCGGCTCTCGGGGGGCCCACTTTACTGAGCCTATTCCACAATTGTGACTTTTATTTGATATCATTAACATTTCTATCACTGCGCATAATTTCATTATTAACGCTGAGGTTTTTAAAGAACCAAAAGAAATTAATTACTTTATCAAACGCGTCGCCTCTTAAATCTCAATGTCACTCGTAATTTAAGTATTCTAACTATTTAGGGTGCTGATTAAAATGGTTCGAGGTTTGAATCTTAACTTTTGACAGCTTTTCCTGCAACACTAGCACAAGCTTTCCTTAAATTAAAAGAAAAGGGAAATATTAGTCACACTCAAAATATCTTGAGTTTACCCGAAAATTAAAGTAAAGAAATTTGTCATGATCATATAAATGTCTGCTTACTTTTATCTAACTTTTAATAACAGCTTTTTGTATAAAATGCTGTATTGGTACTTGCTTTAAGTAAAAATTTTAATCGTACTTCGAATAACATTAATAATAATGCGAAATCGGTCCCTGTTCCCACTTGGGGAACAACCGACGTATGACCAAGTTTTCTTATGTCCACAAAGGCTTTGGGAGTTCGGAACTTTCGTAAAGAGGAGTGCAGCCCAATGACCCATGCGCGGCGATCGACGGGCGCCGGGGCGGCGGCAGGGGGGACGGGTGGGGAAGTGTTTAGTTTGCGAAATTAACTTTATTGTCGGCCGTAGAGGACGGCCCTGGCTGCTACGCCGTTGAAATATCGTTTCCTTACGTCGCTCGTAGTGGTTCGTAGACGCGTAGCAACGTAGCCCGTAGCGAGGCCTTTACACTAAACTAATATTAGGCATTATTTGTAAAGTGATGATAAGCCCAGTTACGTTAATTAAATAGTTTGGGCTTTTTGAAATTGCTCAAATATAAAAATATAAAAAAAAGCACTCCTTCCTTGTTAGTGCGTTGATATTTATTTTAGATAGTATCGTCATTAAACACCAGGTGAGATCTTTGTGAAGATTTAACTTGTCGGTGAATAAATAGTAGACTTTATCTTAAGAAAGAAAAATAATATTTTTACGGCAAGGTCGTTTTTGTGAATCCAGAGCGAAGTGAGGAAATGTCTACAGTAGTACTATAGAGTAGAAGAAAAATATATTACCTAAATAAAAAACATTACCTTTGGGTGCACTTAAAGGCTAACCAAGTTATCCTTTTCGAATAGATGTGATGAAAAATATTTTAGACATTAACGTATCAGAGGAACTAAACAAAAACACCCAGGTAGCTGCCAATTTGGCACACTTCTAAAACCACATGTAGACCTCCTGTTGCGCTGACAATGCCACGGTTCTATAATAATAATACCACAACGGTTTTAACAAAGGGTGAAATAATTCACATCTTCGTTCAAATAATGACACCAGTATCCGTTTATTACCCGGCGCCTACGCCTCAACAACGGCGCGGTGTGTTGAAGCGTCTAATTGTACAGAAGCGGCACTCTCTGCCCGAGGCGCTCTAATTACCTCCTCGCGCGCTCCTCTGCCTCTCGGGGCAGGAGTCCTCAACTCCGCAGACGATACTTGGGTTCAAAATAAACTTAAGTCAACAAGTTTACGAGTTGGATGATTTTATATCAAATCTAATATTTTAATTTTAATGTAAGATTGCTTTGTTGGTTTCAGGTCTTACGCGTTTAAGTTGTAATAATTGCTGAAATCTCTTTAATCCAAAAATAAGTATTATTTTCAAGGGATAGAATTACGAGTTAATCAGCTATGCTCTGCAGTTTTACCAAAGCAGTCCTCGCTCCAGTGTCAATATAGTATAACAATATTGGGTAAATACGAGTAGTTGTAGCGTAACAAACATAAACACACAAAACAAAACTTTCGGTTTTTTAATATTAGTGTGGTACTATAATAATAGGGATTAAAGAATGAAATTGCCGTTTTATTGTAATAGGTACTTCGAATTTACATAGAACCTTCATGGTTTAAAATTTTAAAGTGAAACTTTTTTCATACGATACCTGTGTAGTTCTTCTTTTAAAAAATGTGCAACATTCGATTATCAACTTTCAGTTGTTTTTTTATTCAGCTTAGACAATAAAGATGGATAAGGAAGAAAGGAAAAAAAACGAATTTTTAATTTTCAGTACAAATCGGCAATTTCATACTTTAACCCCTGATACAATAATAAATATTTTTTTGTCTTTTACGTTTCAAACAATCTTTGCCTTATTGGTCTTGTGGAACATGACTTCATGGTTCAAATATTTGGTCAGGTTGTCGAATAACTTTGAGTATTTCTCACTAAGTAGTCTCGTAGAGCACGTTAAGTCGTCGTAGCAGTGGGGTAGGTTTACTATCCTATTCCGTTCTTCTACAAGGAGGTCCTATAATATCCTGGTTCTATAATATCCTGGTTCTATAATATCCTTAATATGCTGGTGATGATGAATTACGATGATACGTTTTAAAATAATTTGTCTCTAAATTTTACGTTGCAGTATCAAACAAACAAAGTTTAACAGTCCAGAAGAAAAGATAAATAGCTATAATCATAGTGTCGCATCAACCGAGTACTAAGTACATTAGTTAAAAATTTTCAAAAGTTTTTATCGCCACAGGAAAACCTGCCGGCAAGCACTCCGGCGTTAATGTGCCCGAATGCGTCCCGGCGCTTAGAGATTAACTAGACTACAAACTGCGACCGCACCGCCAAATGTTTCTGAATTTCAGCAATATCATACTACTTTAGAATGCGTATTAAAGTCGCCATGGTTTCGTGCTGTGCAATTGAATTAGACGCCGCTCCGACTTTATACAGACATATTTTATGCGCAATCATGCGACTTTGCAGCGGTTATACGTTTTATATCATACTAGCAGTCGCCCTTTTAATTTTAAAGACAGACTTTCATATAAAGTGTGCTCTTTCTCCGCTACCCCTCTCAATTTAATTTTTTTATAGTTTCACGTCAAGCAATATCATCCGTTCCGTCCCGTGTACTAAAGATTTACATTTTTGTTAAACATTGTACGATATTACAGTACATTAACATTAACAATATATATATATTTATGGCAACCTGATGTGTATAACTTGTAAACGTGACGTAAACTTAAGCATATGAATTATATAGTTTATTACAGAGTCGCACTTTTTATAAATTTTGTAATATCTCCGAAATTATATAACTGATTAACGTACTGTAAGCAAATCTTATAAATATAAAAGATAGATATATGCTATCGCGAACTTTTTTGTAGAACTTTTTAAGGTGCATACAATGTTTTCAATTATATCCAATAACTAAGGCAGCGTACGCGCATAAAGCCGTTTTAATAAATTTCACGGTCCGACTCGCGCGACAAAAACTGTGATAACTCGGGTAATATATACAATACAAATATAAAATATAGCCTATGACACTACATTATATTTACCGATAACGTAGCATTCTACTGGTGAAATAATTTCTAAAATCGGATTTGTAGTTTCGAAGATTAGCCCCGACAGAACTTACAAACATACAAACTTACAAACATTACCTCTTTATAATATTAGTATAGATATATCTTTTTGAATAAATATTGTACGACAACATAATTTTTTTTAATTAACAACATTAAACTTCTTCTCCTCGTAAGAGGATTTGATTAGAATTTTAATAAAGAGTAATTGGGTGATAATAGTTTATTTTGTTTTATAGTTCGTCATCATCATCATAAATAATATACGATAGTTTCACTTTACGCAATGCTCGCAGAAATGTTTTAAAATAGAAATCGATTTATCGTGAGGCTCAAGATTGACATTCCACGAGTAATCCACAGGAACCTAGTTATACAGTTGGTTATTTCTGAAAGTTCCATTCGATAGGACTAAGTGAGTTCCAATCGCCTCTCGCGCGTCTCCGCTGACTGACTCATATTTCAAATAGCGTTTAACGCATTATGAATCGATCAGGCGCGCTGGGGGCAAGCGGCCCTAAACTCTGCTCTAATTACAAAATTCAGCCCGCGTGTCGTAGTTTCGGCTTGATTACGGCGTAATGTCGGCGGCGCATTCCACGCGTGCTGGCGCGCCGCCAGCCGCCGCTGCATTAGCCGCACTCCATGCTGTACTGCTGTACTGCTGTACTGCTCTGCTGCCCACATACTGAATCCTACTCGTTCAACACATTATTGGATACAAAGCTTAACTCGATTACGACTGAGATTGAGAAGGGTTATGTATTTCACTCACTAAATGTATTTTTTTCAATATTTGCTGTATTATTTTGATGAAATTCTCTTAAAATAGTCGGGTTTCCTTCTAAAGATTGTAATTGGGTGCGATAATAAACAAAGTGAGGCCTAAAATTATTATGTTTTCCTCTACTTTAACACATTATATTACTGAAAAAATTTCATCACGATCGAATCAATTTAGATGTTGCTCATTTTCTGCTCTCTATATGCTGTTACGATAAAATTTTATTTCCATACAAAGATTTGTGTCGTACATATTGGAATGGACTTTGAGTAATTAGTGATTACGTCCCCACAGAGATATTGGGCAGATGTTGACAAGTTAAAGACGAGAATACATACGATTTTATCCTTGCCTTCACTTATGGAAAAACAAGCTTAAGCGTTGATTTTAAACAAAGTGAATAAAGTGCTCAGAAGGAGGAATTGAAGTAAAATAAAATTCATGAACGGCCACATCCGCGTCGAGCGAGCGCGCGGCGCACCGGGGGCGAAGGCAATGGGCTGATAATCCGGCACCACTCCACTCGAGGAGCGTCCGCCTGGGGGAGCGCTCGCAACTCCCTTTGTTTATTCATCCCGCCCGTAACAGCCGCACGTCATCTGCCGCGTAGTGCTGTCAGAACAGCACGTCACACCAACAGCCACTGCAACTGCACCCGCAGTATAAAACTGACCTTACCGAAATACCCACTCTATTTATTTATTTATGATTTGTTTGTAGATTTCTGTTGTGATTAGTTAGCACTATTCTAGTAAAGTCATATCACTAAGCGATATGAATACGTTAAGATTTTTCAAACAAACATTAGAGGTATACATTGATATATTAATACTATGGACTTCAGGTTAGCGTTAAAAAGTGTCCGAACCAAAAGAGAGCTAAAACGCGAAAAAGATTTCTAATCGCATTCAGTCTCATATTAGCTTACTGAGAGAATACACGTCAACAATGTTTTAGAATAACGACTGCATAGAGTTATTTTGTTGTTTAATATTTGAATTTTTTAATTCCTTCATTTTTGAATGAAAAATAATTTTAATTAATAAACTATTATTTTTAATGTGAGGAATATTAATCAAAGAAGTTTTACCTTAACGGTAAAATGGAACCCTTCCGTCCATCCGTCCGTTGGTCCGTCCTTCACATTCGATTATTTTGATAACTATAAGACTTATCTACATAAAATTTGGAACAGTTATTTAAAACAGTGACCTAACGTCATTGTAGTAAAAAAATATATTGGTTGGTACTAGATTTATCCCAGCATAATATGGAGGTCACGGATTTTATGGAGGTCACTGATATTTAAAGTTTGCTGTGAATATAATACATAGGTTAAAGTTGGCAAAAAAAATTCATAGCTACCTACTCCACATCATTTATGTTGTACTATTTTCACGAGAAGCTGCCATGTCAACCGTCAGTGAAAGCTGATTACTTATTACAAGCAATTAGACCGTTGCTGCTTGCTTAGACTGTATTACAATAATATAAGACATATATTACAATGTTTTCGTTTGTTTATAAAAATAAAAATACATTCTAGTATATATAAGATATCTCTGGACACTTTTGCCATGAATTTTGCATTACACCCGAAGTCCATAGTACTAACTATTAATATGTCAATGGAGGTATACTATAAATTGGATATACTACGATATTATATTGACAGTTCGGTCACGTCGGACGACTCAATTGACGATATAGGTGACCTTTGGTGAGAACGTAGGTAAGCACTAACTTGCAATAAAAACGTTTTTTTCACGACAAAGTGTATTGTGTTAGCTAAGTAAGTACAACGGACACGTGGCCCTAATCTCGTACAATACAAATAAATTACACTTGCCAGAGAGTCCTTCTTTTCCCGAAATTGGATTAACCCGTATTCGGTAGAGCGATATTCACAAAAGCCCGCAAAGGGAAGATAAGTTTATTCATGTTACACGTTCAAGGTGTATTTCAAAGCTAAACCGACAACGCATTCGAAAAACGCTCGTATGCCAGTGGAGCAGGGCATAGAGTCGCTCGGCGCGCGTTAACAAGAGCAGTTGCAACATAAAGCAGGCAGTAGCGCCGCGGCGCACATGTGTATGTAAATCGTTGTGTTGGTCATAACATTGAATGAGATCGTACACATAACACGGAAAAACGTGTCGGTGTTTTTGTTGCTTTACTGTGATATTAACCGAGTTTTGGTGACTGCGTCGGCTTGCTTCCTGTAGTAAGTCGCTCGATACACGCTCTGCTAGATGTCCATATTTAATAAATAAAAAGTTATGGGGCTAAATCAAACACACTTCTTAAAATAACAACAATAGTTTCATAAAATAATTTATTTGAAAATAATATCCTTACTTTCCAAACTTGTAAAGGCGAATGTATGATATATAGGATGGTTGGATATTTACTATTTCATGCATAAACGCTTACATATCAGAATAATTCTTAGGTTACACTTTATGCCGAAATCCCCACGGATATGAGAACTCTAGTATCAAATAAAGCTACACTAATATTATAAAGAGGAAAGATTTGTGTTTTTGTATGTAACCAATAAACTCAAAAAGTACTGAACCGATTTTAATAATTCTTTTTTCATTAGAAAGCTACATTATCACTGAGTAACATTGGCTATATTTTATATTTGTATTGTATATATTACCTAAGTTGTCACAGTTTTTGTCGCGCGAGTCGGACCGTGAAACTTATTAAATCGCGTGCGCTGCCTTACCTATTGGATATAATTGAAAACATTATATGAAAACTTTATGCATCTTAAAAAGTTCTACAAAAAAGTCCGCGATAGCATATATCTATATTTTATATTTTGTCAGATATATAACTTTTCGTGTTTTAAAAAATCTTATAATTCATATGCATACGTTTACGTCATTATTTATACAACTAAACTTAAATCCTTATTAAAATAAATTATTATAATTATAATAATTATTATATTATTATCTTATTATTAAATTATATTATTATATTATAATCACAAGAATATTATAGAAATAAGATTTGCCTTTTACAGTATGTTAATAGTTTCGGAGATATTACAAAATTTCTAAAAAGTGAAATAGACTATTTAATACAAGCTATACACATCAGCTTGCCATAAATATATATTGTTAATGTTAATGTACTGTAATATCGTACAATGTTTAACAAAAATGTAGATCTTTAGTACACGGGACGGGGCAGAGGATATTGCTTCACGGGAAACTATAAAAAAAATGACAGGGGTAGCGAGGAAACAGCACAGTTTGTATGAAAATCTGTTTTTAAAATCAAAAGTGTACCTAAGGGGTTTTCACGCGGACGAAGTCGCGGGCGACTGCTGGTACTTAATACACTTTACGAGTACATGTTATAACGCCATATAGAATCAGTTACAATTGTCAGTGTAAGTTTTCGCTTAAGAAAACGTAGTGCATTCTAAATTATGCTTTTTACTCATAAATGCTAACTAAGTCAGGAGTAATTGCGAGTTAGTAAAAGCCCTATTAATAACGCAATACGGTTTTCATTAGATCAGGTCGATGCTATTGCTCCGCCAATGGGCAGGATGGAGCAATGGAGTGCCGGAGCGATGGAGCGATGGAACGATGGAGCGATGGAGCGATGGATCGCAGCTAAAAATACGCTCATTAAGTAATTAACTGCGGCTGCGGCGATCGTCTTTATGAACCGATACGAGAGCTATCGAACTAATGGATTACTGCTTTTAAATGTACCCTCATTCTTCTGCGTGGAAGATAACTGCGCAATCTGTTACTGGTAACGGCGCTGCGTTGACCGCACTCTCACCTGATCTCCATTTACCGTGAATACATTATTTTGTATTTATTTTATGGTTTGGTAATTAAGAACAAGGCACTCTTGTCATTGATCATAAACCATTATTAACTAATTTTGTAAAGGCAAATGTTAGTTTGTCTGTTTGCTACGGTCAAACGTCTTGACTGCCTTAGGGATCATCATGAAAAATGTTTCGTAAGATAAAAAAGATAAAAATGTTTTTGTGGCAAAAGAAATATTTGTTTTGAGACGCGAGCAAAGTTGCAGGCAGTTAGTCTTTATATTAAATTTTAAAAGAAATATTACAATGTAATATAATTATTGAATTTGTAATGAGCGTTAATTCTTTCAAGAACTCTTATCTCCAAGTTGATACTAAGAGCTGAGAAGTTGATGATGCTATTCTCTTCGTGTCTCAGTTATGAACATTAAAATAGTGTTCGCAAGCCGTAAGTTCGCAGACTCGTTTTGAAGTGTGTGGAGGAGGCCTGGCCCAGTAAAGGCTATGCAAATAAGCTATTATACAAATAAATAATTATATTACTCGTAAGTGTAAAATAATAGTTTTAAAGAAAGTACATTATAGAACGCGTGAAAGCTGCCTGCCCTTGCCCTGTAACAATATTAGCACAAGTTAAAACAGTTTTGTCATTGGAAAATCCCTTCGAATTGTGTCCTAAAAACAAACGGCTAAGAGAAAACGCGCGAAAAATAGGATAAAGTAATTTTCGCGGGAAGTAGATGGAAAACTGTACGGTGTGCGTCTGTTGGTGCTCGGAGGTCAACGTATCTTGTCAGTGCATTTACAATTATAAGATTAAATAAAATATAAGCACAGGTGAAGTTACTAATTGCCCTATTTAAGTTTAAACGAACTATATTTATTTATTTAATTACATACTTAATTTCACAAGAAATATACTAAAATTCTTACTTCATAAACCAAAATCGTGTGTACTTTTAAAATATTTTAAATTACGCAACGGATTTTAATGTAATTTTTATTGCATAACGTCACTAGTATGCCCGCGAAAAGAAAAGTTTTAAAGTAAATTGACCTTCCAAGTATCGTCATATTTCATTCAATTCACATAAAACCTTAACAAATTATAATATAATCAAACTCTCCTAAGGAACCAATCTGTCTATTACTGAAAGCCGCATCCGTAGTTTTTCAGTTCAGCGTGCCTAGTGTGAGCTTTCACCAAAACAAATCGAAAACTTCATATTCGCGTAAAGGCAAATTTTATATGGAATTGAAGCAGCGCCCCTGGCAGTATCGAGAGAAAACTCAAATGGGTGAGTGTCAGTGTCATATAAAATTTGCGTTTACCGTTCTCGATATCGACGCGGTAAAATCTTACATTAGCCACACATTTCAGTGCGTAGTCTTTGAGTTGCGAACAGACAGGCAGACGCAGTGGGGGACTTTGTTTTACAATATGTAAGAAAGTGTATTTGTGATTACCCAATGTCCACAACTTCGTCTTCGCTAAAGTAATACTCACTGCCTTGGTTCATCACGAGATCTCCAAACTATACACTCGATTGACTTGAAAGCAAGTTACTCATTTCGCAATGCAGACAATGTATTAACGACACGGTCTTTGAAGTGCAGATGAAACTATGGGATTAACTATAGTTGAAACATCGAAACGACAGAATAAACGTAAAATTTTATTATAAAAACGAAAAACTCGACTGCTTAGAATTAATGAACTTGAAGAAAAAAACAAGTATCACTTCATAGATATGCTTAAGTAATTTAAAGCAACTAAATGACACAGTTATTTTTTACTTTTTAGTGCGTTTTGAGTCGGTTCTATTTTTTGTTAAAAATTTTTCTAATTTTAAATTTTGATGACTCAACTTTGGTTAATTTAATGTCGCTCTATGCTACAGGTAGTAGCAATAAGCGTTCAAAAATAGAATATGCTGATAACGAACCTAGACGACAGATCTAACCACGTTCCATCATATATATTTCTGAAGTTAACACAACGCTAGCTTGAAAAATTTTTAACACAGCGCCATCTAGTTAACCACATTGTAAATTTCGCTTACAACACCGTCTGTTGTTAATTCTCGTCCACGATAGAGTAATATAGCTGGAGAATTTGGATATTATTAGTCCAACATTTTGTATAATTTTTCCGTACACGTAGTGCTAATACTCGTAGGTGTCTTTAATGTATACAGGGCGTAGATTGCCTTAAAAGAGTAATCTCTGTCATTTTAATCTACCGTGGACGAGACGCTCTACTCTACTTTTCAATATTTGTTTTAGCTGACAGTTATTTTGATTCTTGTACTAACAATAATAAAATCTTCATACATAAATGCTTAAGTTAATTAAAGAAACTCAATGATGCAGTTATTTTTTTTTACTTTTTATTGTGTTTTGAAGTCAGTTAAATTTTTTTATTAAAATTTTGTCACCTATCTAAACCCCTATTTAAATTAACTAATAACAAACTTTATTATAAGTTAATTTACCCCTAGTCAGTAGTCAATTTTCATCAACATAGGTAGCGGAACATTTTGAAAATCCTGGAATTTTCAGTAAAATTCAATATCAGTTACTGATATTGAATTTTACACATTGTGTATTTATTTATTTATTCAGTAGTTTTTGTATCAATTTTTAGATACATGACTTGAAAAATGAAGGACTTTATATACAAAGTTTTAACTTCTATATGTTTATGTTATTATGTAATTATTTATAGTCTGTTATTATCGCATATGTTAGTCTATACCTTAGAGTCTAAAGCACAGTGCTTAAAAAGAGACAACCTGTTTGTCTCACTCATCTTCCTATGTAATGTATCTTACTTTCTCACTCTCACGTTAGTTTGAGAACCCCAAATGTTGTCACGTTATAATTTTGTAATGTCTTTTACTGTAAAATAATTTTAAGTTTTTATTTTAATACATCAGAGAAGTTGAAGACTCAAATCTTTTATTTTGCCTGGAATCGCATTATATAACCCTTTATGGATGAAATATTGAAAATTCATAAATGAAATTATATTACATATTTATTCAGTAGTTTTATGCTGATTTTAGTAAGCTGACTTGAATAATGAAATACTTTCTATACAAATGTTCAACCCCATGTAACCCTTGGTTGTAAAATTCAAAAAAATATATTTTTTTTATTATGATTATACTAGAGGTTGCCCGCGGTTTTAACCGCATAGTTCGTTTCGTTTTCGCAGGAATTTCGGAATAAAATGTAGCGTATGTGTTATTCTAATTAAATTAATGAGCTAATTTTCATAAGCATTACTTGAAAATGAAGGTCTATACATAGTTTCAAACTATATAACCCTTAGGCGATGGAATATTGAAGATCCTTAAATCACATTATATTTCATATTTATGAAGTAACTAGCTTCCAGTGACAGATGTAGAGATGACGCCGCGCGAACGGGAGCATGAATAGTGTTTCAGATCCCTTCATCCAGGATATATTACAAAACAATCCAATGCACTTTGTGGTATCCATTTCCTTTTCAAAAAGTTTTGAGAATATTATCTTTTTACTACAATTTATAATATCGATTGTTAACGGATAACGGGAGATTTTGTTCAAATATTATTAGTACTGACAAAACTTAGGATATCATAACCTATGACTTGTATCATATGTATATGGCCTTAGGTTCAATCCAATATTGTCTACTATTCGTGTACAACATAATCCAGGTTTTTTTATTTTATGAAGGTTGGGTCCAACTTGGTCTAAAACTAAGGTTAAAGGTTTTTAAATTCATTGTACCTTAGTAGCAGCTAGGAGTTGAAACGTTAGCGTAATCGGTACACCTTCATGCTTAGGAGAGTACGTAGAGTCGTCAGTCGAGACCATCCAGTTCAGAGTCGGATTACGAGGTCGAGAGAATAGTTAGCATACCTTTGTTGGCACACACTTCATCTTCATACAGGAATCTCTTCTACGTCTAGGACCAAAATTTGCTCAAAAGGACTTAATCAAGGCTCAGCGCTCTGTGTCACAGTCGGACTGTGCTTAAGGATGTTACACTAATTTTGAGACACTATCTCCGTAGTTACAAGGGTAAATAAATTGCACTTCGCATCAACCTACAACTGAAGCAGACCACAATCGTGCGGCGATCGAAGCTCACTCGGACTTGTTTACCAAAGCTTCTTGGACGGAAATCGGCAAAGGGATGGCAAACGGCGACTGTTTGGCGCGCTTTTTGGTCACAGATCAGCAAACGACGGATGTTTGTCGGCTGGGGGGTCGGGGAAAGGCAGCTGTTTGTGCACAAACTGCTCTGCGGTGAAGACGATCTGCCGTTAGCTGCTCCGCCCTACAGCAGCAAACAGGATGTTGTTTATAAACACTTAATAGAGGCAAATCGAAGCTTTCAGAGAATTGGTGTATGTTTGAATTTTGTATAGGCTAGTCGTTTGTATTTGGGACAAGAATTTTAAGAAGACAAAAATTTTATTATTTAATTAATTATCACTAAATAATAATAAAGTTACGGGCAGACGTGCTTATTACTAGCACGAAAGCATGCTTTTATTGAGCAAGTGCTCATAAGAAGCACGTGTGTAATGTAATGAGCATGCTTATTTAGAGCATGCTCAAAAATCAATCGACGTTTGATTTTCGAGCATGCTTATTGCTAGCAAATGTGAACAGTTGCATGAGTATGTTAACTATAAGCAAACATAAAAGCGTGCTTTTTTTAGTACATCTGTCCCTACCTTTATGCACTGAAATAAACGAGCAAATAGATCATAATATTATTTATGAAATGTTATTGTGTTAATGATTAAGAAGAAAAATGACAAATCAAAACATATTACAAATGTAACTATATTTTTTACCGTTTTGATTCATTTTTAGTAACAACAGCTTTAGTTGAATTAAAACTTAAACAAAACGTGCAGTTCAAACAAGTAAGGTCAATTAATTGGAAACGTGTTTGAAATTTATCATAATTAGATCGTTATAAAGGAAAAATATTCAGGTGGCTAGTAGACCTTGCACAGATTGCTGTCGCGAGCACGTCGTGACGTGTGGCGGTGGTGTAAGCCTCCAATTTAATAAACGTTACGTAACGTAAGAGCATTCTTCTCGTAATATAATAACATAAGAAAGCGCGCCCCACATACAAATTTGAGCGTCCTAATATGAATGTCATGTGTAAACAAGACCACAGTACTGATGAATCGGACCTTGGTAAAACTACATAGAGTCTATTTTGCGTTGGCGACATTAAGCTTGTTTGGCTCGTCTAGTGCCATATTAGATCCGGGCCGAGACAGTCCGCGGTCTGACTTTGAAGCTTAGTGGATGCTGCACATATTTTTTATAGGAATTAGTGCAAGAGTCGGCCGCCCGAGCGGAAACTTGGAAGGTTTGGCTTACGAGATTATCCCGTTACATCATGTCGGGATGGAAATTGAATATATCTCTACTATCTTGCAGTAAGCGGATAAGTTCTTGAATTATGCTTACAACCACATTAATATAATAGAAGCAAATCGTAGCATACAAAAGATCCACCCTGCAACCGCAAAACTCAACATTCAACATAGAAATAAAATAATTTTAATGAAGCACATATTTATAATAGGTTTTACATTGTTGCAAAAATAAGAATAAGATTAAGTAATCCTTGCAATAAACTTCATACGTGCATAAACCAGGGTGAAGCGACGAATTTCCATTTCTAATACGATGGGCCCTCAGATTATTCTGTCAACTAACAATATTAAACTATCTCAAGAAATATTATATATTGTTGTGTTGGAGCAATAATATTTGTCGTTGAATAGGATTAGAGTAGGTAATGTTGTTGTTGGAGCGAAAGCTCTCTGCTCCGACAGTATCGTTGGCGCGGGACCGCAGCACAGTTGATAGAACTAATCCATTAGTTGAAGGCTCTTCGCTCCGTAATGCCGATTTTCCGCAGCACTATTTAATTACTTAATGAAAGTACTTTTTGCCCCACTACACCCCCCGCAGCCTCCCGCACCCCGCTACTGAATACAGCGCAATTTTATTAACTACCGTTCGATTTGATACATGCTCCGACTGTTAGAGCTAAATGATAGCTATTGTACCCGCGTGACGCATACCAAATTTGCATATAATAAATGTTTTTATTTAAAAATATTAACATTAAATATACAAGTGAAATTGAATCGCCTTTCAATCAAATAAAGAACTAAAGAATTCATTAATAAATATGTATTTGAACAACAAAAACGTTATCCAAATCCGATCAGGTAATGCACTTTGATAAACTGCAATATTGAATGCAATATAATTTTCTATTGAATTGAACATTACTTGAACAATAAATCAACATCACAAAATGTACATCGTTTAAAAATATTTTACAGAAAATGTTCAAAATCTATTAACAAAAATGTTTGTTGTGAGTTTGAATCCTTCCACACAAAATTCATGTTTTATTTACAGCTTCCCAAATAGCCTCCGCATTTCCCGGATGATTTTTCTCAGCATTTGTTTTTAGAACGCCGTCCGAAGGGATCGTCCGCTCATAGAAGAGTTTTTATCGATAACAAGATATACACTCCTGTTTCACTGAGTAAAGGACATATTGTTGGAGGCTTGGTAAAATGTTCGTATAAAGAAAAACAATATTTATCAGATACCTTTTTTAAAAACTAAATGATAAAAAAATTAGGATCATTAGTCTGTGTGTTCATAGAAAACGCTAGTGCGATCTAAATTGATCGATGTTGAATTTATGATGAAGTGACTCCTCTAGCATCTTGAATCTTACAAATTAATAAACGGTATTCTACTACAATCATGTGGATGGCGGTAAGATGCCACAGCTGAAGTAAACCAGATCAGTTATTCTGTAATAATGCTTTTATAACTTGACAGTGTATCTATTTTGTATCTATTTCTCTTACAAAATATTATATACAGTAACTGATTGAAATGAATTTGAACTAAACTACTGAGCCAATTAAAAAAATATTAAATTCAAAATTGACCTTAGCTGTTGAAATTACAGCACTGACATCCGAATTAAAAAGCAAGGTCTTGGCGACGGTGCTTGATAGCTCTTATCTTCTCTCTCTTTAATTAGGATGTATACATGTATACGTCCTAATTAAAGTCACTTATTATTATACTAAAGGATGTAAAACAAAGCACAGTCTGCATGATAAAACACCAAAGTTTCATCATCCTCACCCGCGCTGAACGTCGCAACTTCGCGCTCGCCCAAACAACAGTTCAACAATTTTAAAATTGAGTCTAAACACTCGAAACTTTTACATCAACAAAAAAAGTTGAGATATTCGGTGCTTTGCTCTAAACTAGCCCCTTGCTTGCTAAGTGGAATAATATTTGTTAGAGTGTATTTATTTTAAATCTAGAGATCAGAGATTATTGAGAAGATATTCGCTCGGAGTAATTTATTACAATTTTAATTTTATCCTAGCGAATGTCATTGAGAGCAGCTGGAGGTTGCCTAAGACTGTTGCCCCGCCGTCTGCCTGCGCCGCATTCACCTTGTTCCATTTATCAAGGTAGTTTCTTATAACTGCCCGCGTAGTTAGCAGGTAGAGTGGACATCTACGACAATTTTTATTTCTAATACCATATTTTTTCAATAAATCATGATCTTTTTTATTTAACAATCATAATATTACCAATTGATTAGAATTTCTCATAACATACACACAGTAAATGTGAGACAGTATAGAAAATACGTCGAAATACTAGCGAATGGCGTAATGCAGCAGTAATTTGTAATTTTTAAATAACCAGGTGAGCAACCAGTCAGCCTCGTTGGTCTAGTGGTTAGCCTATGTGGCTTCGATCTCGATTCCTGGGTTCGATTCCTGGTTCGGGTCACGGAATAATTCTGAGCTTTTTCATTCTTCTATGAAATGTTCAGTACATTCCAAACCCGGAGTCTGGAAGTTGGATTTTCAATACACGTGGTGTATTTAAGTTTTACTTTATCACAACAGTTTGATGGTCACAAGAAATAAAACAAAATGTATATCAACTGTTAATTGTGTAAGTATATTACAAAACCCCGCATGTTCGGTAGTGTGTTTGTTTATTTGACCTTCAAATCAACAACAAAGGGACGGATCGATGGCAGTTTTGCATGGACACACGCGTAAGTATTGAGCTATTATGATTAGTTGGTCATGATTGAGTGACTAGTTGTATTATTTTAGCAGAAATATAATTCCTTATAGTAGAGAAGATAGAAGACAGGGCATGTAGCTAGGCTCAAGGATCAAAGATGGACCTATAAAGTCACCTTGTAGAAGGGCCTATAAGGCAATAGAGGCAGAAGAAGACCTATAGCAAGGTAGGAAGATGCAATTAAAAAAACAGCTGGCCCATTTTGGGATAAAATAGTACAGGACAAGTACAAGTGGAAATCTTTGGGTGAGGCCTTCACCCAATCTGGGGTTATTACATAATAAATTAGAATCAATACTAAAAATACTAACAAAAATATAAGGCTTACTAACCAATATATTTTCTAGATACTAACATAACATTAGCATACCAAATAATGTAAGATCATGTAAGATATAAAAAGCTTTTTATTATATTTATAGCAGAGATCGTTTAGAATATTTGACGGTAAAGTTATAGGCACTTGCGGGTACGATAGGCGTAGCGTATTATTGACGGATTCCGCACTTATGCAGATTTCAACACAAATTATTATTTTGTTAATGTACGACATTTTGTGGCATCTTTTGTTTTAGAACTTTGTTTATTAATTTTTATACAACGATCCCTGGGAGAATTCAAACGCAACGATCGACGCTCCGGTGTGAGGGATGCCTTACAGGGCTCAAGCTGAATACCCTATAACAAGCCGGGGCTCGGCGCCGTAATGGTGACATTAAACTGCTCTTAAGATTTTGTATGGACGATCGCAGCGTCGTTAAACTTAAGAGATGGTTATTGCGCAGGCAAAGTGTACTCTTAACTATTTCAGTTTACGGCGCTCCGCGGAAGTTGGCTGATATTGTGTAGTTTTACACCACACACTGGTGCTGCGGGCTCCGACAGTTACACTTCTCTTATTCTCAAGTGTTTTATAAACATGAAATATTTTACTAACTCCTTAATGTTAATCTCAGTTGAAGGTTTTGAAAGTTTCGTATCTTCATCAATCTGTTTTCATCGGATTTTTGGTGCACGTGTTTCTTTATCTTTCATTTTTTCATTTCATTCACTTCACTTCAACTTCATCATTTCATTTGAATCATACTAATATTATAAAAGCAAAAGTTTGTATGTGTGTATGTTTGTTACTCCTTCGCGGCGTAATTATTGAACCAAGTTTCCTGAAGGAAATTTGGGGAGGTGATAGATCATCATATCCTAGATGGATTATTAGATATCTGGATTAAAAGATAAACTCAACATATCGTTATTCGTACGGGAACTTGAACGCGGATGATGCCGTTGGGAAATAATGAAATTTCGCCAAAACATTAGACATTTAAATGTAATTCATTGTGTTGATTTAATGTTACGTGTTAGATAATACTTAGAGTATCATGTTAAGTCCTTAAGCAAAATTAACAAATGACTGTAGCATGATATGCCAGATAACCTCAGCCAACCGTAAACTTGTCATCGACAAAAAGTTAATCGAACGCGCGGAAAAACTTGATCATTCACACCCACCGCCGTCCCTTGAAAACGGAATCGGTTTACGAAAAACCTAATAAAATACATCAGCCCACATCGGCCCCTCGCGATCCTCGTAAAACTCATTAGACAATCTGCGCACTTTGCTGAACACTCAATTTATCCTGCGCCATTAACGAGCAAAGTTGATACCACGATGATTATGTTAAATATCCGGCGCGCGTCGAGTGAGGTCCGTCCCTCCCGGCCCTCCTCGATTGTTTTGCTTCCGCTGGCCCAGTTTTTTCGTCCCGTCATAAAACGTTTACGGTGTATTTCTAACTTACAACCACATGCATACTGCGGTGAAGATAGGGAGTTGTTTCTAGTTACAAAAATAAGTAACTTTTTTTAATTACAACAAGTCGGCCCTTGACTGCAATCACTTTTGATGATAAGTGATGATGCAATCTATGGTATGTCTTTGTCGGCAGGATGATAGCTAGCCACGACCGTAGCCTCCCATCAGCCAAAACATACAATAAAATAAAGATGTACTCGTATGAGCATTTGCGTCGCAGCTACTCAAGATAGCGCTAACTTTTCGTGTTTTTACGGCCTCGAGTGTAAAAGGTAAGGCAGACCGCTCAGGTAACTCCCTGATTTAGTTTTCAATAACAGATTAAATACAATTAATATTTTATATTAGCGAAACTGACTTATCAAGAGGAAAGCATAGTTACTCATTTTGCAATGTGGAACGCCGCTTACTAAGAACGACTTTCTCGATATTCCCATTAAAACGGGATCTTAGAAGGTGAAAGCGCGGAGAACACAGCCAATCGTTACATATGACGTACTTATTTTATTATCGTCTCGTATTTTTGACTAATGGGCTTAATGAATACATTAAATATCGTTCACGCTCGTTGGTGTTCGTTAAATTAATAGCTTGGTGCTCTCTGAAATAAATAAATAAAAAATAGGTTTTTCGTAATAGTCACAAATCTAGAGCTCTATAGCCTCTATATTATTATAGATAGCTTGCATTACAATTACAATAGACACTAATGTAAAAATTCTTGATTGCGTAGTTTAGCGTGTTCAAATTCAGTTTATTCATACTATGTAGAAGGAACCACTGATCGTACAGATTAATTTTGACACAAAAAGACATTTTCGTCTCGCAGTCGGAAATGCAAATAATTTGTCGACTCGATGAACAATTGAAGCGCTGCTCCGGTGTTTACTGTTCCTGTTTACTTTTATTAGTGTTTAAGAGAGAAATT
The DNA here is from genome assembly GCA_034621355.1 of Mycalesis mineus. Taxonomy (NCBI): domain Eukaryota; kingdom Metazoa; phylum Arthropoda; class Insecta; order Lepidoptera; family Nymphalidae; genus Mycalesis; species Mycalesis mineus. The sequence continues at coordinate 39,666 of JAXAVZ010000271.1, read as the reverse complement.
CCGACGAAGTTAAACTCCGGCCGAGTCAACGACGAATTATGTAAACACGAGACTAACTAGACAATTTGATTTGATTGTTCTTATGTTGGTGTTTGGCATATTTAATGTTGTATACAGACTCCACGGGGATGTTCACTTTTCTTTTGTTTAACTCCCTTAGGGCTGCCTTTTCATTGCAAAGATTTATCCTTCACTATACTAAAAAGTCAACCTAAGTGCCGGTTCACGTGCGATGATGTACAGTGACGATTGGTATTTAGCGTAGAGTCATCATGATCAACGTAATTATCTGCCCATTAAAGGTCCACTACAGGGCCCAACCTCCTTCCTTATAGGAAAGGAGATAGAGAGCTTAAACCCACCACGCTTGTTCAATACGCCTAGGCGGGCTTACGGTGATAATATTTGACTATTTTATGATTAATAGATAAATCGTTTATTTATCACACATACTCGTAAAAGGTTAACAATTGTCTGAATTTCAAGACTATTAACACTATAAGATGGGGATTATAGTAACTGGGACCGTAGGCTTAAAGTGCTCTCTAAGGGCACGAGTTGCAACAAGAATACCTTCCCGATTCCGGGGTTACAATTTTTCTGAAGTTTTCTTTCTTCTAAGAACCTCAGTATTATTCTAACAACCCAGGATTCGAACTCAGGACGTAGTGCGCGACCAAGGAGATAGTCAGGGTAGAGTGTGACACTTAAATTATATTCTTAAAAACTCAAGAAGAATTTATCAAAGACTCCCAAAGTGTTATTCTCATACCTAATAACAATCTCTGAAAACCTTAAAAACGTTGCACGATGAACTAAGAACATGTTCCCGGAAGCTGCAGTCCCATTGAGTGTTTATCTCAGTAATAGCGTGCTAAGCAGATGAGACATTAACACAAGCACTCCCCTGGCGCGCGGCGTTGCTTGCGTTGAGCTGAAACTGAGCGCTCTATACCGACACATTTACATTTATTGCCAGATTGGCTTCCTGTTTGTGCTATTTTAACTGTTATATTTAAAGACAATAATATAATGACTATGTATTAGTATGATTACCGCTATGTGGAGTCTTGAGTCAACTATTAATGTGCCGATAGTCATTTTAGTCAATGATCTTTTTGCGAAAAGTTTTGACCAACATCTTAAGTCTTAACATAGTCAAGAGTCTGATACAGAAGGCAGTATTCCCTGGAACGGCGCGTGTTGTGAGAGAGGATCCACCTTTCTCTCAGCCTTGACCAAGGGTTGTTTGAGTACTCAAATGCTCCGCAAGCGCAGGAGGAGCAGTTTTTATTTTATAAATTTTGAAGTGTTAAAAACACTTACTATAACTTTTTGTATATGTATTGTTATGAATTCAAAAGATGTAAGTATAAATTAATGAGTAAATTATTTTAGCTCAGCTGGTCAAGATAATTTATTAATTGATATGAAAAACGATGACCATTCAGATCTCTGTAAGGTATTGCATAAGTTTGTCAACTACCTATATAAGAAATAACGGCAAATTAATAAAATATTATTCATGTTAAGATTATAATGAATATTCGCAAAAGCGAAGATTATTAAGTTGAAATTATACACCTCAACCGCAATGCAAATGTCTGAATGTAGAATACAGATCACGGCACCGTTCGCCTTCCGCCATTATTCATTGTAGTAGAAAGTAATAACATAAAAAGAAAGATTAAATGTAAAAAACAACCGCGTCGCAAACACCGCTCCATCCATCATCCCGCTCCCTTTCAGAATCAATCACTTGCGAAATGTACACACACGGCCTCCAGACGCCGCTTGTGTACCCAGCGAAGGAGATTTCAAAAAAGGGAGCGACAATTTTTCACTATCAACTGTTTGCCTATGAATATGACTGGACATAGAGATAGAAAAATATTTTTCTTGCAAGCGATTATTACGCATTCTAATACCGTTCTAATTTTAAATGCAGACTTTCATACAAAGTGTGCTTACTATTGGTTTGTAGTACATGCTATTTATCAGAGATGGTGCTGTATGTGAAAAAAGATTTTCCCGCTTTCCTGTTGAAATTTTTCCTGAATTTTCTTTGCTATTAACCTCACGGAGCCCGAGACCTTTCCAACGAATGCAAAACCGTGGAACCGTGGTTCATGCGTTCTGGAGTTATAGCGTCAGGAAGGAAAACCCGACTTATTTTTATATAATACATTATATCTTCCAAGTAGCAAACACAACATCACGCCCCATGCCCATACCGTTAGGCAGAGATAACATCCTTGCATTTGCTACGGTCCTTGTATACTTCAATAGCTTCTTCAAACTCTTATTAGTCCTTTTATACATGTCCTTGCCTTGGGCGTTAGTTATTTAAAATGTTCTGAATTTGATCCAGGAACTTTAGTCTCGACCTGCTCCTTCCAATATTTCAATTAACACTCGCTTAACACGTTCACTGCGAAGCGAGGCCTAAATCACCCCTGATGCAACTTCCCTGTGGTGCGGCAAGGAAAAACGTGAGTTTTTCTGTCGTGCGAATGGCATAGCTTTGGTTTGGTCCAGTGTAGGAAAGAGATAAATATATATTTGAGATGCTCTAATGGTTCCGTACTCGGTGGTGTACCTACCTTGGTACCGGATGTCTTAGGCCTCGTGCCGCACTGAATTAACATAATTTTAATGCAGTGCGGAACGAGGCTAAAACGTCCCATATCCCCCCTGACCTCGTACCGCACCCAACGCGAGCTTCCCGCGACCAGTGTTGTGCATCACGTCGATTGGAGAGCACGGCCTTTTACAGCGCCGAACATGTCTAAACGATGTCGGAAGAAGTTAATTTAAAAAAACTCAGAAACAGAGCCCGAGGCAGAATAAATAGGACAGTTTCTTTTCTACTTCTGGTTGCCTTTTTTTTCTATTCTGTGAACCGCATTAAGATTTTCATATACAAATAGATAGATAAACCTTATGCATAAACCGTGATCCATTATTTTCCAATAATAAGTCTGTAATAGGTGCCTCTTAATGGTATAGAATGGAATGCTTCGTGCGCGAGTCCGACTCGCACTTGGCCGGTTTTTTTTTCTGTATGGCGCCTTCAAGCACAATTTAGATTATTAAAAAAAAATGTATCCTTTGATAGCTTTGTGTTGTTTTGCCAGGTTTTGCCCTTGAAACGATCTAATGAGATATAATTGATCAAAATCGGTCAAGTCGTTGCGTAGTTAAGACAGTTTAAAAACGTCGATATTATTTTTCCCATCACTAATCTCAGCGAAAATGTGCCCTATTTCAGTGCGTTACGAGGTGTATAAGATCCCATATTTTGTTTTGCTAGTAATTCCTAAACTAGCCATCAGATCCCGGGGCGACGGTGGATTAGGGTTCATCAATTCACTGTCTATATCAATAAGGACCAAAATTCTCATTTATCTTTGATTTCGCGCCAGAAAATGGATTTTAGTCTGTAAAAGGAGGTGGGGTCTAATAGACCGCGTATCGCCCTAACGTCTGGTCACGGTACGGGCCGATTACACCTCGTGCCGCAGGAACGGAAAGTATGCAAAAATTGGTGCCGCAGCGAACGTGTTAATAAATCTCTTTTGTTAATTATCAAAACATACCTTTTAAATCTATACTAATATTATAAAGAGGTAAAGTTTGTAATAAGTTTGTATGTTTGTAAGTTTGTAAATAAAGGTCGGGGCTAATCTTCGGAACTACTGATCCGATTTTAAAAATTCTTTCATCAGTAGAATGCTACGTTATTGGTGAATGTCATAGGCTATATTTTATATTTGTATTGTATACATTACCCGAGTTATCACAGTTTTTGTCGCGCGAGTCGGACCATGACATTTATTAAATCGGCTTTATGCCTTAGTTAATGGATATAATTGAAAATATTGTATGAAAACTTTATGCATCTTAAAAAGTTCTACAAAAAAGTCCACGATAGCATATATCTATCTTTGTTGATGTACTGTAATATCGTAAACAAAAATGGAGATCTTTAGTACACGGGACGTGACGGAGGATATTGCTTGACGGGAAACTATAAAAAAATTAAATTGAGAGGGGTAGCGGGGAAAGAGCACATTTTATATGAAAGTCTGTCTTTAAAATTAAAAGGGTACTTAAGAGGTTTTCACGCGGACAAAGTCGCGGGCGACTGCTAGTCTCGTATATTCCAAAACACCTTTTGTATATAGGTACTGGTGAGTTATTATCCGAATACCCATTACTACTACTTTTTACTATATTACTAGTGTAAACGAGTGAGGTTTTACGCATGTGTCTGTTAGTCTTTGTTGACCTGTAGTTTGTCTGAGGTATCGTACTCATAGTTCCTTTGATAATAGTTTTCAAATGGGTAGACTGAAATGGAACGTTTTCAAAATAGAAAGCTGATGTTCGGGAGGAAACTGTTCTAAAGAAGCTATCTTCATTGTCTCTATAAATATGTTAATCCTTTAACAAAGTATTTTGTATGAATCATAGCATATTTGTTTGTAGAATAGAATAGAATAGAATAGTTGTAGCAGCGTGAGGCAGCCGCGGCTCCTCCTTTGTTTCAGCTGTGTTCAAACTAAGCAACAGTTCTCAAAGGCCTTTGTGCCACTTTTCTTTTCTTTTTGTTGCACACCTTGCTTTATTATGTTGGGCCGTTGTTCTTGGGAATGTGCAAAAAATATGTCTTTACGTTTTAAACAATATAATTCCTTTTGCATTTATAGTGATAATCAGAAAGCAAAACAGAAAAGGCTGCGAATCGAGGAAGTGTAAAATTAATCCGTATTATTTTATTTCACTAGGGTAGAATATCAACATTAAATATTTAATCAGGGTGCACGGCAGTGCCCCCGCTAAGTCGAGCGCGAAGCAGGGACCCCCAGTATACCTTTACAGGAACCAACTGGCCGCATTTTCAGGCCATTGTGAGAACCTTTGGAAAAGACTAGAATTCTGAAATTTTCGTCCTCCAGTAAGCTATAATCACACACTTAAAATCCAAAATTTTAAGTCTGTAGGTCATTCAGTTCCAAAGTTAAACGAAAGCAAAGTTTCGCATTTTCGACACTCACTCATGATCATCAAAATAGAACTAGTACTTCTCATAAACTCAGAGAGCTGAAATTTGGTACAGAGTTTGATGGGTTGGGGTTTGATTGGGATGGGATTAGGGTTTGATGACCAAATAAAGGAAAAACTATAAAAACTAGGATAATCGAAGATCTGGAGTACACCTGGTGAACCTGATTAGAACACACAAGAGCCCAACCAAACTATTAGAGATCGACATACAACAGCCTTAACAAAAAATGTTCAACCTGGTGGGCCGCTTCATTTGATGTCAAAAATCTAAGGTCTGAAGTATCTGATGAAGAACGCTCAGCTGGTCTTAGAGATCTGGTAATGCCTCCTTCTACTGTTGGTGCATAAAAAATTGACTGTCATTGCGAAAATCCAGCATAGTGGGAGACACATCCCATCCTTGGCGCAGTGGTATGCGAGGTAGATTTATAAGATGGAGGTCCTGGTTCGATTCCCGGCGGGGCAGATTGAGATTTTTCTTAATTTGTCTTGGTGTGGTTGGTGGGAGGCTTTTGCCGTGGCTAGCTACCACCCTACTGACAAAGACGTACTGCCACGCGATTTAGCGTTCCGGTACGATGTCATGTAGAAACCGAAAAGGGTGTGGATTTCATCCTACTCCTAACAAGTTAGCCCGCTTCCACCTTAGATTGCATCATCACTTACTACCAGGTGTGATAGCAGTCAATGGCAAACTTGTGGTAGATTAAAAAAAATCTTCTAATTTAATCTTGCCTATAGCGTCCTACTGCTGGGCGAATGCCTCCCCTTCTGCGCATGCATATAAATAAAATTAAAGGAAAACTATGGATAAGACTAGACTGGCTTTTATACTTATACTTATTATAAAGACGACCTCCGTGGCGCAGTGGTATGCGCGGTGGATTTAAAAGACGGAGGTTCTGGGTTCGATTCCCGCCGGGACAGATTGAGATTTTTCTTAATTTGTCTTGGTCTGGCTAGTGCGAGGCTTTCGCCGTGGCTAGTTACCACCCTACCGTCAAATACGTACCATTAAGCTATTTAGCGTTTCGGTACGATGTCGTGTAGAAACCGAAAGGGGCGTTTCATCCAATTCCTAACAAGTTAGCCCGCTTCCATCTTAGATTGCATAATGTTGCGTGACTTGGCGAAGAATGTTCAACGGCCAAGTCACACAACATTAACTATAATAATAAAGAAATCGCAGTAAGGAACCTTAGACTTGGCACGACTTTGTCTAGATTTCATTACTTTTTAGAGATAAACAAGCAGCTCCACCGAGACTTAGCTTTTTTACAGAATGTTTTTGGTGGGATTTGTTTTACACGACACCTTATGATTTCCAAATAATGTAACTGAGTGTGGCGTTCACTACGTAAACCATAGACAATCAAACATGATGGAGAATAAGTAATAATGCTACTTTTTGCAAAAAAACTAAACTGATTAGCATGCGCATAAACTGTGGAACTCTACAATTGTTGCAAAAGGCGAGAGCCTATTCGTAACAGACGTAAGTCAGTGAAACCTATAAAAATACTAGATAAAATCAAAAGCCAGCCAGACTTGGAACAATTTAAAAAATCTTAATCGGCCCAGCCGGGAATTCAACTCAGGACATCCGTCTTATAAATTCACTGCGCATAGCACTGTGCCACGGAGACCATCAAAAACGACTACCTATTGTATGACTGCAGTTGTCGTGCACTGGTCTTGTCGTACAAAAATCTGAAAACGCAAACAGTCTCTTCCCCCACACGCGCGCCGTACATTACAGCTATTTGTATGATAACACGCGGGCAAATATTTTCCCGTCAACTTCCAAAAATAATAGTATCCGCTGTGTAAACAGTCGCGGCTCGGATATTATATCACATTACAGATATTATATTACAGTGGTTTTCCACAGCGTGCGATACCAATGCTATAAACTGTTTGTCGATTCTTTTAAAAACGTTACTATCAAAGCCGATGTACAACGATTGCAAAGCTGGTGTATGGCAGACAACCTCCAATTCTCGATTGACATTTTGGTGGTATTGGACTGACAGTCTAAAGGTGGGATTATCGACGAGACGTTCGTACGATGTATATTTTTTTATCAAGAATCGACATACTGTTTGTTAAAACTTTAAGCTATCAACACAATATAATCTGGTAATATCAGCTTCGAATTAAGTAAAATCTGTCTATTTTGGGAGTACACTGATGCAGATTTAGTAATCTTTTCATATGATAATTTCACCCTTACTATCGAACCTTTGTCGAAGCTTGTGACACCAATGGGTCTTGCAAACGCGACGTATACTCGTACATGGATCGAACTTTGGACTATTGATCAGTCATCGACTAACAGTGAAGTAAAGTAGAACTGTTCAAGCTGCAGTTCCTGTAACGCACGCCATGTATACAAATAGCTTTGACAAGGCTTGTGATATAATTCCCTTGAGAAGCAAGCATTTAGAGATTTCTCGCTTGAGCGAGCGAGCGGCGATCAATCGCGCGTGCGATTAGTCGCTTCGATGCGCGCTTGGCGATCGCTGCGCCTCCTGGTCGTGTGATTATTTACTTACAACTTTGTGCCAGAACACAAACATACGAGTGAATTTTTGTTTGTGTAAATTAGTTTGTTGCTTATACTTTTAGATTTTTTTTTTATTGACTACAAGTTGGCCCTTGACTGCTATCACACCTGATGTTAAGTTAAGATGCAGTCTAAGATGGAAGCGGGCTAACTTGTTAGGAGTACGATGAAATCCACACTCCTATCGGTTTCTACAAGACATCGTACCGGAACGCTAAGTCGCTTGGCGGTGCGTCTTTGTCGGTAGGGTGATAACTAGCCACGGCGAAAGCCTCCCACCAGCCAGACCAAGACAAATTAAGAAAAATCTCAATCTGCCCCACCGGGAATCGAACCCAGGACCTCCGTCTTATAAATCCACCACGCATATCACTGCCCCACGGAGGTCGTCAAATGTGGGGCAATGTTGTCGTCGTCGTTTATTCATTTCTTAGTTATTTTAATGTGTTAGTTACTAAAATGCAATATAAAAAAACGATAAAACGATATGTGTAAATAAAAAGTAAAACTGAAAATATTTTGTGTTATTTATTAAAGAAACTATAACTTAATAGCCGGTCTTACAAAAATCCCCAGCTACTATAGCCATTAAGATATGTAGTAAGTATTATATATTTGGAAATACAGAACTCAAAAGAGCATTCCGAATGCCAACGATGCGTGTGAGGGAAGAGGACGCAAAGCGCTTTGTGAGAGTTGTTGAGATATTTGGGATCGGGGCCGCCCGGGATGAAAATGTCCCAAACTGTGTATTGCTTGTTGCTACCACAATGGTAGAGGTCTCGTGAATTTTGATATTAACAGTTTATTTACTTATTTATACTATTACTATTAAGTTTATGAATATTTAATGTATTTTTAATATCTTTTAAAACATGACCAATAGGTATGTCCCTTTTTCCTCCTATTACTCAAAAAGGCTGAGGTACGAGAGTGCACAACAACGCGGGTGGGGATCGAACTCAAATCGTCTCAGCTTTGCATACTGTTATTTAACCGTAGAGTCATTGAGGTTGCTTTAAGGAAACCAGCATAAGGCAGTGTTTAAAATAGAAAATTATTATCTGAGCTTGAAGTAACATTAGATAAAACAAGTCCCGTCTATTATCAGCAGTCATAACGAAACATCAATGCCACAGCGTCAACATTACGCAGAGGTCCCAGGTTCCCAGGTTCGATTCCTAGCAAAACCAACTGAGTGACTTAATTGGTCCAGGTCTGGCTAGTCGGAGGCTTCGGCCATGATTAGTTACCACCCTACTGGCAAAGGTGTGCCGCCAAGTGATTTAAGTTCCGATACGAAGTCGTACCGAAACCGAAAGAGGCGTGGTTTCCTCCTACTCCTAACTTGTCATTAGGTGTGACTGCAATTAAGTGCTAACTTGTGATGATTAAAAAAAATGTACCATGATACTTTTCTGGAGGAGCTCTATTAAAAAGATCTTTGACGCAGCAGTTAAAGCATTGTGAGTGCCCACAACAAGCTACATACCTCTTCAATAAAGACAGGGAAGACCTATTATGCTGCTCCGAGGCAAGTTTATGGCGATACGTTGTTTGTAACGCAACGATCACACGATAGAATATTATGACATTGATAACTCTGCTGAAAGCTTCATGTTAAAAGCGCCGTGTGATCACAAAAATAAGTGTAATACAATGCAGTATTGCACGAATACAAATTTTGTTTTATTTGTAAGTCCCTCGCTCGTCATGCTATCGTGTCAGGCGAGTGCGAGCAACGCCGCGGGGCGACGCTAACTGCGCGCTGAGGTTCACTGGATGACGGCTCTGACGGCTCGTGAAAGCGTAATTGTTTTCCAACAGCTTTGCAATTAAAAGTTCTGCTAACGAACTGGTTTGTAAGTGTTTTAAATGGTTTACTTATTAGAACTGTTCAGAGTTAAGTACCTACTGGCACCGCGCCTATGTCACTATCTGACAACACGTTGTTATAAGTACAGGTAAAGTCAAGTTATTGGTATTAAATTGCCTGTTGAAATATTTAACATTCGGTCATTGATCCCTACAACTATATATAATTTCTTTAAACTTTAATGATTGTAGTAGCTTAGATTGGGATAGGTCTGTCTACAAAGTCAAATGTTTAACCTTCTAGAATATTAAAATTGGAATTGAATGTATTAATTGTAATACAACATCCACTTCAATTGTTTTAAGATATAACCAGCATGAGTTCATAATTGAATGTATAGCTTATGAAGGCCGTGTATTATTTTAAAATTTGTGACGTAGCCGTACGTCTTTTTAAGATAGTACTCTTACGCCTGATTACTCGAACGTAAATAAAAAGTTAATCTCGATTGAACTTACTAATTAGTTAGGCAAGGCCGACGTCTACAAGGTTGCAAATTGGAAGTTATAAATTAGTTATTACACATAAATGTTAACAAATTTTTGTCGTGTAAGCTTTAGATATGAAGTGTGTAATTAATCTCGTGAGAAGCGATAAAGTTGTGAAGATCGTCACGTGTCCCCCCTGCCCCCTGCTGCCCCGCTGATGCCAGTAATTAATGCCAGAGAGCGTTTTGCCGCCCGGCCGCTGCTGGCGGCGCAGATTAGTTGCCCAACTTTCACACAACTTCTGTCGTGTACAAATTTTGAAGTCATATTTAATTGTTTAGGGTATTCGCCCACTGTACCGGACTTTACTTGCACTGCTTATACTAGTATTAAAGCAAATTATAGTGTCGCTTTGCCTTGGAATTGCCCTTCTCCACCAACTAAGAGCTGCTCGCTCCAATCTCCAAATATTTAAGATGATGACTTTTATGTACAAATTTTCATACTCTATATCACTTCCTACAAGTAAATAAATAAATAAATATTATAGGACAATTAAACAGATAGCTAGATAGCCCCAAAGTAAACTTAGGTAGCTCGTGTAATGGGTACTATGAAAACTGATGAATATTTTTTTTCTTATATAGTTCCTAAATAGTTATATAAGTTCTTATATAGATACCGATTTCAGATAAAACTGCAGAGTGTAAAATGGATAAAATTCTATCGTAAGAAAGCGTTTTTTCAAAAGTATTGTTTGCTTGCATATGTTTGTCCTTTGCCCATTACTCACAAAATAAAGATTTAACGTACGGTTTTCTCGGATAAACAATTTTTTTTGTCGGATAGCTCAGCTAAGCGAAACGCTTACGCTGATGGGTGTTATAATTCTCCGCGAGTGGAGAGATCAAGCGTAGAACTGATTGCTTTACGTGCTTCCCGCTTGAGGTTACCGAGATAAATCTACTCCTTTAGTACTAACCGTAGTAAAATAGTGCCCGGTTGACCGAGTGATTTCTAAAAATGAAACCTAGCTAGTTCGATTAATCGCTCCCGAAACTCCTTGCATACTTACTCGTACTTACGAAATTTCATGAAAATCGGAGGAGCCATTTCCAAGATTAAGATCACGTTTATATAATAATTTATAGTCACCTATATATAAATAGATATGAAATCGTCGTGAAGTCTACATTGCGAAATAGGTACCAGCGCTAAAACTCCATTAAATTAGTAACGCAGCATATACATATAGTGTATAAAGCGCATATTGATAGTTTTAGAGATATCATTATTCATTTGACAAACAGTCAAAGCGGTATTTTTATACAGATATGTATTTTCATCCAAATCTTTTTCTTGCACGAATGAGGAATGAACTTTCCTACATTCAAAGAAACTACAAAATTTGTAAAATAGTGTTGCAGCAGACTGCCTCGTTGGTCTAGTGGTTAGCCTATGTGGCTTTGATCACGAGATCCCGGGTTTGATTCCTGGGTCGGGTTATAGAATAATTCTGAGCTTTTTCATTCTTCTATGAAATACATTCCAAGCCCGGAGTATGGAAGTTGGAGTTGTGCCTCGGAGAGCACGTTAAGCCCTCGGTGCCGGTCACTATCATCAACATCTGATAGTGATTGTTAATAAATGAAACATTATCACCCTAAGACCGTCAACCCGCATTGGAGCAGCATGGTGGGTCCACGCTCCATATCGCCTCTCCTATAAGGAGGGAGGCCTGGCCGTGTAGTGGGCCGCTAATTGGCTGATAATGATGATGATGATGACAGCAGTATAGTTGCAGATTGACTATTACTTTATCAATTCAATGTCAATTTCTCAGTCATCCTATTAGTAGATGAACAGCCATTGCTGAGATAAACCTTCAGTAGGGATTTCCTAATATCTAGATTTGATATTTTTGCTTCTGTTTATATTTCCTATTAGAGCAGCGTGATTCAACTAAAATATAAAAATCCCATTTCTCCCTTAGTAAATTGATATTTAAAAACAAGTTATTATAACATCCAATACTATTCATATTTCAGATTAATTATCATAAAAGCAAATATATTTACTGCCTAAATGGACAGCGTATGTAATAAAATTTATTTGAATATCGCTTCGCTTTGAAAAGTATGTTTCAGCTTTTGACCGAGCTGAAAGTTAGGTGAATTCGTTCGACTATATTTCGACTATCTTAAAAGCAATCACTTGGAAATTAAGTTTCGATTGTGTACCGATTTTCAACGGTTCGCTGAAAAGATCGATGGTCTCGATATGAAATATCGGCAGCGTCCCTTGACTATCGATATCTGGAGCTGGGCCGGTGCCAGCCGACATCCCTTGTAGGTAATTACTGCTTAAGTGCGAGGCCAGTGTGTACAGGCAGTTGTACGAGATATATTGCGCGGCTGATAGTTGCTGGCCCTCGTCGTGCTGTAATGTGCTCGCCGATGGATGGTGTCGTTAGCGTTAATTGTTTTAGCATTATATAGAACGGGAACGCAATATAAAACCTAATAATGAACTTAAAGTTTTCCTCTCTCTGTTGAACACTCGTAGCAAAAATAAGTACGTACTTACTAAGGCATTAACTAATTATCAAACAGGAATATCTGTCCCAGGCTAAACAAAGTATATTTTAACCTATTTAGTTTAGCCGGATAAGAAATTAAGATTTAATGAAAATCAAATTATTAAAGTTAATTTGATTAGTTGTTAGATTGATCAGCGAATATTTCTGTAATAGATATAGAATACACTTTGGCATAATTTATTATTCAATTAATTAACAATTTAAAGCAGTTGTTAAACGGTACACTTAAGTACTTTTTTTTAATAAATTCGACTGTTGCACTTCCAACATAGTAGAAGTTTTAGAAAACTTAGACACTTAAATTACAATTCAATGTGTACAGTACAATTCAACCAAGAGTGAGTTCTAGCGCGCAGTGGACATTAAAAGCTTTTAATGTGGTATAAAAAAGTACCTTTCAGGTATATTATAAGAAAATCCGTAAAATTTTACGTATACTATGTTATATTCTGATGATAATTCGCACTTAGCACGTTAAAACGCAGTTAGATCTGAATGAACGCTCTTATGCAGCCACTGGTAGTCTAATAGTCATTGAACAGATCTAATAGCTTTTAACTCCGATTGTTATCGCCGGGTGGTGGCGGGTTATCTAATTCCACGCTTATTGGATAATATCCAGCAGGTGGTATTCACTGCCATTCGAAGTCTATTCAAATTGGCTCAAATAAAAGTGTTATCGCATCGATTCCCGCTCCCCGCGGCAGTGCTTCCGCGCAGGGGCTGGCCGCGCGCCAGGACTCTTTTCATCGCGCGCCCATATCGCATTCATGATTATTATCCACTAAATATACTTTACGAGCGCCCGATAAGCCACTGGCTGAGGTGATTTAGTATTTGCATTTCAAAATCTAGTAAATCTAAAGAGATTTTGTGCCATATTTGCGTTCAAATCGTTCACTATTCAGAGCTTGATATACAGGCACACCAACTCGCGCGCAATCAGTGTTGCAATGCTTACTCAACTAAAAATACCTAATTCCTAGAATATGCCCTAGTGAGTGTCATTGGCGCAGTGACATATGACATGCCTGTGACCCGTCATTAGGCATTCATTTGGAATATTGTGATGTTTCAGACAGTAAAAGTCTAACAGAATCTGCCTTTTGTGGTACGAAGATCCCCACGATAAAAAACAAGTTTTTTTTGGAAAACACTTATGCCGCAGAGCATTTGTACGAATGAATGAGAATATAAAATGTTGTATAAATGTAGTCAGTTTATACGAGTCATGGACGCAGCCATATTGACCTTGGCAGATCTTTCACTTTGTTCTCATACTGCAGCCGGCTGTATTAGTACATAATGATCGATGCACAAAAATACTTGAAGCGATGGAAAAACGCAGCTTTACTCACCGTTATCCTCTTGAGCTGCCGCTTGCCCTTGTGCCAGGTGATGGCGGCGGGCGGGCGGCTGCCGGCCGACTCGCACGCAACCTCGTAGCGCCGCTCCGCCGTCAGCGCGCCGCCCTCGCCCGTCTCCGTCGGCTTCTTGATCTCCACTGTTAGCGGCCGTACTGCAATACAACATGAAGTGTCATCCGCTTACATTCCTGATTATACGCCAAATGAGCAGTAAAAATTAAGAATGAAAAATTTCTGACGTTGTAAGATTATTGACAGACAGTGGCATTTGATTTTCTTTGTTGGGACAGAAAACGATCTGGTAGTGTTAATTCTGCTTAGATGCCGCTATCATACGCAACTGTCAGGCATGCTGTTATAACAATTTCGTTCTCGTATCGTGAAAAGGAAGGGCAATATTTGTTATGTTTAACAAGCTTAAATATTTCTTATAAAGAAAAACTGCCCCCGGCACTTCGGCGCGACACAAACAAATATAACAACAAACAATACTTTACTTACGAGAGATTTGCATTATAAATCTGAATGAATATTTATTATTATCTATATAATAATAACCCGCCGCTACGAGAGTAATCCGTAGATGGAGGGACATTAATCGGGCTGATGATATATCGAAGCTTCAAAAGAGCCATTTATGTCTACTAGAGCCATTTATCAGGAACTCATTCACTTGCAGATTTATCGCCGCTTAAACATACGCTCGGATTGAGGACCTTCTCCATTTTGACGAGCGCTATATCCGTCACAACTGTAGGTTCGTATACCAAGGCAAGATGCAATGTGCAGTGAACAGTCCGCTGCAGACGGCCGAAGCTCGGTCGGGATTAAATTACTAGTTTTGCTGTCTAAGCAGCAGCGAGTTGTAGTCTAATTCTATGATTCAAAACGGATTTGTGTCGAGACGTTCCGAAGTTGAGCCACAAATCTACGTATTTCTGAATACTAATTTATCATTGCTACAATTAAGTAACGGGTGGAGCTAGTGGAAATGCGAGCGCAGTGTAGCTTATCACTGTCTACAAGTGTCTACAAGTATGGTTTTCGAATAGAAAAAAGTTTTAGCACAAAACGTATTAAATCAGCTATTGAACAGTTTGTTTGAACTTGGGAAATAATGTTTATGACTTGAGGATGCTGTTTATTGAAGATCAGCAGTCACATGTGCTGATTCAGCTAATAAGCATTTTATAGGTACTTATAGTTACGAGGGTTCTATAAGGGCGTAGTCGGCGCGGCGGATGGCCAGTCACAGCAGACAGTTTTTTAACAAGCGAGCTGTTAGAACTCACGAAACATGCCGAACACCAGCGAGACCTCCTTGGGCGGCACGAGGTGCGAGTTGGCGGCCTGGCACGTGAACACGGCGGCGTAGTCGGCGAGGCGGATGGCCGGCCATAGCCGCCGGTTCTCTAACTAGCGAGCTGTTAGCACTCACGGAACATGTCGAGCACCAGCGACACCTCCTTGGGCGGCACGTGGTGTGAATTGGTAGCCCGGCATGTGAACACGGCGGCGTAATCGGTGCGGCGGATGGCCAGCCTCAGCAACCGGTTCCCTAACTTGCGAGCTGTTAACGCTCACGGAACATGTCGAGCACCAGGGACACCTCCTTGGGCGGCACGAGGTGTGAATTGGCAACCTGGCATGTGAACACGGCGGCGTAGTCGGCGCGGCGGATGGCCGGCCACAGCAGCCGGTTCCCTAACTAGCGAGCTGTTAACACTCACGGAACATGTCGAGCACCAGGGACACCTCCTTGGGCGGCACGAGGTGTGAATTGGCAGCCTGGCACGTGAACACGGCGGCGTAGTCGGCGCGGCGGATGGCCGGCCACAGCAGCCGGTTCTCGATGACGTCACCCGTGTTGTGCTCGTACTCCTCGTCCACCAGTACGCCGTTCACCAGCCACCGCACCGATGGCTCGGGCCGACCTGCACCAATCAAATAAATATAGATCAGATAAATATAACATAAGCGAAAAAGAAGATTTAGTCCATTTGCAGAAATGATTCATAGTAAAATTATGAAAAGACTGCAGATCGATGCTTATAATAAAACTGTATCAGGTCCAATTCTGTATATTGAAGATATTTTAGAATTTTTTTTGGAGGGCACTATATAATCGATTCTGAACCCAAAAAAATAATTTTTAAATTTTTTGTCTGTCTGTCCGGATTTTGGTCAGCCGCGATTTACGCCGACACTACTCAATGGATTTGAATCAAACTGGGCACGATTTTAGTTCATATTGTAAGGTATTACACAGGACTTTATTTAGTTTATATTGTAAAGTATTACATACTTTTTGTAACGAAAATAAAAATAGTATTATGGTAGGAGGAATAAAACGGCAAAAAACTATTCACTAAAGATGTCAATTTTGTAGCGATACTTGGAAGGAATGTCGGAAGAGTAAAATATACTAAGTTTTAGTCCGAAGAGTTGCGCGCTTAAAATGCATTAATATTTCCCGTAACAAATATTGTAGCGTCATGAAATTAGCAAAATAAAAAAAATCAATTTCACAAGATACACAATTTATGCTAAGGAATTTGTGACAAAATTGCACTCAATGGAGCTAATTTCAGTCACAAACACTGCAATATACGTTTATATATACTTCATCAAGTCGTACGTATATATCTGCCTCATCAAGTTATTCAGTAGCTGTCTGTGAGTACACAAAGCGTGTGAACCACTCTGCGCCGTATCACAAGCACTTTGTTCAAATTAAATCACTAATAGTGTTGCGACAGTGTTAAATCTAATTCAGAGTGTCAATGGATTCAATTTGGATTTGCGTCCCTCCTTCGTACCCGTGGCGCCGCATGCATCTATTCATGACTTCACAACTTGGCGCGGCAACTTGTGCTTTCACTTCGTTAGCTGACACTCGATTAATAATTTGTTTATTTGATAAAAAAATCATAAAAGTTCGGATGGGTCACTTATTTTAAACGTTTGAAAGAAGGTTTTGTAGGATTGTTTTAAACACCTTGTCGTTAACGTAAACACGTCGTGAAAACACCTTGACGTATTTATCTTTTTGCACAGTGCGTTTTTGGTAAGGCGAGAGAAATGGTTTTTTTCTGCAAATCAACATTGTTAAATTTAACTCAAAAGGATATGGTAGCTTAACTTAGGGACAAATATAGCTTACTTAACATTTACGGCACATGGCATAAAATTTTATTATTGTCAATTTCTACTATACATTAATGAGAAAACATTCTCTCTAACTTATGAAAAACTACTTATTATACATGTATTCCTTTGGGTAACAATGAATGAAAGTTCTAATATATCTAAAATGTACATACTGAGAGGTTTTTCGAACAATATGAGATAGAAAACTGTTATAAATATATTCGAACTGGAGCATTAGTATCGTTTGTTCGAACATCGATAGCTCAAAGCGAGAGGCGCAATAACTATACATTAACAAATTGATTTGCAAAAAGCGGTCTAGTTTTAGCCTTTTCATAATTGCGAATAAAGCAGGTCACGAACGCTCTCCCACTCCGGGTAGCGGCCTAATTTCCCGGCACCTAAGCACGCGGAACCAGTCCCTATTCACAGGGGCATAAATCTGTTTTTGGTATAAGCCCGCCTTTCCAGGCCAATAAACAACAACAGTGCTTATTTAAATTAGATTTCGGTGTTAACACTAACACGGGGCCTACAATAATGGAATCGGTGTTGATATTTTATTCAATCAGGTGTTTTCTGTTGGAAAATTTAACAAATTGTTTGTGTAAGGCGCAGTACATACCGTGCCGCAAAAATTACATGCATATTTTTAAACATTTTTAATTGTTGATTTCTTCTGGCAATGCTTATTATCATAGATGCCTAATATGTCAACAGAGCAATGCTTCGAAGCGTGCAGATTTGCCTATTTAAATATACAAAAAATTCTATTGCACCCTGCCAAGAGCAGAATGGAGCAGAGCATAATAAATAACTCTCGGCAAAATCTCTTTAAAATTGAAATATCGTACAAAAGCAGTATTGTTGAGAGATCACAACGTAATATTTATTTGTAAATTAGAAAGTAGATGTCGTAGGCTGAGAAATAATGATCAAAGTATAAAGTCTCGTCAAAATAAAAAAAATGTCGATCACGTAATCCTTAAATTCAGGAAGGATATTAAGGAGGGGAGATGAAGCTTCAAACAAGAGCACGCGCAACAGGCGTTCCTTAAAAAGTGGCCAACACAGCCCCAACTAAGCCCCCATCATTAGAAAGGCATCTGCCGTAGCGTCATTGAATCTTTTTTTCAATGTTTTTAGTGAGATACGCTTCAATCAATTTCTCGATTATGCAAATGTTGTGCCCGCGCCCCGCGCCCGCCCGCCGCCCAATCTGGAACACTTCGCTATGATCAGATAAAGTCTCTCCTGATTTGATTCGTCTAATCGGAGCGGTGTAATTTTTGAAAAATGTATTTTTGTAGAGATAAGAGCCCCTCGCTCGTCTCGAGTGCCTCTCGGTTATTGGACGAGACGTTATTAAATTGTTCTGTTACATTGTTCGTGAGATTTCAATTGATTTTACAAGCTTTTCCTTTAATTAACAAGGTTAGAGTGTAATATAAGAGTGTTATTCTTGTACCGTTTGTTATTACGAGTAGTGACCTAGATTCTCGGCTGTGTCTCAGCCAAGGTCAAGGAAATGAAAATGTTCCAACAGTATGAATTTTTACACAAAATCTTCTGGAGTACCTTCGAGGCCTTTGTAACCCAGTATTTTTAATTCACACATTTAATATTTTACGTACTTTTAAAATTTCATGGAATCGTAAACACCTATTAATATTAAGTTCATGCAAAAGTATAAGTACAATAGGATTAGCATCATTTTTACGAAATAGGTAAAAGAAGGGTTGCCAAATCGTGCCTTAACTGAAAAAATTTAATGGGTTTTAAATTGATTGACTTCAAAATGGACTAAAAAGTAAAAAATAATTGCGTCATTTACTTGCTTTAATTTAACTGCTCAATTTTAATTTCTATGAGTAAGGCCTGTATATTGCTTTCTCTCATTTCTGCTTTTGTTTTTATAACTTTAATATAATAAACTTTAAGATAATTATTTGTATAAAACAGTGTTTAAACGATAACATATGTATATTTTTACTGAATATACCTACTTTTTCATTCCAAATAGTGTAAGTTCTCAACGAGCAGCTATGTTTTGTCAGCTGAAAGCGTTTCGATGTCTTGGAGAGAGAGCGTCGCGCCGCCCGAGGCCGGCCCAGAATACTACAATTGTTCAGATTTGATCACGGTTTTCTTTTACTTTTTTTATCTACTATAAAGAATTATTGAAATGCTGTTAAATTTTTAGTTTGTCATTGTATATTATCTAATCAATCGTTTTATTAATGACTTGTATTCTAAAATTTAAATTTTACACACACTATAAAACTATTTCTACAAAGTTTGCTTACTTAAATTACTTCATTTTGGTTAACAAACGATACTGTGTTTTTTGTACAATACTTGTTATTTATTTTTAGTGTGGTTTTTGATACTCTGTAGATGTAACAAAAGGTAAATTTATTCATAAATTTCATTCTGTTACCATGATGAATGAGAAAACAAAACAAAGAGGGTATATGTCATACAATCGGTTGTGACATCCGAGTCCGTAACTATTTATGAACTCATAATATTTGAGCAATTTTATCTCATCTTGTTACTTACGAGCAATGTGAGCAGTATATGGCGCCCTCCTCGTGAGGGTAATGATGACCTATCTCCTGCGGTCTACCACCGGCTTTTCAGGGGATACACATGTTTGTGAAGTCCCCTATGCTTACCTCCCAGCACTCTGCAAGTGAGCAGCACGTCGTCGCCCTCCTCGTGGGGGCCCAGTGTGGTAGCGTTGATGACCCGCCCCCAGCGGTCCACTACCACCGGCTTCTCTGGTGGAACTGCAACAAACAGTACAGGATTGGTCTAATTGCAACATAAACTTGCCACTGCCATGATAGAGAGAGACTGAGACCAATTTAAAACGTGCACTGCCGAGTGTCATTACAGCTTATACAGATTAGCCGCACAAGGCAGTGCCTTTAATGTCATGCTCTCACATTTTCAAAATTTCATTTCTTCATATACTTACATCTCAAAATAATGTCAGTTTCATTTAAATTGAATTTTGTTTACAAATAGACCTCATAGAATTTTTATTGAGCTCTGTTAAATAATTCCATCGACGATTGAAAAACAAAGCCCCCAAAGTGACTTAAAGTTTTGCAACAACTAGTTTGCGGTTAGAAAAATATCCGTAACGGAGCGGCTCCGGGGAAAGTAGTTAAAACAAAACTGCGCCACTCAGCGCCCGGAGAGGGAAAACTCGAATTTTCCGACGCGGCCCGGACAGCGCGAGATGCGAAACAAACAAACAAAGTTACAGTTTGTGTTGGGGAAGAGTTTACACCTTGCCAATTGGCGAATTTTTTCTAAGTTTTGTAGAGGTAATGAATTTTTAACTTTACTAGTGTTGTAACTTTAGAAGTTTAAAGAGATAAATGATTCTGGGCTTGAATAGAAATCTCTACCCATTGCACCACTGTCACAACCGAGTCTTAGGTCTTCTAATGGTAAGTGATTACTTCCGTCCACAGAGGAAGATATAGATATTCTGAAACGTACTCTTAAATATATAATAATCATCCGTTATTTATCAAAGAAGTTAAAATCATAATATGAATTATAATGATAGTAGCGCTATTTTGTGACGAAACTCGACAGTGTGAGCTTTGATTTCGTATCTATCTCTGTCATTCTCTGTCTATCTCGATAATATAGATAGAGAAAGATAGAGATGAATCTGATACTTACGCTATAGGTTGTCTGAATTTTTTTGGATAAAAATAAATTCGATTGTACCCCTAAAAGACGCATAGGCTAATAAATGAAACTACGAGGTAGTTGTATACCATGTTGTCTGTTTAATTGAACTGCTGCTACAGTACAACTATAATACAGCTACAAACACCAATAGAGTCCACAGTACAGCCCGTGGCTGATTAATTATAATTTGAACCAGTCCAGCAGCGGCGGATGTAATCAGACTAATCTGCTGCTGATTGGTTTGTATTCCACCGCCGCTGTGCACAACTATTATAATATATCGGAAGATTCCAGATGTAATTAATCTATTTCGGAAGTAAGTTTAATTTAATAGCATTCAAATCTTAACAGTTACCGAAACGAACGAATTTCGAATTTCGATTTATATATTTTTTCCAATAACTATAATATTACTTAGGTCAAGATAATTAAGCAAGGTCAAGCAAATATATTTTACATGGAACCTAACTATTCAAATTAATTAGGGGTCTGGTACATACATTAGTTGGTACTGTATTATATACTACGATTGCTAAAATTTTCTTTGCAGTTTTAGTTTTACGTACTGTAGGAAATTTTTCAGTAGAAGTAGATCTCATTTTGGTAGCAAATTCGGGAAAATACTACCGCCATTCATGTTCTCGTTCGCCCTAATTAATTATTTGCTAAGTTGAAGAGTACAAGCGAAAATTGGACGTGTTTAAAGCTAGATAATATTCTGTTTTTATGAAAATAACAGATTTATTTATAAATATTACTCATTTTTATAAATAAAATATAATGAGAAAAAGCAGAGTATGACTTTGTGTAGCTTGGTATGAAAATACATTTGTTTCTACAAAACTCTAACTCTAAACTCATTTTCTAGTTTGTTACCTTATTAACCCCCTATTATCAATCGATAATAATTTACTAATCATACATAGTTTTGTATTACAATTATTTTTTCCAGCAGCAAAGCCAATAGTTACCTGCAATAAAAATACAAACAGACAAGAAAAAAAAGGGAATTAAAAGCCTCTCTACCACACGAGGGGAGATTAAAATGGAAATGGCCGCCCACACGTGACGGTGAGAGAAAACAGACGTAGCGAAAAGGACAGCGCGAATCGCTCCTAAAAGCAACAAGAGAAGTTCACCTTATTGTTAATTCAATTTGAAAAACCCTTCATTAATAAGAAAATTCCCGGAAAATCTGGCGGAGGTTGGAAAGAATTTTAATTCTTATACTACCCTTATCTTATTGTTATTAAGCTTGCCTTGTTGGTACAATGGTCAAGTCTATGAGGATTCGAATCATGGGGAGATTAGGTTCAAGTCCTAAGTCAGTCTATTTAATAGTGATGAAATGGTATGAATTTTTTATGAAATACTCAGGCTCCGACATCATAGAAGATTATGGTAAAATAATTTAAAATAACATAACAACATAATTATTATTTCTTTATTTTAATGCATGCAGAAAATTATGGCAAAATAATTTAAAATAACAAAACAACATAATTATTATTTTTTTATAATGCATTTGTGAGTGAGTTTTATTTTTATTGGATTTGATTGGATTGGATGGATGGATGAAAAAAATATTATGGATTCTCAAAGTTTTTTTAAGTTATTTATTTTTAATCAACAATTTACAATCGGTATTACAGGAGCTGCGATAGAAGTTTGTTTAGGCGGATTAACTAGTGGAAAACTAGACGTGTTATGAAATAGATGTTATTAATATCACAAAAATTCCTGTGATTCGATAATTACTTCAATGTTCTACTCGCTGGCGCTACTAGTACGAGCTATTAATGAATTAACAACAACACTAAACTAGTTTATCCGCAGAACAATCATAATCAGCGCGGGACTGTTCCTGACCGCAGCAGGTTCTATTCTGCGTTCATTACTACAATCATAATTCTACCACAAATTACATTGCATTATCAAACTAATTATAAATGCGATAGTAATTCTGTCTGTCTGTCTCGCTTTCACTGAAAGAAGAAAGAAATTTGGTACACAGATATTTTAGCGCCTGAAAAAGGACATAGGCTACTTTTACTTGCGAAAAAAGGGTTGTAAGGGGTTAAACGTGGTATGAAATTTTCTATGAAAGTATCGTCATTTTTAAAGCTAGAAGCTTAAACGTTTTTTTAGACAGTTGGTTAGATATAATTAAATATGATATTCAAAGTTTAGAAAAATTAGGCTGTCGTAATCACTGACTCACGCGGAACAAGTCGCGGGAAAAAGCTACTTACTCAATAATACAAATTATCAGACAGCATTAGCACCTCGAGCGATCACTGAAGACTACATCGAGTAATTGAATTTTGAAATTTCGTCTGGAAATTAATACATTCATTATTAAAAGCTCAGAAAACAAGAACTAAAATTGTAGTAATTTAAAGAACTAGTGGCGCCATCTAATTCGCATATAGTAAAGGTGTTACACTTAATGGGTATCCGAATGTTCTAGTTCTTCTTCTCTCTCAGAACTTGTGTACTCGGTTAAAGTTTCAGAGATGAACAACATTGTAACTGTTGTAACTTTAAGGTGACATTATTTAGAGGTTGTTGTGGCAGTCATTAGAATAAGGTTCTCACAAAACTACCTATGGAATACAACAACATTAGAAGAGTCAATTTGCATGCGCTATTTCAAGAAATAGCGCAAAATTTTGGATATAGGTCTTGACCTATATCCAAAATTTTCACCTAGTGGTTTTCCGAACGATGCCATTTGAGCGTCTCAACTCGTTGAGCGAAGTGATATAATTTGCATTAAATAAACGAAGCCTACCCCTACTAGAATATTCCAGTTAGCGGAAGGTCAACATCTCAGATAATCAAATCTCCCAGTAACGGCTCCTCGACTGATGGCCGTTCGGTTTAAAGTTCAAAACTCCGCGAGAATCAATCGGCGCGCCGCGCTCTGAATTCAAACAGGGTTAATAAGAATTCCAACACATTTCAAAGAGCTTTTTGCGATACTGAGTTAACTTTGAAGTTTAATATTAAATGTGAAAAAACGAAGATCGCTTGCACAGAGTATTGGTAAGAATATATTGTTGGTTAGAATTAAGTGGTATTTGTGTCATGTTTTTAAGCAAGCGCGTCCCATCTTAGACCACATTCGTGCTTATCATCAGGTATAAAAAGCATGTATGCTACATATAAAACGTGTAAAAACTTAACATAAGATAATCTTGAAAACCAATTAGTCTATTTTGAGTTATTTGCTTACCAACCGAAAAACGAATACATTATGTTAGACTGAAACGTATGAAAAAGGCGCCTTAAATAATATATTATTTTTTTCTCAAACAAAATCACATATTACGCTATTTAAAGCATTGGCTTTAGATTTACTATTATTAGATTAATACTTTAATATTTATGTTACACAAGATTACTTTCTAATGAATTAAGTAGTATTAATTATGCACCGGGAAAACAAAAAGTTAAAACAAAATAATTTTGTTTCAATTAGCGGCCTTATTATCCTTATCCCTATAGAAACGAATTCTTGCAGGCTACTAATTAAGGAAATGTTTTTATAATAATTTGCAGAAAATTAAGCTTTCGGACTACGTTCATTAGGTTTAAAGTCCTGTGGCTATGAATTATATTCATGAATAAGTGAACGTACAATGATATCAAGCTATCGGTAACTGTTTTTATTTAATTCATAATGATAATTATGAAGGGCCATTCTTAATTAACAGCCTTCTGCCAAAATAAGGGATGATTTCTACTTAGAATCGGCTAAAATGCTATTGGTGGGAATGGCGACTAATATTTTACTCTCTGTGTTGAATATCCTTGTTGACTTAGAGCCAAATAATTATAAATTGGCTCTAGGTTGCGACGAAATGAATGTCTTGTTTCGGCGATTAAAGCTGATTTGAAAATTATCATATTTTTTGACTGTTGCTTTAGATGCAAGGGAAACGAGGTATTAAAAGATAAAGAATAGGACAGGAGACAGTGGAGTAAATTGAGTGATTGAATTTCAATAAAAGAGCGCGAAGCAATCGAATATGGTTTTGTTACAAAGGCCGATCCAATTAATGCCGGGAATGTCCGGGGCGCAATTACACGCGCCCGGTACCGGTGCCGGGGCGGCACGGGGCGGCACCGGGGCAGCACCGGGGCGGCAACGGGCGCTCATCGGGGCGGCACTCATTACCGAAAATACAATAACGGTAATGACACCCGGTGTATTTATGGCGCCAATAAAAATGGCAGAAGTGAGGACGCTAAAATTAAAACCAATTTGAATGCGATGAATAAATTGTACTTTATCATGTATTTATGCATTGCCATTTTGCCGCCCGCGGTGCGGTCGTTTGTTTTGTAATTAATACGACCGATGACTTTTTGAGTTTTAAAGTTTCATACGTATTTTTCACACTCAACACGACCGCATCATTGTTGAAAATAAATAATATATAATATAGTTAAAGCTTTTATAATTGTGAATTACCACATAATACATAATATTACAATGCTACAATATGTCTATTACATCGTAACTATAATTTAGTCAAAAATTATACATTTTCGTCTACGGAGCGTCTAATTATTTGTCATACCTATTTTTATTTTGAGATCAATGCTATTGGTATAATAAAAGTAAATGAAATATTACAAAAATCTACATTCAATTAAATTTTTAGCTAGAACAAATGAATATAAAATTGGAAATAAAAGATCTGTACAAAAAAATGAACCGTCTAATTGTTCATCCAAAGGCAAGGTGCCTAACAAACTGGCGCTATTTCTCTCTCTCTCCTCTGAATAGCAAGGCCACCAGACACATGGTTCAGTTGTTTGGATAAGATGTTGGAAATTGTTTTAGTATTCGATGACCAGGGAGTAGTAGTAGTATCGTAGTCACCAAATTATCGTACCTACTTTTAGGTGAAAGCTTATGAAGGTCGTTAGAAATACAAAAAATATATACCTCAATAAATGGCCAAACCAACAAGGAGACCATACTTTGCGCATCAGTTAGTAAAACACTGTATTTTAAAAGAAAGAAATTTTTAAATTTTATATAATTTAAATACCTATTGTATCGAAAACAAAAATAACGTTTAATTAAAATTTTAAATAACTCGTTCGGATACTGCGTGTTCGCAAAACTCATTTCCAGGCGGGGCATGCTCGGCGCGATCGGTTTACCGAAGGAGTTTGGAACTTGGAATCACTCGGCATCACTGCCGACCCCGCGGAGGGGGTGCTACATCTGATTATCACTTTGTTGTCTTTCAATCAGCCGGAACCTCCTCCTCGGAGCTTGATCGCAAATTAAATGAAAATTCCAAAGCGCTCTCGCCTGACTAGTCATTATGAGTGGGACGATCGGACAACATTCAAGTAAGACGTCATTTTAACTTTACAAAATGGAAGTAGATTAAGATTCTGTGAATATTTTTATGTATTACTACTTGTACTGTTATATATTATGTCGTTGCTATGCATCAATTCATTGTTGCACGTACCTTTATCGAATAATTTGATTAATTATTATTCAATACAATAAAAGTGGTTAAATTTGTATTTTGCACGAAAGTGTCTGTTGTTTAATTCAGTGTTTGTTCTTACAGTCACTAACACACATGCAAATCTGTTTTTTTGTCTGAATCAATTAATATTTCCAAATATATTAGGCACGTAGGAACACAGTAGTTATGTGTTTTATTGTTCAAACTCTACACGATTTAACCAGTTCGAATTACCCGTACGTATATGTATATTTTCTAAAGTCAGGAAGATTTTCCGGAGGTACACGGAATTTATCTCCGAGCTGAACAGATGAGTTCACGCTGTTTTTGCACACGGTCAATGGCTCGCTTCGGAATTAGAGACTAAAGTTAGATTGGACGAGCCGCTGTGTCGAATGTAAAACCCAATTGGGCTTTATGCTTTAAACGGGCCCACCGAAATAACCCTGCACGGAGCGGCGGGAAACACACGGAAGCTACGCAACTGTACGAGCCAAAAGGAACTCTATAGTCTTGGTAATAAAGAAGTGGGTGTACGCACTATGAGTGGCGGAGAGCGGGTATGGGAACAGACTAACGGTAATCGAACGGAAGTGTTAGCAATCACCTGCGTTGTATCGCGCTGATTAATTGCATCAAAGGATCTCCCCATTACCGCTGATCGCGCACATTTATATATAACACAAGGAGCCTCTTAAGCCTCCATTGATTCAACCGAATGAGATTGCGGTTTGTGTTTTGTATGTAGCGTTATTTTACTTTTACATAAAATTAAGTACTTTTTTATTGCGAATGTGTACGGTGGAATTGGTAAATGTATTTTAAATTTGCAAGCTTAATATTTGATCTAGCGTTTTAGTTATATTATTCCAAAGAGTTATCTAAAACTTTTTTTGATTAATTTCATAATTAATATGTTTATTTTTTAAGCACTAAGATTTTTAAGATTTCTCGGTGTGAGATACGCAAGTACATTAAATTAATTAATTTTAATTTTTTAATAGGTACGTTGATTTTTAAATGCATTTAAAGCTATGAATTCTTCGAAATATTGGAATACATTATTTTATTGCTTCATACACGTTATCGATTGAAGAATATTTAATGGGACCTAAAGATAACTCAAATCAGTGTAAAAAAAACACACTTTTTATTAAAAATTACAATACGGCTAGTGCGATAGGAGGACTACCTACTCTATCGCTACCTTATACGTGACAGAAAGGGAGGCCAGACAGACTGGCGCCGTACAGCGTTACCTAACGAAGTGGTTTACCTTCCCTATAAGATATCACTTAAACAGCTTTCAGGTAATAATTTATTATGCCCTGTTGTAAGCCATAAACCTTACACCTATCTAGTTTGAGACCTAGAATAATAAATATTGAAATGACGTCATACACGTAAAGCGCAGACTGATCACCTCCAATTCACGACTACAATATAGTCCACCATAAAACGTCGCCCAGGAGCGGAGGGCCCACCGAACGAGCCGTAAATTAAAATCAAACGGAATTGGACGACAGCCGTAAAGTGAGTGATCGGGTCACAATGGACGGACGAAAAATCGAATATGGCTTTGTTTTAGAGATCACAACGATATCGGGACCGTTCCGGATGATATCCGCTCATTATTGTCAACATAATAACGATAATGATCTTCGCAATATTTATGATACGGGAGCGTCGAAATTGGAATGTTAAATTAAAAATCAATTTGAATAAATCATGAATGAATTTTCTTTTTCGATTGTTGATCGTTTATTCCTTTGTTTTTTGTAGGTTTTACTGAAAGTGATCTAACTGTTCTTTAAACAGCCCCATATTTAAGACTAGTAAATTTCCTTTATTGTAATGTAAGTAATTTGACAGCCAAGTGGCGCAGTCGGTAGTGACCCTGCTTCTGCGTCCTAGGCTGTGGGTTCGATTCCCACATCTGGAAAATATTTGTGTGATGAGCATAGATGTTTTCCAAATATTTATGTATAATATATATGAAAAATATTCATCAGTTATCACAGTACCCATAACACAAGTTGCCTAAGCTTACTTTGGGGCTATGTAGTGATGTGTTTTATTGTTCTATAAATAAATAAATAATTTATTTATTTTATATTTATTCATTACGAGTATTATTATTCACATTAGTAGTAATAATAATAATAAAACTCTTTATTACACCAAAATGTATAGAATTAGTAAATTACAGAAATCACTTAAACATTATTATATTAGTGTAACGGCGGCCTTATTGCTAAAAGCAATCTCTTTCAGGCAACCGTCATACGTACGTGGTTGGTGCACAGAAGACAATTTAATAAAGAAAAAAAAAAGAAACAAAATATGGTATACCTACATAAAATACTAAATAATATACATAGACACAATTAAGATACATAAATAGAAATATCATATAATATATATATACATATATATATATAATATGGCACTTAAACAAAATACATAGTAATTCATTAAACATGGTGTATGTCCATGTTCTACGCTCCATATGCTCTCTCCTACTAGGAGGGAGGCCTGGCCTTGGGGGCTGTTAATAGGCTGGTATATATGCATTCTTTAATCATAAATCATACAAAAAATCCTCATGCATTTGTCATTTTACCAGTAATTAACACTCTGTAGTGGACATGGCTGATAATGTTTAAGGTGTTAAAAAAGTGTACGCATGTCGGTGCGATAAACATTGTAGGTGTCGTGACATTTGTCCGCGCCGGCGCTTATCACGCGGGGCCCAGCACTCTCGCCATTAGCATTTGCATGGCATTTCTATAGAAGGGCAAGTCTTTACTCTAACATTATCGACGCTATACCGATTTGCACTGTTTCATTGATTTACGACTGCGCCACTCACCTCGACTCTGCTTTTAGTATGCTCGTTCAATCAGTTCTATCGAAGTTATAGAGGTGCTATAGAGAAAATCTCTTTAACATACCTAACAACTTCGTTAATGAAGTGGTTAGTTTATGTGCCTTCGGATGACGAGATTTTGGGTCTGAGTTCTGGGCTGGAATTGAAATAATGCTGAGTTTATTTCATTCCGAGAAATATTCAGTACAATATTCGTATCACATTAATAGAGAACACGAGCAGTCGATTCTGGTCATATTATCAACGTCTGAAAGTGATCGTTATAGAATCAAAATCATCTGCCAATCCACTTTAGAGTAGCGTACAGTCTAAAGTTCATATCCTTTCTCTCGTACAGAGCGAGGCCTAGCCAGGGCTAGCAGGAGTAATCCGTTAAAAGGCTTACAGTGATGAAGAAATCTTTTACCGTATACTACAACTTTAAAGTAAATACATCTTGTTAGTAAAAAGGCACGCGATCGCAGCAGGTCAATAATGCCCTGGATTCTTGGAGTGAGTGAAGAAGTTATGGATTGGAGCTTATGACAATCATTGATGTGCCTTCTACTTTCCCAAATGGGATATGGAGAAATATAGGAAAGTAGTAGGTATAGACTCAAGTAGTATAGTAACAGGAAGTGGAGGTTGTTAGTGTTATGAATACAGCGCACTCCGCACCGAATCCGCGCTAAGCAGACGTTGATTGAGCGCCCCACAGTCTTGCGGCGATCGATCACTGCATACGAGGTGTGTGTTTGGAGCTGAACGGATCACATAAATGGAGGAAGTTCTGTGTACAAACTTGGTAACGAACTACGATTCAAACGCAACACATTATTGTCGGTTGTGAGGTACACTGGTAAAGTTTAAATAGCAGGTAAGGTAAAACTAAACCTAAAAGAGTAAAACCTAAATAACATCCTTATTTATATTGTTAGCAACATTGAATACTGCGCTTTAAACAGCTAGAGTCTACGACGACGATTAGACAAGAATCATTAAAAAAAGAAAGTACACTGTAGGATTTTTGGCTTATATAAAAGGACGGTTTATTAAATTGCGGACATTATCAATTCCAGTTGGCAGTTATGCTGCCAGTTAATTTTGTTAAAAGTTAAAGTGTTATAAAATGTAAATGCTCGTTAAGTAAATTGTGTGATTACCGTCATATTGTTTCATTTTGATTTGATTTTAGAAAGTCTGTAATTAAAATGTGTTGATATTTTGATTAATTTTGTTTTCCTGCTCGTGCCTTTTAACCCCTTCTAATGATGTCTCTAATAATATAATAATGACGAAATCATTTAAATAAATAAGTCTAGTCCAGCATTGACTAGTTATGGCTATATTTTACATCAGAGTTAAGCGTCAAACAAGTTTTTGGCTGAGAAAAATAGGACGCGGTAGTTATTAGGTTGGGGACATTACCTCAATTAGGATTTCTTACAAGCACTTGCAATTTTGCTTCCAGTCTATTTTTGTTATAATTTGGGGTGTATTTAAAGGTAAATGCTCGGTAAGTATAATTGTATGATTACTTAAATATTTATTTCATTTAGGTATTGAAATAATTACAACATAAATAGTAAATTCAAATTCAAATTCAAATTTTTATTTATGTTGGCTTTTTGCTCGTACTTTTTAAACCTCAAATTGGATATTTCTAGTAATATACCACTGGCGAAAGCCTTTAAAGAAAGAAGTCTAGTCCAACATTGGTCTTTTTATAATATTATAATTTTACAAATTAAGTGTGGTGTTAAAAAAGTTAAGTATTTTATTTCCTGTGTGAAGTTGAAAGCGTAGCCATTGGAGTTGAACATCTTTGTCATTTAAAAATTCATCGATAGTATAATAACCCTGACTCGTAAGTGGGTTTTAATACATTGTAAACTTCTATAATAGGATTTCAAAAACGCATTTGCAATTTGTAGAACACACCCAGTGCGCTGATTCAGATTTTCATACTTTGGGGTTATAAGGTGTAGAATAACATATGTAACGTTAATAGGAGATCTTTAAATCCTTTTTCATTTGATCTCCATTTATTTTGTTTAACAAAAAATGACAGCATAAATAGTATGATGAGGTACGTACCTACGACGGTAAGGTTGTACCGGAAGCTGGTAGTCTGCGTGTTGCGGAAGTCGACGCGGCACCGGTAGACGCCCTCGTCGCGCCGCTTCACGTCTCGCACCAACAGTGAGGCGGGAGGCGGCGAGACGGAGAAGTGCGCACGCGGCCCGAACACCTCCGGCGCAGACCAGTGCCGGGCTTCCGACAGGTGCTTGCCGCGCACGTCGAAGCTGCAACAAGTAATCGTGATAAAAAAAGTTTTTTTACTGACGGATCAAGCAGAGAACCTACCTTATGGTAAGTGAAAAACCTGTCACCTATATTGCCTACAAACCGGGCAATACTCAGTGACACCTTGCTGGGTAATGTAAGGGAGACATCCTTCGTAGTGCCAGCCCTCAGTGTGTCTATCAATCTAAGGCATATCTGCAATTATGCGCTTCAAATTGGAATACAGCAAAGCTCTATTGCCTTTCATTAAACTCTTAAAGTTCATCTGCACTATCATCATCATCGTCATTATCAACATTATCATCATCATCATCATCAGCCGATGGTACTCCACTGCTCACATGTAACTTTTGCAAAGACGTCTTTATTCCGAACTGCAATTATATTTTTAATCAAAAAAATCAAAAGGAATATTATAAATGACTAGAAAAGGTATGTGCCCGTACAATAAAATGGTGTCTACTGAAAAGTGCATTGCTGACATACGCGCTCGAAGCTCATAAAGCACAAGTTGGCTCCGAATCGAGTAGCAGCAGCAACACAAGGCTCCACGTCACGACTCACGGCTGCAGCTGTCAGGGCGTCGGAAGGGCGTGCGCTCGCGAAATACAATATTTGTGGACGACAGGTGAATATAGAGTGCGGGCGCCGCAGACCGCGGCTCAGAGATTGCTTCCTATATTGCTCCTTCAAAAGCTTAGCGAGGTGGACAAAATGGATTATAAATTCAAATTCGAATTATTGAATCTTTTTAAATTAAGTCACTTAAAACTTTTATCTCAAGTGGGACAAAAATCAATTTTATCAGTAACTATACCACCAGTTTGGTAAGAAAATTCTATTGCAAAAATCTGACGAGAAATTCGGAAATTATTCGTATAAATAAATATAAAATATATTATTATTTATTTTAACTTTTTATGTCAGGTTCTGTGCGGATGAATGCAGAGTCAATTTTTTTCATTGAATTCTGTTTTATTTATTTTTTATTTTTTATATGTTATTCAAAGAAGTCATATTGTCATGTTTAATACTGTTTTTAAAGAAAATTCTAGACTAGCTATTGAAATTCATTTCATAAAGAAAAAAAAAAGAAAAAAAAAACTATATTTCGATCTGGTACGATATGCGGCGTATGGAAAGACATGTTTAGCGAGTAAAATAAATTTTAGGCAATAAACAATTTTTAGAATTAGTTTGCAGTTATTGAAAATAAAATAAATCAAGAGGTTCTGTTTAAAGTTCTATTAGCACTAAAGCCGCACATACTTTTCGATTGACACAATAACTGTCTGTCAGTAGGTACTTCTGAAATCTTAATCGGGTTGTTTTATTTAAGCACAGTACTGTAATGAGCAGTAAAAGCTTTTTTATTATTCGGCTATTAACCGGACGCAGAAATCGCTTTAACAGAACCGTGATAGAGATCAGGCTGCGATCGATTGAGGGCTATTTCATACATAATTTAGCGGCGTTATAATGGCTGAGGTTTTGGAAGTCATAAGCGCTGAGCGATAAAATAATCTTAAGAACTGTTTTGTCAAGCGATTGAGATACAATGTCAATCGTATGATGGATTTGCTACAATAGTAAAAATCAAATTCAAATAAATTCTATACCATTTATGATATATATTTCGTCTCACATAGGTACTCGTATCTACAGCTCCATCTAGGCTAGTTATAACTTATTTAACAATGGACAATACACACATCGCCATCTAGTCTCAAAGTAATCGTGGCTAAGCCTTGTGTTGTTGCTAAGATGAGTGATAAAAATTAAAATATAAAATACATTAATACATAAAATATAATAATTAATACCCAGACACTGTTAAACGTTTATAAATCCATCATAAATATTTCCCAGGTGTAAGAATTAAACACACGGCTTTAGATGCAGAAAGCAGCGCCACTCCCCTTTGCACAACTCAGACGTCATATTTGAGTTTATTTTTGTTCGATTCGTCGAAATTACATATATTTGATTTTAAGACTTTTTACTTAATATAACCAGCCTTCTAAAAGAAGATTGTTGAAGCACTATTAAATTTGTGATAAAGTGACGATAACTGCTAAGTTAATTTACAACCTGACGATCTCCGTGGCGCAGTGGTATGCGCGGTGGATTTATAAGATGGAGGTCCTGGGTTCGATTCCCGGCGGGGCAGATTGAGATTTTTCTTAATTTGTCTTGGTCTGGCTGGTGGGAGGCTTTCGCCGGGCTAGTGACCACCCTTCCAAAAGACGACCGCCAAGCGATTCTTGAAGCCCTATTGAATATGTAATAAAGTGACGATAACTGTTAGGTTAATGTACAACTATGTTGAGTTTCACTCGCTCACTCCTGTGGCTTGCGCTGTGCCAGCAGCCCGGTAGCTAGGCTCGCAACGAAACGTTATTTGCCCACCTATTACCCGGATGTGACGTATGAATAGCGTATAATGTATAATTCCAGCCGGCGTTACGAGCGCTCTGCGTCGGTTATTACTTACTGTATAATTAGAACAGGAAGTCTTTGTGGAACATTGCAATGTTTTCATTGCCGATTGCGCTTAATTAGGATTTTATCTGACTCTAAGGATGATGGAAGACGCACCGAGATATTTCTACTTGCCATTAAAAGTATATTTAATACGACACAAGTTTGAAAGCGATCTCTTTTATTTACTTTTTGTGACTATTTTATTATAACAATAATATTAGAATTTAAGAAATATTTCCTCTTTTACAAAGCTTTAAGCTACATGTACTAAACGATGATGCTGACCACTATATAAGGCGCTTATCTAGAAGATATCTATACAATTGACAAAAAATACCCATTATCAGAATCAGAACACGAACAAAACAGAGTTTGAGCTCTCTTACGATAGAACTGCTTAAGAGAAATAAGATCACACAGCTACAGAGCACACTCCAAAACATACATTGCAGTAAACTGACAGACAGAGAAACAATAAGCTCTATCAAGCGTATATTTGTCCTTTCTCTAGCCCTTACACTTACACAAAGACGATTTCCCTTGTGATTTCTCGTTTCCCCTAATGATACAAGGTCAATTGAAGGAAAAAAATAATTAAATTATTTATTAAAATACAGGCGCATTACAGAAGCTATCCACTGGTTAATTTCAATAAAAATAGTTGTATTGTAATAACATCTTCATTTTGGGTTAATTTCCTAGTAAGGTACAACGATTTTTAAATTCTATCACTATTATTATGAATAAAATTGGACTTAATCGTAGAGATATTCTTGGAAGTTGAAAATACGAGGCTCATCGCAATAAGCTAACCATAGCCGAATCAACAAAATGTAGTTTGCTGAATATTCCCGGCAAATAAATCCAGAAGTTATTATTTTACGAAATCTGCATTAACGGATTAGATTAATATCGCAGATAAATTCGTTTATAACCATAAATAAATTTAGTTCCTTAAATAACTACCTAGCGATCCATTGAACATCGTAATCTGGATTATTCGGTAATTCAAATTGTGCCTAAGGCTTCGTCTTCGTGAAACTCAAAGCCAAGCGAAATGCGCCGGTGGAACGATTTTGATCAAAGTTGATATAACGGAATTGCTTAGGTTTAAATTTAAATTACTTCTGTCAGTAACTTTAACATATGGTAATAATCATGTTATTAATACTTAATTAGGTGGGTAACTTTAATTAACTCTGCTTAAAATATTTAATTTGTTTCCTTGTCCCTGAACTGAGGCTGGATAAATAAAAACACGCGTACCAGGGTAAATAGCTTAAATAACGTAAATTACGAGTTTAAATAAATATATATTTTTTAATTCTTAATAACTTTAAGTACGTCACACTGAAACGAATGAATATATTTTTACATAATTTCACCTAAACATAAAAACATACAACCTTTGACATTTATAATATCAGTAGGACAGTAGAGAAAGTAAAGTAAAGTAAATTATTCGCAAGATAATCTATCCGGGTCATACTGGACTGTCATAGCGAGACAAAGAAAACAAGGGCCCGGAAAAACACGCCACCGACCGAATTCTTTCACGGAAGCGCAGATGTTTTATCAGGTAAAATGTTACGTGCCCGTTAGAACAAGCGAGCAGCGAACGCCCGACCCTCGTAAATCATGCTCCGCGGCGCACGGCGGCAGCAGACAATTTAAAAGGCAAGAGCCAAAAGCCGTAAAATGTTTTTGAGCTCTGAACGAACCAATCTCTGTAGATACTTAGTCCAAATTATCGCATGAAATTGGTTCTTATCGATTAAAGAATATCAACCACACAACCAAAATATAAACATTGTTTCACTTTTATAAACATCACCTTCAACCAAGAAAGCAGCAAGCTGTAGCAAGAAGACTTATTTCGTTTAGTAACGTATAGACTAGCGCTTGGCCACGATCTTATATGATGATAAGTTTAGGTGCTGTATAAGGTGGAACCGCTTGTCCAGAAAATGCCTTTTTACACGTATTTTAGGGTAGCAGTATTTAGATAACAAACACTTAGGGAGGGAGCTCCATACCGTAGCATATGTACATACGATACACTTTCGAATATGTACAAAGCTTTCTATTTGTTTTGGGCATGCAGTGAGATTATAAATAATACTTTCAAATAATTTATTCTGTACAATATATAAAGATTACTGTTGGGGCCATGTGCCCAGTGGTTGATTACGTGGGATGGTAAAAAACTGTTGCTGACTGATACTAGGATTTAATTGCAAGAGCGAACAAAAGTTGGTTGTACAGAAACTAGAAAAGAATAGTTTACAGATTTTGACAAGATAAAGTTGTAATGCTATGATTCACTGAACATGAACTTATTAAACATTGTACGATATTACAGAACATTAACATCAACAATATATATTTATGGCAAGCTGATGTGTATAGTTTGTATTAAATAGTCTATTTCACTTTTGAGTCTAGCTTTCATAATAAACAAAATAATTTACAATCCGACATGCAGATCTCGAGATTAGTCCGTTTAAACAAACGAACAAACTTTTTCGTATACTATATAAATATGGTCTGCCATGCCAAATAAACTGAAAGAAAAGTTCAACCCTATTCGGTACGTATAACATAACACGGAGGATGTCAACTTAATATATTGGACGATGTAGCGGCAGAATTGTTTTTTAGAAAATTTGTAATATCTCCGAAACCATATAACTAATTAACATACTGTAAAAGGCAAATCTTATCTCTATAATATCCTTGTGATTGTGTGTGTTGATTTAAGTTTAGTTGTCTAAATAATGACGTAAACGTAAGCATATGAATTAAATGATTTTTTAAAACACAAAAAGTTATATATCTGCCAAAATATAAAAGATAGATATATTCTATTGCGTACTTTTTTGTTGAACTTTTTAAGGTGGACAATACTGTAGTATATTGTTTTGGTCTATCTCGTAGGGTACAGCCAGCGTTTGCAATATAAGCGCAAAAAAACGTGCTTATTTACGACATCACATTAGAAACCTCTAAATTTATCAGTCTTTCTCTACTATATTACGCATGTATTATACATATAAACCTTTCTTAAGAATCACTCTATCTATTGAAAAAAACCGCAGCAAAATTCGTTGCGTAGTTTTAAAGATCTAAGCATACATAGGGACAAACAGAGAGTGGATAGAGACTTTGTTTTATACTATGTAGTGATATGCAATGTTACAGGTACGATGACTAGCGTTGTTGCAGTGTACAGATTGCGTTGTTACTATCAAGTGATACGAGTATCTCGGTCAAGCTGATAAAACAAACAAAGGTTCCAGCGTAAATCATCCGCCACGGTCATGATTTCACAATGGCGCAGAAAACACAAAGGCGGGAGGCACAAAAAGAAACGGCTGTATAATCGTAAAACGGATTACAGCGATGAAATATACCGGCTCTCGACTTGCCATCGGAGACTGTTTTATTGGGGTTCCGTATGTAACCTACATACTGAATACTGATATTGTAGAATCGCGTTCCGAAACATTGACTGTACTTTGCGGGGGGCGCTGTTTGTTTGTCTCTTATCTGGATTTAAAGCTCCATGTATTTCAAGTTGTTTAACATCCTAAGATACGTTACTCAATAGAAGAACCTTTGTAAATATCAGCATCTGTGCTTTGACCAAAAGGCAATCAGTGTCACGGTCTTACCATTGCGATTCATTTCACATCATCTCACACACAAGCATAATTCAAAATACTGGTGAAACGGTTTTAGTATCTACGAGTATGTCATATTGTAGCCCTATAACTACTAAATTCAAAATTTAAAAACCCCGACTAAAATCAAATTTACCATTTTTTTTGTGGTGGTCATCTTGGATTTTAAAATTTTTATTCTACTATTCAAGTCCTTTCACGACGTAAAAAGATATTTACATTATTACACATTTTGCAACAAAGTTATCGATTAGATTTAAAAAAAGAATTAATTAAAAAAAAAAGAAATTACAACAAAAACCGCATAAATAGAGAAAGTCTGTCAATGGCATCTGTTAAAACAGAGGAATTATTATAGTTCAAGGTGCTATCTAGCTATAAAGATTTATCCGTTTCATTCCGGCATTCCAGGGTTTCATATGCCATATCCCATTTCCAGCATCAGGTCCTCGTAAATTAGAAACAAGAAAGTCAAGACACATTCAACGAGCCCAAATTTGATGGGTTTAATAAAAAGGTAGACCAGGGTTACGTCTCCTACCTTCGAGCCTTATCATCAGACCAGCTCAGTGGTTCCAGGAGACATTAGTGTTTCAAATGTCAGATCACACACATGTTTTTAAGCAAACTGAGCGTTTAACATTTTATATCACACCTAACAATGATGACCTTGAAGAACTGAACCGATTTCCACCAAACATAGCTAAGAACACTCTCGACTGATATAACTTTAAAACAAAAAAAAACCGCATTAAAATCGGATCATCCTTTTGGGAGTTACAATGCCACAGACAGACACATACACAGTTACACAGACACGTCAAACTTATAACACCCCGTCGTTTTTGCGTCGGTCAAGGCCAAAATAAAGTCTGAATTAAAAATTTTAGTTTGAACTTCTTTGGATAGACTTTAAGAAACAATGTGTAATGGTGTTTTTCCACAATTAGTAAAGATTAGATGAACTTAAAAATTGTAGTAGCTATACATTTTACATAAAAGGTCTCTTAACTTTCTTTCCTTTGTTCAAAATTTAATGAATTAGAAATGTTTAAATTTAAAAAATTATTTCCCGTAGTTTGTTCTAAGGATTTAAGATTTTCATCATACGAAAGTATGAAAAAAATGAAAATTGCGGCTTATAATATGTCCATACCAAACACTTTTTATTTAATTAAAACGTGAAATTTAATCATATGTTTTAAGCAAATATATTATTGTTGAAATAAATAAATTATTATTGATTGATAGACACAGTTTCCTCTGAAAGAATTAATTGTCCTCAAAGATATTGACGACAATACAATGACGCCCTTACACTTGAAACTAGTCCAAAAAGGTTTAATGTTGCGCCGAGAGTTTTTCAAACGTCCTACGGGACTCCTTACGCAAGACTAATAAAACTTATTTCCATGATGAAAATTGTTTCAACTTCCAGCCGTGACGTTTGAATGACACTGTTTTGTTTTGTTAAAAGGCTTTTCTGGTTTTCTTTTGATTACTGCGTAAACTCGCTAAATTTTGTTCTCTATTTGTTGTACTAGACTTAACAATTCTACCTTCTGTTATACAAATTGATTATATAGAATTTTTCATGACCATAACCTCGCAGAGTACGCTTGCAATAATTTTTGTTTTTACATTACGCCACTTTGTGATCATTTCAATGAAGGCATAATCTCGAATATTTTTAATTCCACTAATAAACTTTATTTACAAAGAAAAAAATTTAAAATAGTTGACAGTATAAGAGCACTTTGTGAGCTCACCCAGAAAAACGTTAGGTTGCAAAGCAGTGGATGCCTATCAGAAGGGTATTTTCGCCAGTAAGGTTTTTAAGTTCTTCAGGTTATATATGATATAGTACCATATAAACTATGATCCTTAAATGGCTCGCAAATGTTTGCTCTATTATAGGCTATAGTTTCCACTTAACATCAGGCAAACCATCTGCTCGTTTCCGTCAACTATTACTATAAAAAAGCTGTTTAATAAATGTCATAATAACGTTATTTAGTGTAAAGCAGCAGTCGTCCGCTCGATTAC